>CM046882.1:415371066-415832853 GCA_025667525.1 Glebionis coronaria | reverse complement strand
TAAATCTTTGCAAGATCGACTATCTTTTGGCACTCTCTTGTAAAGTAGCTAAGCCTATACCGAACACTTGATACTCTTATTAAGAATTCGGATTTTTGTCAAGAACTGGGATCGGTTGGTGTTAAACCCTATCCAAGGTTTCAGTTATTTCGGTTGGTTTTACTGGTCACGTTGAATCGGATTTTATTTTGTTTTATTATTCGGCCAAAAGACTTTAGTAGTTACGTTATATGATGGATGCTCTTCCCAAGTACACGGCTCGAAAAACCTAGTGAGGGTATTTTGGTTGTCAATTTTAGGTAGACTCGTTAGAGACTTAGATCTATAGTGATTTATGACTTTCATATAGAGTTTATCTTCATCTTTACCCGTTTTTCTGTCTGTTTTATGTACTTATATGTTTTTCATTAAGACTTGCAAAATATTAGATGCTAGATTCTTGAAATCCTTCAAACAGATTTATACTTATATCAAAACATGCTTTAATATGTCTTATTAAACACATTTATAATTTCTTGTGACCGGCTATGTGTTATTTGTTAAAAATGTTTTTTTGACAAAATTAATACGGGCATAAAAATTATGAAACTTATATTTATTATAAGCTAATCTTTTGTAAAATCATATTATCACTCGAGTTGGGCTTACATACCGTAATGATGGCTTATAAACCATCCTCTCAAAGACGTGATTTGCAAAATACATCGACTTATATGACTTAAATAAAATATTGTTTTGCATTTTACTAATGATGGACCTTGCTACTACATTCGGTATACATAATCAAGCTGTGACACCCTTAAATTAGGTCTGTAACGGAAGTAATTGGGTGTCACGTTATGAATCACAGAACAAATGGCTTACAAAGCATTGACATTGATCATAATTATATGATTTTTTAATTACACTTGTTACAAATATTATCTTGTTACAATCAGTTAAAATGTTGAATATCAGTTGTTTAAAAGTATCCCAGGTGAAAATAAATCCCCCCCCCCCCCATTCATTTATATGCTCCTAAATGATGCTCAATTCATGCTCATATAATCCAGGTTAATTTCTTGAGAAAAACATGCTTAAAACGGGTCAACATAAAGTTGATGAATTCATAGTGTTTTGTAAAATTATAGTTCAGGACTGCAAATGTCCTACATAGTGTTGCACATGTTTGATATAAAAATAAGGTTCTGGATCTCCAAATATCCCCTATAGTATGTCACAAGGTTTGATATAAAAATCAGGTTTAGGATCTCAAAATATCCCATATAGTAAGACACGAGGTTCATATAGTATTGCACAAAGAAATGTAAGTTCATAGCAATAGTTTAGGATCACAAACATCACAAACATAGTAGTGCACAAAGCCAAATACTATAAAGTAGTTCCTATTGCCTGTAATTGACGCTAAACGTTATAAGTTGCAACTGTCACGCCCTGTAATCCGACATGATATACATATGTTGTCCTGGCCTAGGCATAGTGACCGCTACTCACCCAAATGGGGATTGTAATCCCAAATATATCTATTTATAACACTCTCTCTTATCTCACAATATAATTAACAATTACAGTCCACGGGTCAAAGGGGAAACAATATGCAGATAAATGATGGTACCGTAAATGTTTGCATCCTGTGAAAATATGTTGCATGTTTTCTCCCCCATTATTGTTTAAAATAGTTAAAGTAAAAGTATGGGGCCATAAACTCACGATAATAAAATCATATAGTCAAAAAAACTTATAGCATGTCTCCCCCTCGCGGGTTTGTAAAACATAAACAAGATTTAGATGTGAGGCTATAAACTCACCTGAATAATACTGCTCGAGGATGATCAAAGTATTCAAGTCAAAGTGCACACAGTACATCAAATACCTAAGTAATTGAGTAGGTATTAGTATATGCACAAATAATAAATGTATGCAGTTACCGAACCCTTGGGACCTTCTTCAACCCCAAGGTGTGATGAGTCGACATCGAGGTGCCAAACGAATCCGTCGATAAGAGCTCTTGGGAGTCATCAGTCTGTTATACTCGGCCCTTCCACACGGGACACTATGGCCGGCTTTCGTCTCTGTTCGACCAGTCGGTGTTACAGTCAGGCAGGCTTATACCATTACGCTCATTGTACATTCGTTCTCGTTCTTAATGGATCACAGTATATTTAATTATTTTATATATACTGTTATGACAATGATTATATGTGCGTGTTGTTTATTTACTGTTTACGCGTACCCTCGATGGTTATAAAACATGTACATATTTGTAGTCTTGTTCAAAAATAAACTAAGGTTATGTCATAATTTATTATGTTCTAATATTAAACCCTAAGCTTTCCATTTGTACTAAAAACAATTCTTGTACATAGTTATTTACAATATTTACCCCCATGTTTCGAATAGTGCACGTTTGGTCCTTCAAAATTGTAACATGTCGTTTAAGGCACGAGAAGTTCCCCTTTATAGAACTAGGGCTCGTTTTAGGTTTCAAAAAGAGCAAGTTTAGTCCTTTAAATCCAAAACCTTTATGTACATGTATATTGTGAATGCTGATTTTTGAAAATCATTTACGGGTTCGTTACTTAACCATTTCACAAACTGAAAACACATTTTTACTCTCGGATATCCCGTCTACAAGTTTTGTTCTTTAAGTTTTTGTAGGAAAATGGGTCTAAAATGGGTAAAAAACGAGCTCAAAGTCAGTGGGTCAGAAACTTCTTTATTTACATCAGCTTTTTTGAAGTGTTCATGGCAGATATTCAAAGGGCTGTATTTTGTTCGTTACTTGTCCGTTTTAGTGTTCTTGGTGTCTACGGAAAGCTAGCCAGGTGATCTACAATATCCTAGTTGGTGTCGAGTTCTAGTTCTAACTCTAACTCGCTCAAAAACGCAGCCAAAGTCGGCTGGCCAGCTTAGGTTGTAAATGCTGTCAGCTTATACTAGAAGTGCTGAGAGCTTTTAAGTGTTAATCACAGATTTTCATTTTCAGTTTCCCGCTTCGTTATAGCTCCATTTTAGGTGGTTCAAAAGGCTACGGAAAGCTGGTTAGGTGATCTAGAAGATGCCCCCATAACCAGACCCCATACTTGATGTCCTAATGGGTCAAAACGGTCTCTAATACAGGCTGTTCACGCTAGTTTCTTACATAAAATAACGTTCATGCTTGATTGTTTAACATAGCAGACATGCTCCATTTGCGTTTAAATTTGGCAATGTTTACTAATTAAGGGGTAAGCTAAAGACCTAGTATTTTCATTTTTGCCCAGTTCATGTTTTATATGCACGTTTCCCAATGGGGTGCACGTACATCAGAAGGTTGTTTTATGTTTCTAAATGAATGATGCAAGTACAAGCAATAGTAAAAGAGATTAAGATTAAGACGGAGATCTTATGAGGTTACGCGAGAAGTGATTAAAACAAGGAGTCCAATATTTGTTGTTTGTGTGAATGTCGTGACCAGGATGAAACCAACGAACCATCTCCCATACTTGCGACGTGTGAATAGTGGTGTTTTAAATTTCTTGTTTTTCCTTGATGGTTCACAATGAGGAAAAAAATTGATGAGGATTTTGGGTTATGTTTGTGTTTCTTTCCCATGGGTTTTTGTTTTGTGTTGCTCTCGACAGAAGAAGAAGGAAGGAAGAAGGTGTTGGTGTTGGTGTTGTGTTTTAGCTTCAATATATGCATATGTTTATAATAGTTTTAATTGTTAGAGGCTAAGTTAATAAGGAATGTGGTTCTAAAAGAAGCCATAAGGCATGAGTTTCGTTACTATGATAAACTAGTGGTAAACTATGTTGCAACATCACCATGGTTTGATCATCTAGAAGGAGGGTGATGTGTTCGGCTTGTGGTGGAAGGGAGGGTAGCATGAAATCTTGAAGATGGATTTGTTTGTACATATACTGACGTTTGCAAGGTTGTTTCCAAGGGAGGTTGATCATTGTTTGATTTAGCCATGTGTGAAATAAGAAAGAATCTAAGGAAAGAGAAAGGTTGGCTTTAGGATTAGCCAAATGTGATTTAGTATATATTTTTTATTTGTTTGATTAAGTTCGAAACCATACACTCATGAAATGAAACGGATCATTAAGTTTAAATGTGACTAGGAGGTTCCAAAAGAAATTAAATTTGTCGACTTTTATGTAATATAGATCAAGTCTTGTTAAAATGTTTCCATTATTTGTGATACGAGTCAAAGTACATATGTTCTAGTCCGTCTTGATAGTATAGTAGATATATATAGTTTATAAAGTCAGCTCATCAAAGTGTGTTTATAGACACTAAAATAAATTAAAATTGTAGCTATATGGTTTAACTATTAAGTTTTTATATAATATTTACTATATTATGATCTCGTTTGTAAAGGTGGTCAATAAAAATATTATAAGATGAACGATAATGAGAATGAAACTGATGACGTGTTAAAAGGGAAAAAGTCAGGAATGTTACACAAGCCATTTAGGGTTTGAGTGAGCTTTAATCTTCTCACGTGTCACATACATGTTTCGACATCTATGTGGTAATTATCCCAAACACTTGTGCCTTCGAGCACATGAAGAGTATGAGATAGGGTTCGATCATTTTTTAATGTTTTCCTGTGGTAAAATACACCTAAACTAACAGGTTAAGAAAAGGTTTTCTTAACTTGTGTTACAAGATGATTACATGCATCATTGAACAACACTTTTTGCCAAACGTTTTTAATAAACTTATATAATACCCTTATGTTAATTTCTAATCTATTCCACCCAATTAAAAGCACATACAATTGGTTTTCTACCTAGGGTTAATTCCAAACCAAGTCAAATTTTATAATAGGTAAGATATATGTTATTTTTGCAAGCTCTTACATTGCTCCGACTTAAATCGAGTTACTTGGTTAGACCTTCAACCCAAGGGCATAAATGAGATGAAACATGCTCATGATGTATTAGTTGTAGAAAAAGTTCGTTTGGGATATCCACTAGTACTCATATATTTTTGTAAGGCCATCTCATTCAAACACTCTACAACAAATAGTTTCATAAATCATCTCATAATACTAAGAGTTTCACTTGTAATGCAATTAACGTTCGACACTTACCTCTTTCCCACTTGTTACTAGTTGTTTCAGAACTCCTAATAATGAGTGGGAGGGACAAGTTGTATCTTAGTCTTATTAGTATTTATTTGGTTAGCTAATTTTATTAAGAATTTAATTATCGAAAACACTAAAGTGAACCTTCTATATTCTGATTAATTGTCGTTATTGCAGCATAATTCGTAAACAGAAAGTTTGTTTTCTCATCAAAGAAAAAATTTGTATCTTTTCATGGTAGGAAGAGTAAGACTTAATGCTATCTCTTCTCATTAGTTGACAAGAATAAAGATAGGGTTATAATTGAATTATCATCGATTATGTTTAAACTCACTTTTTATATTTCAATATCCTATTTCATTTCTGTAATTCCTTGAAAGATAACATATTTTATGTATCTAGAGAACCTATTGTCTATAGTTACCAATAAATTAACATATTGCACTTGTGAAGAAGACGTATGATTTAATGGGATGAAATCTCAATGTGCCACAATAAGTAAAGGAATTACTAACTTATCTTTGTTGATACAAAGTTAGGATGGATCGCGCTTGACCCGGATTAGGCATAATTCGGATGCTTGAGGACTCCGGCTCTTGCACCAAGTGAAATTGATTGAAGACCCCGCACACTAAATAACAGACACCGTTTGGCTTACCGTGGGAGCGTGTCCCACGATTATACTCCGCGTAAAAGTAAGTAATACATTTGAGAGAGAGGTAAGGGTTTAGAGTATTGGAATGTCGTGTCTTTGTGGAACCTCGAGAGTTCCTTTCATGCCCGGTGAAACCCTAATTGGGATTCCCTATTCTTGCAGCCTAAGCAAGAATTATAATACCAAATATAACCGGATCATTATCGCGTGAATAAGGATGGTGTATATCCTTTTAACATGGGCGAATCATAACCGAATTTAGATTATGATACTTTTTTTATCTTGTCCACGGCACGTCTAGGACACGGTTAAGATAAAACCACGTGCGACAGCGGGCTTATTGGGCCTCATGGGATTTATTGCTATCTGTTCATGATCCATACGTAATGGATACGGGTAATACTCGTGGGTCGGGTTATTCAGCCCGACTAGGGACTATACGTCATCATGTCCCCCAGTCTAGTAGTCGCACGATGTGCCGTTACTACTAGACTATAAACAGTTGAGTCGCACCATAATCTATAGCAGAATGAATGTCACGAAGAGTATCAAAGAAGTTTCAAATTCTCCCGCCCAAAACACACATTCATCCCCCCTTGTACCTACTACCTCGATTTATGGAAAAAGCGTATGTCACGTCAGCCTGCCTATTCATCTTCCACCGTCATATTTTGCAAGTGGGCTACACGTGTCACAATCCAACCCTATGAATAGTAACCTAAGGATATATATACCCAACGTCCTCTTTCATCGTGATCTTTCACAGTAAAAACATACCTTAGCTGCCATTAACGAATCTTCTACCTTCATCGCATACCAAGCAAGAAAAGAAAGGTAACCCTCATCGCGACCTTAATTCCTCTCAATCTCTAATCTTTCACTATGTTAATACAATTATCGGAGGTTAGATCCATCCTTACAGAGCACGAACTGCTCCAATTCACATCCGATTATTTCATTCCTATGTATCTTTACCCAGAAAGTACCTGCTCCCAGGGCAAATATAGGACAGTTCCCTAAAGGGAAAGTAGGAGTATACACTAAATTTTTTGATTTTACCAACAATCGCAGTCCCTTATCCCGCTTTCTCATAAGTTTCCTCGTCCACCATGAGATCCACATACCCAGTTACATTGTATTGGCGCATCAAAAATTTTCAAACTTTGAAATAAACTGCCATTCACTAGGAATAGATCCCACCATTGACCTGTTTCATGCCTTCTATTCCCCCTTCATGCGCCAATGGTATGGGTATCATTCTCCAAATGCGTAGGTGGGGACCCATTTCTATGAGGAAATCGGACTCATTAAAGCAATGGAACACAAAGTTCTTTTTGAATTGATAGCATAATGTTTCCGTTTGATGTCCTATTTGTCACAAAAGAGAGGCTTAGAAGAGATCCGCGACCTGACCCTGGTTCGTACAGTGAAGCCGATGCCCAAACAATAGACTCAAACCGCATACTCCGTCCAGGCATACCCTGAGGCATTACAGTATTTGATTGGCTTAAACCATGCGCCGATCGTGGGTGAAAACGAGATTCCCCAATTCTTTGATCGCGACGGTCACGGTTAGTACATATGTCTCCACCTCATGTGACCTTGTAAGTATCTCAATCCATTGTTATTTATCTAACATAATTCGTTTTCGTTATGCAGAGATGGATATCCTTCAGATTGTCCAAGAACCGTGCTCCTAAGGATCTTACCATGTTGTCACGGACACTACGGGAGAATAAAGAACTTGTGACCGTAGCCACAGCCGGTATGAACATTAGGCATGGATATACAGGCCTCATCCTCTTCTCAGGCTAGGGGAATTCCTACACCAGTCCCTCTCCAAAGTGTAAGGGCGCAACGGCAGCCACTTCCTCAGAAAAGTAGCGACAATCTTTCATCTATAAACATTACTGAGAATGCCGACATTGCCGCGGAAGAATACGAGACAAAAGAGGAAGCGACGTCAAAGCTGTGGCGAAAAAGGGCGTAGAGAATCACCGACATCATCGAAGAAATATGCTCGTATGGAGATAGGGCAATCATCTGTGGATGTGCCTGAATTGGTAAGAGAGGTCGCACAAGTACGCGCAGCAGAAGAGGATTTTGGAGAGAACTTCCTTGACTTCCCCCCCCCCCCCCAAGACTCCTCCTGCTACTTCTAATCCCAAGTAATGGCTTCGTAAGAACCATTCTTGTTTGATATTTCTTTAACAGTCCATTAACAATAGCCGTATCCAAGCAGCCATGATATTGAGAAGCCTGATCTTGCCACCACGATGCCAAGTCCCTGGGAAAGCGCATCTGCTGAACAATTTTGACCGATGATGCGCTAGCTGATGAGGTGAACCACACTGCTGTGCAAATTGTGACACTTGTGTCGCGTTTAAAGAAAAGGTTCAAAGAGTTATCCGTGCAACTGCAATCTTCCGAAGCTCAACATGCGCAGGTGTTGGAAAAAAGGGATAAGGCCCTTGCTGAAGCCTTAGAAAAAATAGACATCGAGGGAGGAGAGGGCGAAGCTAGACGCCTCTACATAATATACCTTAACTGAGGACAAGGCGGACTTGCTTGCGGCCGTCACAAAAGAATGTGCAAAACTTCAACAGCTTCGTATTAACAACACTACGGCCATGAAAGACTTTGAAGCGTGCAAGCAGCAAATCTTCCAAGGTATCGATTCTTTGGGTTTAACAATAAAAGAAAAAATTGCTTGACCAGGACAGCAAACTCCATCGGTTCAGTATTGAGTATGATGAAGATCTCTATATGTGTCTGATGTCCACGGTGGGCGAGAAATGGTGGTTGGTGCGCCATGGTCTTTGACTATCTGCCCTGGGTGCGTTTGGAAGCCCCAAATATAAAAAATGATTTCACGGAGTCTGTCCTTGGCTGCCATAGATGTAGGTAATAGTATGGTTTTGGAGCGAGCCCACAAGGAAAAACTATTGACCAAGGTTCTTGAAGAGGTAACCTTCTCTGATCCTCTTGCGCAAGCCAAGTTAGACGAGGCCATGAAGAAGATCAAAGATAGTCCACTTCCCTCCTTCGGTGTTGGAGTGGTAAACCTAGAACTCCCTTTGGCTGATATAATGGAAGGTTTAACCCCTGGACAAGCATAGAGCGGAAGGTGTAGAGTCGCAACATGATTTCCATTTGAAGCCTAGTACGGAGCAATTAAAGGTCCCTATATTCGCCCATCTACGCGATCCACTGAACCCTTTCAAGATAGCGAAAGAGACCTCCTTGCAGGAAGTGCTAGATGCTCACGCCGCCCGTACGATCAAGAAGAAAGAAACATGTGGCCCAAGGGGTCGCGCATGGTGCCGGCGCAGCCCCATCAACCTATTTCTATACCTGTTCTTCCCCTTCCTCTGTCTGAGCGAGATGTTCGCGTGCTGAAGGACATGGAAAGGGTCCGGAAAGAAAAAAAGACGCCTTCTTCAAGCATGGTAACTATGAAGCTTAAGATATTTGCTTCATTTTCTGATTTGTTGTAAAACAATGTCTGTTGTGAAAACAATTGTATTTTTGGTGAGTGTGAATGTTCGCACTTTGTCTGTAATAACTTAGGTACTTTGGACTGTAGGATTTAATACCCCCTGCCATAAGACTTATATTATGTTTTGAAGCGTATAACATGAAGTATTTTTGTTTATGACTTGTATTCAGTATCATAATTTTGTCTAAATGGTGAAGTTAATTCATTACGTGCAGCGTACCGCTACTACCATAATGACGGTCAAGGACTTTGACCGGTTGTTAGGTGTGCACAGTGTGTCTTTTGCAGGCCCCCGCTTGGAATGTGCTGGCTGTGTTCAATTGCTACGACGTCACGATTAGCAAGGTGCCTAACAAGGATGCATGATCTGTGGTCGATGGGGTTGCATCCCTTCTAACACGATAAGATAAATTGAGTAGGTTCACTCAATCCCTCTTGTTTCACCTGGAAAGGATGTGTACGCATATGCCCATAGGCATGATATAATATAATTTAAAATACATAAGTAAAATCAAAGAAGAAAGGGGTCGCGGAAACTACCTAGGGACCGCGACGTTTTATTAATACTAGCAAGTTTTGAAATACATGATGTTAGAAACTCACTTTATGTGACGACATTTAAGAATTCCCATAATTTATCATAGTCACTCACGTAAGGACTAGACTAGGCCAACTATATATAGTGTAGGCGCGGAGAGTGACTATAAATTACCCCTCCAAAGGCTTCTAAGGAGGGATTGTTGTTATGTGTTTTTTTCTCTTTTTCTTTTAACAATTTGTATTTCTCTCTTTAGAAACACACACTTCCATCTCTCCTCTCTCTCTCTCTCTCTCTCCTCTCATCTCTCTCCCCCTCTCTCCTCTCTCTCCACCTCTCCTCTCCACCCTCCCCCTCCTCCTCCCCGCCCTCCCCTCCTCCTCCCCCCTCCCTCCTCCCCCCCTCTCCCCCTCCTCTCCTCTCATCTCTCTCTCTCTCTCTCTCTCCTCTCTCTCTCTCTCTCTCTCTCTCCTCTCATCTCTCTCCTCTCTCTCTCTCTCTCTCTCTCTCTCTCTCTCTCTCTATATATATATATTATATATATATATATTATATATATATATATATATATATATATATATATATATATATATATATATATGACCATGGCTTGCCATATTCTTCCACCTCCTTAGACCACCGGATCTATGATTATAGAAAACCCTCAATTGGTATCAGAGCCAAGGTTTGATTCTTGGATTGGCGAGTTTTATTATTTATTTTGGTGTCTAATTTATTTTTTGTCTCCATCGGTTATATTTTTGTCACGGTGGTTTGTTTATTATCCAATATTCATAACTTTTTATCTTGAAATAAATCTTTGAAGCTACGTTCGTGATGTTGTATGAAGTTGGGTCAGGATTGGAATGCTGACTCGTTTATTTGGTACACCGATCTGGTTTTATTCATGCTTCGATGAGGATGATGAGTTTGATAGATGGAGAGGCTATGTGGGGTGGTGATTATTTACTACGATTAATTCATCATATGAATATGATAAATCGTGTTGTATATCAATGTTAATTCAAACGACAAATAATGGAGCTACATTGATTAAAATAATGTAATTGTCAATGTGGTTGATTATTTCTGGTAATGATGAGATGCTCAGCAGAGACGGAGTTAACTATGTGAGTTTTGGAGGCGGATGTTATATATATTATTAGGGTTAAGTTAGTTGTGAGGTGTATTAGGGATTTTGGTGGCTTATTTATTTCCTATAAGTCATGATCGGGTTTACCCAAAATTATGGGCCTATCTTTGCTTCGTAAAGGATATATCAAAGGAAAGTTGGTTACTGGGCAGGTTACATTAGTTATTCCTCATTTTTCTAATAGAACGAGTAAGAAAACTAGATGTTGGGCCTCACTCGTTTGAGATTTAAGAGTAAAGCTGGGCTGAAATGTGAAAAGTGACTACCCATGAAATTTTGCAAATTTTAGCAAAAGAGTTATGGATTAAAGTTACTTTTCATATTAAGAATTATTAATGGTTATGATCGGGGCTTTGAAGTGACAAAGAGACGAGACAAAGTGACATAATTTATTTGTGGAGACCGAGAAAAATGGTTGAATTTGAATTTTTTTTAGTGGCTATGGATTTGATCGAGTATTATTATTTGCAAACTAAAGACGGATTTATCGAAGGCGTGCACTTATTTTATCTTGAAATCGGGGTTGGTTGGATGTATAATTTCAATGATAACTTGCTCTTACTTAATCATTAGGATGAAGACTTGGATTATCTAGTTTCTGGGTTCGGGGTGGTTTGTTGATGACCTGGATAACTATCACTTAAAGGAGATACATTGTTGTACTCATTGTCACGCGCAGAGTCTATGTGGATAATTTCAAGAGGTGTTGTGCTTCTATACTTCTTTAGTAATGTATCGGGTACTTTGAAATTTCTTAGCAAGGAAATTTCTCCAATGTTCGTCATTCAACAATAGTGCAAGCTTAAGTCACAAGATCGAGGAATTCTTATTCAGTTTCACGTTTGGTATATCGGATTCATTAGTGGTCACTTCAGATTGCCTACAAAAAGGTTGGTAAAGATAGCCATGGAGAGTTTATGAGTAGAGAATTTCGATCAACATCTGATTCTCACAGAATATATATATATATGTTTATTTATTATTCTCTCGCGATCTCAAGCAGACGTGCATAAAATTTATTGATGGTTCTGAGGTGTCGAAACCATCAAGGGGGAAAAAGAAGACATATAGAACGCGCAACGAGTACACGTGACGAACTTCGTACCTTCTTTTATTGAAAGTTTTGAAACTGATCATGAGGATTTTCAGTTTAGGAAGAAGCTATTAAAATCTTCCACATCAAGAATATGTGGCATGAATTAGGGAGAAGTTAATTCAGAAGCTTCTCCTTAACCAGAAGTGTATGGGTTACTTAGTTCGTGCCTGTTATAGTATTTGTTGTAACACCCCCAAATTACCACGCAGCGGAATACCACTTTGGGCGTTATTTCATAGCACATCACACACAATCATAGAAAACGACCTCAAAAGAGACGTTTTAAATAAAAATAAATGAGTATTTACAACCATTGTCTAATGCATTTCCAACCCAAAATAAAATTTTCATCAGAGTAGCATTACTTGTCCCCAAAGATCTCAACCAAACACAACAAGTTTTACCAAGACATAACTGTAAATAATTGATAGAAGGGAAGGAAATCAATAAGTTTTAGACCAAAAAAGCACCAACTCCCTCCATGCATGCTCCGCTGCTATCAATCTTGATTACCTGAACACATGCTTAAAATCGTCAACACAATGGTTGAGCGAATCTATAGGTTTATCAAATCGTAAGTTGAACACAAGTATTAAAAACCAATCATGACCATTCAATAGCATTGTCGTACTCACAATCTATTATTCAAGTATTTTATATTTAGCAAAGCTAATTGATTGTATTTAAGCTCATGACACCGACCAGTTAACTTAATTACCCCTCGCCAAAGTGCCGGCATGATCAAAATGAAACTATTGCCCCTCTTAAGGTATTAGTTTCCAGATTTATACCTTATCTCTTATCACAAGTTATCCGTCCGCAGAGGGTACTCAACGTACTAGCTCTTGTCTCGGATAGGGTAGTCAACCCCATAGTACTATCATTTGTATAAGCGGATATTTCCAACCCACACAAGGGAAAGACAATAACTAACGGTTCATGAAATTAGGGCCTTTAGCAACAAGGTACTCAATACAATCCAAACAACATTAGGGTCCAAACAATCATTCATGACTTGTGTTCCATTTATTTCAAATAGAATGTATCCCCCTCGTGGGTTAAAATCATTTAAATACAGTAGAAAGCGAGGCTATAGACTCACCTTAAGTAACAATGATAGTAGTAGTAGCGAAGACGTAGACGAAGACAATCACCGACGATGAGGATGTCCCGGGAAATTAAATACAACACCTAACAAACAAACGCGAAATGAATCAACACCTTCAAGTACCTTCAAGTACTATATGTACATAATTAAGAACACTCAAAGTTCACATAACTCACGCCAAAATCCAAACAAGTGATTAATAAGTGTGTAAACACTTATCCTTTTGCCACTAAAATCAAGGAAAAAAAGAACCTAATCATGTGTTTTATATCGTAAAAGTCGGAATTACGCGTGGTTTTGTGTTTTTGTGTTAAAATAGGTACAATTGATCAAAAGGAAAGAAAACACGGGATTTCACAGACAAATGTTGAAGAAAAAGACGAAGACAAAGTCAAAAGTCCAAAAGTGTGCCCAAGATCACGAAAACCGGAAAAATCGACACGATTTTGAAGAAATGACCAACGAAGCCGAAATCAAGTTCGTTTTTAGCGGATTTAATATTTTTGAAGATATTCAAGCTTGTGGGGCCCACATTTGTGTATTGGGCCTAAAAGCCTAATATTGGAAGATATCTATTTACTTTTGGGACAAGAAGCCCAATATTAGGCCCAATTCAATTAACATGCAATGGATGGAACTTTTCTTTATCAAATTAGGCCAAGCCCATTACATGGAACAGTAAAAGGGTTTATTTACTTGGTCAAATGAGAAGGTCAACCTTCACACACGAACAACTCTCCCAACACATCACCACACACGTTTCATTTACCAGTCAACACAAAAATAAATAAACATTTACCCCATCCCATCCCACTTTCGTTAATAACAAAGTCCCACTTTCTTCCTTTTCTCTCCAAACGCAGCACCATCAGTTACCCCAAAAACCCTAATTTACATCACCAATTTTTACTCTATTTGGGGCTTTTAATCCATTCGTGTGATTCACACGAGTTTGGATTAAATCCCCACAAGATTCGGGGGTAAACACTCATGGTGGTCCTCATATTTATCCGACGTGGCTTTTTCTTTGGTTTTGATTGGTGGGAACACTTCACCCATACTCAAATCACCAATAAAAACCTTCCACATCAGCCTCAACAAACACACCCTCACGCCACGAGGGCGATCCGTGTGATGATTGGGGGTTTCCACCGCAAGATCAAGAGAATGAAGAAAGAGAAAAGAAAGGGCGGCTATGATTTGAAGCCGTGGGCACAAAGGTCATCAAGAAGTTTCTAGGGTTTGCCTTTAAAAACCCCTTCATTTGTAATTTATTGGAAGCACTTCTTCTTTATTTAATTTTCTGCAAATTAGTTTTAGGATTTAATATTGTAATTTTTCATTTTCAGTATTTGTACTCTTTTTATGATTAATGAAAAGTAATTTTTAATAATTTGTGTCTCATTTAATTTATTGTTAAAGTTTATTTCAATCTTGAATCTTGTTCTTTTTAATATAACTGTTTGATTTTATTCGATTGATAAAAAAATAATAATAATAATAAAAGAAAGTGGAAAGATAATTTCCCCCACTGGGAAATTATTAAGTTACTGTTTGTTTCGATTGGTTCACTGTTCTTGGATCGAAGGAGTGCTGATTGTTTCGAAATTGATGTTCTCGGGTTGGTTCGAAGGTGGTGTTTGATTTGTTGCTTCGGTTCACAAGGTGGCTCAGCGCCATCCTTCGACTCAAAGGAAATCGACATCAGGTTCCTTTTAATCTTCTTTTTAATTTTAAGTTAAGTTTTAATTTAGGTTAAATCTTCTTATCTGCTTTTAGTTTATTTAGTTTGTTTGATTTGCTTGATTAAGTTTTTGTTGCACTGTTTGGATCTACTTATGTTTTCAGTTTTAAGTTTGAAGTAGTTGTGTCGAGTTGTTTAGATCTGCTTATTTGATTAGCTTATTTTGGTTCTGCTTAGCTTATTCATTCAGTTTATGATTTATTTAGTTATCTTGATTTGAGTTGCGTTTTAGTAGTCATTCTAGTTTATTTAATTCAGCTTTTAGACTTTGCTTATTGACTTTCAGTATCTGTTTTATCAGCTTGTTTTCCTTTAAGTCTGTTTTTTTATATTGTGCTTATTTGGATTCAGTTTGGTTGTTAAGTTGTTATAGCTTTTGTGGTTTTGCTGTTATAACTTCCAAAAAGCAGACTCAATTAGTCTGCTTGTTTATCTCATTTCCAAAAAAGGTTAAAATTCCAAAAAAAATAAAAAAATAATAAATAGCAAAATTTCGTCTGGGCTGGGATTCGATCCCTCGACCTCTCGTACACAAGCCATACGACACAACCGACTTAGCTGGACCCTCTTTTGAGTATTACTTCGCATTCCGTAATTAATATAGGTTTTTAAACTACTAGCTGGCAGTTTTATTTTGTTTATTTAGATTTAATTACAAGTTTAATTTTATTTAAAAGTTTTTTTTATTTCTTTAATCCAGTTTTTATAAAAAATAAAAAAAATAAAAAATATTTTATTTAAATTACTTTTATAATTTTAAATTAGTTTTCATTTTATTTAAAAATAGATTTTAGTTTTAAACTTAATTTTGAATTAATGTAGTTTTAGTTTAAAAAAATAGATTTCATTTAAAAAGTTTTTAGTTTAAAATTAATTAGATTTAAATTTAGATTTAAAGTTTTCTCATAAAATTAGTTTTAATTTTGTTTAAGTTTTAAAATAGTTTTTAATTAAAATTAGTTTAAATTAGATTAAAAAGTTTTTAGTATTAAATAGATTTTAGTTTAAAATTCCAAAAAATATTTACCAAAAACAAATAAATCTTACGTTAATTGGAAATGAATTCGAGTGAGTCGAGGAACGAAAAATAGATATAAAAAGAGTTTGCTAAAACCTAACATTAAAATGGCGCCGCTGCCGCTTCACTCGTACGATTGACCATTTTCCGTGAAGACGTTTGGATTTTGGGATCCGTTCTTTTTGAACGTTATTTTTCTTGCACAAAAATCAAAAATACCAAAAAATCAGAAAGATTAAAATACAAAAAAATTAAAAAATCAATAAAAGCAAATTCTTTCCTAAGATTTGCACCAAAAAAATAAAAAAAAAATACAAAAGTAATACTTTTTCCTAAAAGTATTACACCAAAAATATTACTTACTAGTGTTATTTTTTAGTTCGATTTCTTTCGTTTTTATTGTGAATATATATTTTTTCAAAAAAATACAAAAAGATTTTTCTTTTACTATAGTATATTACGTAGCACAATAAATTTACCTATTTTTCAAATAAGGCCTTAGTTGGGATTTCATCACCTAACTATTGTATTCGAATCCTAAACGAAATAAAAAGGCAAAATAGATAAATACTAGTAAGACGACTGAACTCGACATACAAACTATAAGGTGGGTATAAGGCGACGTGCTATAAAAGGCCGTCTAAGGAAAAAGGTTTTTAAGTGCTTTGTGCCACCTCGTTTCCCCACTTGCTTGTGCATATATTGAGAGGGACGACCGATTATTGGTTTGCCAACTCAATTAGTACTTAAGTATATATTTTTGTAGATTTTTTCATATTGCACCTCGAGGGGGAAAATCCTTTTCCTCTCAAAGTCGACCGAGGTCACCTACCTCATTCCAAGTTTTAATTGTATGCGCACTCGCGCGCATACATACATACCGATTGGTGTACCAAATTCTTCCAATTTTTCCAAAAAGAAGAAGAAGAAGAAAAACAAAAAGACCGTCATTCAAGTCGATCCCGAGAATCGAGCTTTCGACAAAACAATGGCAACGGATAATCGACCAATGATTGAGATTCTACAATCTCACGTTGAAGGAAACGATGACGCGATTGTGGTGCCGAATATTGGAGCTAATCATTTTGAACTTAAAACGAGTTTTATTCAAATGGTTTCCGCTACACCATTTTTAGGCCGTACTAATGATGATCCACACGCTCATATCAAACGTTTCATACAATTGGCTAATACCGTCAAATACAATGGGGTTCCACAAGAGGCTATTCGTTTACAACTCTTTCCTTTTTCCCTCGAGGGACAAGCCCGGATTTGGCTTGATAAGGAACCACCCCAAAGTATCACGACATGGATTGATTTAGAGACCAAGTTCATAAACTACTTTTTCCCACCATCACTGACCACTTCTTTAAGAAATGAGATCATCTGCTTTGAACAACAATATGGGGAAACGTTTAGTGAGTCTTGGGATCAATTTAAAGAGCTTTTAAGAAAATGTCCACAACACGGTTTCACCAAAGTGCATCAAATAAATACGTTTTACAATGGTTTAACTCTAAATGACCAAGACTCACTTAATAGTGCCGCGGGGGGCAATATTCTTGTGAAATCAATGAACGAGGCTTGGGCCATAATTGAAAACAAGGCTAAAGTACAAACCAAGAGTGTTAGGGCCACTATGGCAAGTTCTAGTTCTAGTGAGAATGATAAGAGAATTGATAACCTTACGTCGCTTATTGAATCACTTGCTCTAAAAACCGATACCCTAAATGGTCAAGTTAATGCCATGAAAGAAACTTATGAAACGTGTGAGACTTGTGGTGGACCACATTCATATTTCAATTGTGACAAGGTTTACAATAATCAACAACAACAAGTTTGTTCTTTTAATGCTAATGAAAGGGTTCCATTTAAACCAAATGTTGATGTTAACCATTTGTCTTACAAGAGTACTAATTATTTGGCTCCCCCGGGTTTTGTAGCACCACAAAGACCACCCCCACCCGCCCAAAATACCCAATACCAAAATAGGAACCAAGGTCCTCAAATGGGTAATTTTCAAGGGAATGCTAATCAAGGGAATTTTAATGGTCAAAATCAAGGGTTTCAAAATAATAACCAAGGTTTTCATAATAACAACGGTTTTCAACCTCAATATCAAAACCAAGGTTTTCCTAATCAAGGTTTCAATCAAATGAATATGCATAATCCTCAAATGGATTTGGTTCTACAAAAATTGACCGACCATGAGAAAATCATAGCAATGCAAGAATCTACTAGACAAATGCAAGAGTCCAACGATAAGAGATTTTTGACAATGATTCAAGCCCTTGGACCCCAAGGAGCCTTACCTTCAAATACCGAGATTAACCCTCGTGATAATGTGAGTGCTATCACTACTCGAAGTGGAGCCACTTTAGTGGGACCTTCCATCTCTTCGCCCATAAAGGAGAGACAAGGCCCGGAGGTCATAATGAGTAATCCTACTCCCCCTTCGGTGATTCCCCCCACTACCACTCCTAGTACTAGTCCTCCATTGCCGAAAGAGCCTATCCCTATGGTTGTTCAAGAAGCGAGTCCTTCTCCTTCTCAACCTTAAAAGTCTAAGCCTAATATCCCTTATCCCTCTAGGTTAGACAAGGCTAAAGTGCTCACCAAAGATGACGTTCATGTCTCTAACTTTTTGAAAATGATTTCCAACGTCAATGTTAACATAAGCCTTATTGAAGCACTTGCTCAAATGCCGAAATTTGTCAAAATGTTTAATGATTTGCTTAATAAGAAAGAAAAAATGGTTGAGCTCGTGAACACTCGTTTAAATGAGAATTGTTCCGCGATTCTTCTCAAAGAGCTTCTCAAAAATCTAGGAGATCCCGGACGATTCGTGTTACCTTGCTCGTTTCCTCAAATCGATGATTGTATGGCTTTAGCGGATCTCGGCGCTAGCATCAATCTTATGCCACTTTCGGTTTGGAAACAATTATCATTACCTGACCTTGTACCGACTCGCATGACTCTCGAGTTAGCTAATCGAACTCTCGCATACCCCGTTGGTATTGCCGAAGATGTTTTTGTTCGAGTTGGTACATTCACTTTTCCCGTGGACTTTGTCGTAGTAGACTATGAGATGGATCCTCGTATTCCATTAATACTTGGTAGACCATTCTTACGATCGGAAGAGCCTTAGTTGACGTGGCCGAAGGGGAGTTAATTCTTAGGGTTAGGGATGAACAACAAGTTTTTAAAATGGGAAAAAATAAAATCAAATGGAAAAGAGTCGGTCAATATGATTGATGTTCTTAATTATGATAATGAAGAGATCTTTATTAATCCTTTTGGAATTGAAAAGTCTAATCAAAATGATTTTGTGATAACTTCATCCCTTCCCTTAGAGCCTCAAACTTTTGAAACTCCTATTTATGACACCTATAGTGATGACACTTCTTCAAGTGATCACACTATCTTCGGTTTAGACGACTCGAGTTTTGACCCACCCACTTTTGACCCACCCATTTATGATTCACCAATATTTGATACCTACGATGATGAAACTTCTTTAAGTGATCTCATTAATTTTGATGACCCACCCCATGATCTTAATGCACCTCATATCTCTATGAGTGATTCTTCCATGGAGACTCCTTTTGACTTTTAAACTCCAATTTTAGAAGTCATGACTATTGAGGTGGATCCCCCACTCTTAGAGATCATTCCTAATTTAGAGGTTATTCCATTTGAGGAGGATTTAGATATCTTTCTAAATACCTATTTTCCTCATGAGGAAGAGTTTTCCTATGACTCCGACGATACTTATGTTTTCACATCGAGTTTGGAAGAGGATGACCTTCCCACTTTGGATTTTGATGATATTTTGAGCTTAAATGTCACCACCTCTTGCTATTTTCCTATTAAGGAACCGGTGTTTGATCCCGGAATAGAGACTTTTGTACTTTCATTGCCATACCACCTTACCCTTCCTTATAAGAGATTTTTGCCTAAGGATACCCCACTCTTCTTTGACTTGCGTGATTTTACCACTCAGGGTTTATTTTCTTTTGTGATGGAAATTATGTGTTTGACCCGGGTGGATTTTCATGGTGTATGCCTTATATGACTTTGTTTCACCTTTATCATGGAGAGATTTTCCTCCCTTGGAAATCTCGGTTTTTCCATGATTTTCCCATTTGAATGATGACATTCGGGAATTCGAGTCGAGCTAGAGACTCGTGATAAATAAATCAAGCATCGTTTAACTAGGTTAGATTTTTACCTTTTCCACCCTTTCCACCCTTTTTCGCCTTTACCCATTTCCACCAATAAGTGTAGGGGGAGCCAAGTAGGTTGTTTGTGTTGTGATGTTGTGTGCAGGGACATGTGCTTAATGATCCACTTTTGGTGCTTTTGACGCGACCCGTGTTCCCGTGTTTCCAGTGTACCCGGTTCCCTCGATAAGTTTTTGCTATTGTGGTTCATACTTGTATATACATAAAACGAATAAATGTAATCACTTTAGTTGTCCTTTCCTTAGCTCGATTTTAAACAACGTACTCAATGTCCTAAGTGTAGGGGAGTTTATTCTCCCACATGCTTAAACATTGAGGACAATGTTTATATTAAGTGTAGGGGGGATTTCTATCGAAAGTTTAGTGGGCTTTTCCATGAATTTGACCCCATTTAACCGGAAAATTAAAAAAAATTTCAATATTTTTCAAATTTTTGATCTATTTTGGCCTAGTAGTTTTTCCACTTATTTTCTTTTATCGTCGCATCTTATTTATATTTTCCATTTCAAGAATAAAGTCAAAAATAATAAATAAATAAATATGGTTTTAACAAGTTTTGATATCTTTGATATATTAGGCCCGTCGTGAGTATTTTGACTTGACCCGAGTTTACTTATCCAAGTTTACTCTAGCTAGTATCCTTAACCATATGGACCTTAATTGGTTTATTAGGCTAAGCATCCACGAGTCTCATTCCTTGAGATTTTAAATTATGAAGAACGAGAGATGATAGAGTTTATAATAAGTTTAAAGGTTAATTTTTGCTTATATGGTTTTTGTGGCTCTTTCTTCCCGCTTGTATATTTAATTGCTTAATAAATGAGGATTTTTGTGGTGTCGATTCGATATCTTAACTCTTAGCCAAATCTTTATTCTCCTTGTAATTAAAGCATGAACACATTGAGGGTGCCAGCGTTGTGGACTTCCGACTAAGGTGGCTCATAACCACTAAGTAGGAGGTATTCAGACCATGGGACCGCGGAATTTGGCCTACTATATATATCATAAATAAAGAAAGAATAAGATTAAAACATGACCTCAAGGAGCCTTAGGGTGTGGGGCATGTATCACGGACCTTGTCATTAGAGCCTTAGGGTGTATGGCATGGTAAGTGTTAAATAAAAATAGATCAAAAATCAATTCCCTCGTTTATCGTTCATGGAGCCTTAGGGTGTGGACAATAGACGGGGAGCATTTTTACATCTTAAAGAACCTAAGGGTATATGATGTGAACTTGCTAAACTCCACATAAAGTCTATATGACTTTGGAGGAAATAATCAATAAGTAGTACTATTTGGCCAAATTTTGGGTCCGGGAATTTGTTCCCCAAATCGTGTTAAATCATCCTTGATGTGGGCTTACTTTAGTGACAACGTTTTTTAGGACAAGGTTAGGTTTTGAGTGTCGGGTTTGCACCGTTTGGCCTTCATTTTTGGACTAATAATTATCAAATAAGTCAAATGAGCCTACGGGTGAATGATAATAAATAAAATCTAGAGATACAACCTAGGACTTGGAGAAAGAGTTTACACAATTATCTTATATAAGTGGTTTTAACCTAAGGACTTATGGTAAACAATAATCTCGTTTTTACGCTTGGTATGGGGAACGTGAAACTTGAGGGTGATTAATATTCATAACACCAAAGCCCTAATGTAAGTCTTAGATTTCTTTACGAGTTTCTTCCATCGAATAATTTCCAAGTTAAATAAAATTGTTATAACTTTTGTTTCCTTTTGTGTCTTTATCTTTTTATCGTAGTAATAATAGTATATCTTAATAAAGGCCATGATCGATTAATTATGAAAAAAATGTAACTATATGCTTTGAAATAATGCATTGCATGGGGTCATTGCACTGGTCAAGTGTAGGGGATTTAATAAGTGTGTAAACACTTATCCTTTTGCCACTAAAATCAAGGAAAAACAAGACCTAATCATGTGTTTTATATCGTAAAAGTCGGAATTACGCGTGGTTTTGTGTTTTTGTGTTAAAATAGGTACAATTGATCAAAAGGAAAGAAAACACGGGATTTCACGGACAAATGTTGAAGAAAAAGACGAAGACAAAGTCAAAAGTCCAAAAGTGTGCCCAAGATCACGAAAACCGGAAAAATCGACACGATTTTGAAGAAATGACCAACGAAGCCGAAATCAAGTTCGTTTTTAGCGGATTTAATCTTTTTGAAGATATTCAAGCTTGTGGGGCCCACATTTGTGTATTGGGCCTAAAAGCCCAATATAGGAAGATATCTATTTACTTTTGGGACAAGAAGCCCAATATTAGGTCCAATTCAATTAACATGCAACGGATGGAACTTTTCTTTATCAAATTGGGCCAAGCCCATTACATGGAACGGTAAAGGGTTTATTTACTTGGTCAAATGAGAAGGTCAACCTTCACACACGAACAACTCTCCCAACACATCACCACACACGTTTCATTTACCAGTCAACACAAAATTAAATAAACATTTACCCCATCCCATCCCACTTTCGTTAATAACAAAGTCCCACTTTCTTCCTTTTCTCTCCAAACGCAGCACCATCATTTACCCTAAAAACCCTAATTTACATCACCAATTTTTACTCAATATTTGGGGCTTTTAATCCATTCGTGTGATTCACACGAGTTTGGATTAAATCCCCACAAGATTCGGGGGTAAACACTCATGGTGGTCCTCATATTTATCCGACGTGGCTTTTTCTTTGGTTTTGATTGGTGGGAACACTTCACCCATACTCAAATCACCAATAAAAACCTTCCACATCAGCCTAAACAAACACAACAAACACACCCTCACGCCACGAGGGCGATCCGTGTGATGATTGGGGGTTTTCCACCGCAAGATCAAGAGAATGAAGAAAGAGAAAAGAAAGGGCGGCTATGATTTGAAGCCGTGGGCACCAAGTTCATCAAGAAGTTTCTAGGGTTTGCCTTTAAAAATCCCTTCATTTGTAATTTATTGGAAGCACTTTTTCTTTATTTAATTTTCTGCAAATTAGTTTTAGGATTTAATATTGTAATTTTTAATTTTCAGTATTTGTACTCTTTTTATGATTAATGAAAAGTAATTTTTAATAATTTGTGTCTCATTTAATTTACTGTTAAAGTTTATTTCAATCTTGAATCTTGTTCTTTTTAATATAACTGTTTGATTTTATTCGATTGATAAAATAAAAAAAATAAAAAAAAATAATAATAATAAAAGAAAGTGGAAAGATAATTTCCCCCACTGGGAAATTATTAAGTTACTGTTTGTTTCGATTGGTTCACTGTTCTTGGATCGAAGGAGTGCTGATTGTTTCGAAATTGATGTTCTCGGGTTGATTCGAAGGTGGTGTTTGATTTGTTGCTTCGGTTCACAAGGTGGCTCAGCCCCATCCTTCGACTCAAAGGAAATCGACATCAGGTTCCTTTTAATCTTCTTTTTAATTTTAAGTTAAGTTTTAATTTAGGTTAAATCTGCTTATCTGCTTTAGTTTATTTAGATTGTTTGATTTGCTTGATTAAGTTTTTGTTGCACTGTTTAGATCTACTTATGTTTTCAGTTTTAAGTTTGAAGTAGTTGTGTCGAGTTGTTTAAATCTGCTTATTTGATTAGCTTATTTTGGTTCTGCTTAGCTTATTCATTCAATTTATGATTTATTTAGTTATCTTGATTTGAGTTACGTTTTAGTAGTCATTCTAGTTTATTTAATTCAGCTTTTGGACTTTGCTTATTGACTTTCAGTATCTGTTTTATTAGCTTGTTTTCCTTTAAGTCTGTTTTTTTATGTTGTGCTTTTTTGGATTCAGTTTGGTTGTTAAGCTGTTATTGCTTTTGTGGTTTTGCTGTTATAACTGCCAAAAAGCAGACTCAATTAGTCTGCTTGTTTATCTCATTTCTAAAAAAGGTTAAAATTCCAAAAAAAAAATAAAAAATAATAATATATAGCAAAATTTCGTCTGGGCTGGGATTCGATCCCTCGACCTGTCGTACACAAGCCATACGACACAACTAACTTAGTTGGACCCTCTTTTGAGTATTACTTCGCATTCCTTAATTAATATAGGTTTTTAAACTACTAGCTGGCAGTTTTATTTTGTTTATTTAGATTTAATTACAAGTTTAATTTTATTTAAAAGTTTTTTTTTTATTTCTTTAATCCAGTTTTTATAAAAAATAAAAAAAATAAAAAATATTTTATTTAAATTACTTTTATAATTTTAAATTAGTTTTCATTTTATTTAAAAATAGATTTTAGTTTTAAACTTAATTTTGAATTAATGTAGTTTTAGTTTAAAAAAATAGATTTCATTTAAAAAGTTTTTAGTTTAAAATTAATTAGATTTAAATTTAGATTTAAAGTTTTCTCATAAAATTAGTTTTAATTTTGTTTAAGTTTTAAAATAGTTTTAATTAAAATTAGTTTAAATTAGATTAAAAAGTTTTTATTATTAAATAGATTTTAGTTTAAAATTCCAAAAAATATTTACCAAAAACAAATAAATCTTACGTTAATTGGAAATCAATTCGAGTGAGTCGAGGAACGAAAAATAGATATAAAAAGAGTTTGCTAAAACCTAACATTAGTGATATTTACTAGACACGTTCTTTTTTATACTTTATTAGAACTATTTCTCATTTTACAATTCTGCCGGTACATACCTAATGTACGGGATGTTTTCCTATACTTAGACATTACCAAAAATTATGAGAAAATTTTTATAAATAATTTACAACATGTAGAAAGTCCATATTAAATTTCATAAAAAGATCTCACTTCTAAGACCCACTGCTCGTCACATTACTAAACTCAAAATTTCGGACAGTTTTGTACCTTCGCGTTGTAGAACCATTTTGACCTTCTTAAGCATTTCCGTTTACAAATACGACTCTTGATTATGAAAATAGACTCAAAATGCTAAGTATATAGCCTGGGAACAGCCTCTAATCATTTGTAAAACTCAACTTATAGTCCCCGAGATTTGACCCAATATCGACTACAATTTCGTATTGTGTCGATATGCATTTCCCGGTACATGAAAAATTCAAAATATCATAACTTTTGACTCGTTTGGAGTTAAAAGCTCTACCTTATACCAAAACGAAGATAAAAAGAAGCTCTACAACTAAATCTAATTATTAAGACCTGGACTAAAAATTAAAACCACGAAAAATAGCCTTAACATTCTGTTTGAAAATGACACTTTCAAAATCACATCTACACTTGTTTTTAATTAATTTCACCAACTCCTATACCTCTAATATCATCATCCAATCATCCTAAACTAACCATAACATCCTAATTCACTTTCATTTTTATCATTCATCATAACCCAAAAATTAAAAATAAGAGCAAGCACTCAAAATAATTAATTAAATAATAATAACATGAGAAGGAACCTTACAATAGATCAAATAAGATCAAACACCAAAAACAACCAAAACCCCTATATGGCTGTGGGTTTTGGGGCTGAAGAACACCCATCACAAGACGATTCCAAGCTCCAATATTTCAATATGTTATTCCTAAACACAATCAAACACAAACCCACGAAATTAATTAGATCAAATCAAGGTTTTTACAAAAAAATGTATCAAAATTAAATCTTGAAAATAAAGTTGTTGCATGCTAGATTTTTGTCGTGGGATTTACTTACAATGATGTTTTAAGGATGGGTTATTACTTAGATTTCTCAAAAATTAAGTTTTGGTGGTGGTCTGTGGTGGTGGTGGCTTAGCCGTGGGGTAGAGAGAAAGGGGAGAGGGGTGGTGAAATTTTTGAAGTGTAAAAATGATTAATGTGTGTTTCCTTTTCCTTTTTGTAAAAATAGAAGGGTCAAAGTCGCCATGTTAGCTATATTTTGGCCTTAATAGCAAAACAATTATTTAAAAAGCGGGAACCGGCCTAGTAGTCGGTTTTAAATTTTTGCGGGAGTCGGGGTTCGTCCCGGCTACCTCAAAATATTTTTAAATGGTTCAAACGCACACAAAACGAATATACATATGGTTCCGACTCGACTTAAAACGTTATAAAAATAAAAACTTCGAAAAACTCAAATATCGATCAATTGATAATAAAAGATAAATTTTTGGGCATCCCTCGGTATCGTAGTCGTTATCGGTTCTTCTCCAATCGTCAAGATATTAAATAAAGCCTCAAATATCGGTTTCAACTTAAACCGTCAAATATAATAACAATTAAATTTTTTAAAAATTTCAA
The DNA here is from genome assembly GCA_025667525.1 of Glebionis coronaria. Lineage (NCBI taxonomy): Eukaryota > Viridiplantae > Streptophyta > Magnoliopsida > Asterales > Asteraceae > Glebionis > Glebionis coronaria. Next base: position 415,806,511 of record CM046882.1, on the reverse strand, counting down.
AAATATACGTAAATTAGGATTAAATAATGGCGTTAGGTTCGGTGTGTTACATCCTCCCCTCCTTAAGGGAGCGACGTCCCGACGCTCTCCGCTTCTTATATTCGCATTTCGTACTACTAGAAAGATAAGGGTTAATGTAGAGATTTTACTCGTTGAAAGTTCGTTTCTCGGTATCTTCTCGAATTGATTTCTGGTTGATTGTGTGAGATTAGTTGTTCTTGGTGAAAACAATATTTTTGGTTTTGGTAAAATAAATGTGCAAGACTTAAAAATAAATGACGAGTAATTAAAACTAAAACTATTTGAAATGTAAAACGGTGCAATATTTAAAACGTTAAAAGTAAATGACGAGAATTTAAATGACGTAAACTTAAAGCTTAACGAAAAGTAAATTGACAACTAAATAAAAATGCGAGACGTAAATAAAACGAGGAAAACTAATACTTAAACTAAAACGAAATATTAAAACAAAACAAACCACCAATCGGAATATATCCGATCGGAAAGCTATGGTCGGAATGTGCAAAAGGGTCCGATCGGAATATATTCCGATCGGTTGATCGGAATATATGAAAACATCCAAATCGAAATAATTGAAGAGTATGCTAATCGGAAAAAGGAACTAATCGGAATACATAAACAAATCAACACAATCGGAATAAAGTAAAATGCATGTAATCGGAATAAGCCAAATGGTCCTGATCGGAATAACTGAAAATAGCCCAGATCGGGATGTTTATAAACCCTTTTCCGATCGGGTGATCGGAAAAAGGGGGTCTGGTCGGAATAAACTGATCGGAAAGGGGTTTACCCTTTCCGATTACAATGGTGATCCGAAAATTAAGCAAAGGGAAATAAGCTATTTAGATAAGCTAACTCCCAAAACTAGAACGAATCTAAAATGAAACGGAACCAATAAGCACAATTAACAACTTAACAAAACTTTAAATAAACAAACTTTGAAATCAAAACATAAAAAGATGAACTTTTTAAGCAAAAACACATTAATGAACAACACGGATCATATGTAATTCGCACCAAAAGTAAACTAGAAACAAGAAAGGTAGAAAGAGATGAAAGATTAAAAGCTTGATCAAAGGTAAAGAAGATTTAAGATAACAAAATTAAAAACACTTACTTGAATTAAAGGAAAGAAATTAAAGGTGCAAATACAATAAAAATAACAAGGAATGAAAAATGGTGGAAGGGGTGGTTTGTCAAGCCACCCAACAACAAGAAATGAAGTAGCTAATGGCTATTTATAGTGGAGATTAGGGAGGAGCTTAGGAAGCTTCCTCCCTCTTTCCTCTTTTCCTTAATTGCGCACTTAAGTCCCTAAGCTTCTTTAATCTTCTTAAATCTTCTTAATACTTGGACTTTGTGACTTGTCTTGGGATTTCTTTGAACCCGTCTTGAATTTTCTTCATAAATAAGACTCGAGTTCTTCGGCTTTTAGTAAACTTCCGTCTTTTGACCTTTTCTTCGGTAAATCTTAAGAATTGGTCTTGGACTTCCATTCTTTTTCCACTCTTGATCTTTATACTTCATCTTTCGTCTTTTTCTTCGATAAAAGCCCGTGAAATCCCATGTTTTCTCCACTTTTTACCTTTTCGTCCTAAATCATAACAAAAACACAAACCACGCATAATTCCGACATAAATGACATAAACTACACGTTTTGGCTCGGTTAATATTGTAATTAAGTGGTAAAAAGGATGGGTGTTTTCACACCTATCAAATCCCCTACACTTAACCATTGCAATGTCCTCATGCAATGCATTAGTTACAAAGCAAGTTTACATTTTTCGTCATAATTAATCCTCGTTGGCCTTTATTAAAGAGACAGAAAATTATATACAAAGTAAAGAAATCAAAAACATACCTTTGGGTTTTGGAAATGTCGTGAATGATCATCATCCTCAAGTTTTCACTTTCTCCAAACCAAGCTTAGAAACGAGATCATTGTTATTATAAGTTAGTAAACTAACACGAACTCATGTGGGCCAATTATTCACTTAGACTCCCTTATTCCTAGGGGTATCTCTTATATTTTATTGTTGTCTTGAATGATCACGAGGATGCATTTTTGAATTATTTCGATAGTTATTTAGTCCGAAAATAAAGTGAACGATTTAATCAATAGTTAGCTAAAGGACAAAATCTCTTAAAACTGCTTCTCGGGACCTCATAAAGTTCATATCTTGGCATAACTCGCTTCGCGATTTGAGACCTTTCTCGGACCGATATTTGGCAGCGACTTCATACTTCAAATCTTGAGAGACGTTCATGAAATAATGGTCTTCTCTTCATAATAAGAATTTCTTCACTTGAAATTTTGAGAGATTCTTCATATTTGGACCACGACTTCTTCATTTTTCTCCAATCTTTATTTGGGATTTTGATATACAACGATCCGCCTCCTTTTAGGACTTGGATCTATTTATCCTCATACCTTGTTAGGGTCTTTTTGGATAGACTTCTCCATGACTTTTGGGGAGTTTTTGCTTTTCGTCGTGTGTCTCGATCCTTCATATTGATTTTCGATAAATAATTCTTCACATCACTTTTGGAAACAAAATGTAGCCCTCATGCCTTGTTAGGACCTTTTTGGACTCGCCAATCTTCGCATCCCGCTTCAATAAGTTATGCCTTGGCTATGAACTCTAATCCGTACCGAGCAACTTTTAAATGATCTTGGGCTAGAAGCTAAGTAACTTTTTAAATCGTACAACCTTATTTATTGCAGATACATTTATTAACAAGCGGAGGGAGAATAGGCTTATAATTAACTCACATAAATTCACGAAAGAATACCGAACTTATAATTGACTCTATCATCTCTCGTTCTCCACAGTTTAAAATCTCAAGGAATGAGACTCGTGGATGCTTAGCCTATTAAATCAAAGTTTTGGGTTTTCAAGTCATCTATATGATCTTACAAATTCTTAGACTTTTTCAAGTTTTAGAAATCGCATTTTAAAGTTCCCTTAATAAACAACTCTCTAGGATCAATTATAGGAACTTGCGAAAAGTTCTTGTTCTTAACCCGTGAGAGTTAAGACTTTCGCGTTTTATAGCTCCCTATATAAAAGCCTAGTAAAACTTGACTTAAACACGTTAAGGATACTAGCTAGAGTAACTTAGATAAGTAAACTCGGGTTGAGTCAAAAGATTCACAACGTTTGAAAATTTAAATCACTTTATTCAAAATTTATTCTAGCAAAGAGAGAAAATAACTATACAAAAGGAAAAACTAATAGGCCAAAATAGATCAAAAATTTTGAAAAATGTCGAAAAATTTTGAATTTCCGGTTAAAATGAGGACAAATACAAGGAAAAGGCCACTTAACTTCGATAGAAGTCCCCCCTACACTTAAGATAAACATTGTCCTCAATGTTTAAGCATGTGGAAGTAAACTCCCCTACACTTAGGACATTGTGCACTTTGTTTAAATCTCGCTAAGGAAGAGACAACTAAAGAGATTCCTATTTTAATATTGGAAAATATAAAATAGTGAATCGAAAAGAGTTTAGGATAGAACCGGGAAGAAGTGAACACGGAATCACGTTTCGTCAAAAGTCATCAAGAGTGTGTCTGTGAAGCTCTAATCCCTGCACATGATAAGAAAGAAAGCAAGAAACACCACGGGGCTCCCCCTACACTTATGGTGAAAATAGATAGATAATTGGGTTGCCTCCCAAAAAGCGCTTGTTTTTGTTAACCGAGTCACGAGCCTGACTCGTCCCCGAATTAAATATTCCATGGGGAAGCCTCGAATGTGATACCGGGATTAAAGACCTTGTCCTCATTCCCGGTGGACATTAACAAAGGAGAGGCGGGGGGATAAGTCTTGAATGGGAGAAAAACCCTTTCAACATACGAGAAGTATGTGAATTCAAGATCCACGGGAGGTGGGTTGGGTATAGTACGCAAATTGTCATCCCCCAAAGACAATGGAGGCTAAGAATTCGGCAAAGCCATGATGTTATCAATGATAGCATAATCAATGTCACCTCCCGGGTCAAAGCACTCATCCTCCGTGATAGTGGCTAAAGGGAAGGATGAAAGGTGCTCGGGAGGGGGACTTGGGACAATATCTTCCTGCAACAAATTATCAAAAATAATGTCCCCCTCCATGTCATCGTCATCATTACCTGGTGGTATGGAGTGAATGTCGATTTCTTCCGGCAATGGGTCATTATCTTCAACAGGAGGAATAGATGGAGGCAAAGACTCGGAAAGAGGAGGAGAAGTCAATGCTTCGATTTGAGCAATAAGAAGGTGCACTTTCCGTAATCTATCTCGAAGAAGCACGTCTTCCACCTTATCCACAAGATCATGTTCATCGGTGAACTTCTCGTAAACCGGAGAGAATAAATCGTCATCACCCGCATCTCCCGGTGGAGATGGAGAAATTTCAAAAGTGAAATTTTCATAGCTTGGAGAAAAATCGTCATCATTTGGATCGACCTCTTCCGTAAGAGCAACGTCGTCCTCAAGCTCCATAGCAGCCGGTATGTCACAAACCTCATCATCAAACACTTTATCAAGAGCAACATCACTAAGCTTACTCAATGTATCAGAATCCTTGGACACGTTTGGGATATTGAGAGGAGGGATGACAATAGCACTAGGACATTGAGCAGTAAGATCATTCCAAGAAATAGTAGGCTCATCGTCATCATCATCATAATAGTATGGATACACCGGGGGAGGAGTATAAGTCTCGATATTCGATATTTGCCCCTGTCGGTGATCCTCTTGACATTTCTCGATGATCTTGTTGCAAGCTTCTTGAATTTGTTGACTTTGCTTAACAAGAGTGTCCCATTGTTCGTGGGGGCTCAAATGTTTGAAGGAGGGTTGATGATCGATGGGGTGTTATGGGGGTTCAAAATGTTGAAAACCTGAATTATAGCATGGTTGTGGCTCATAGTAGTTCATCGGTTGAGAAGAATTAGAAACCGAGTTTGGTTCAAAATAATCCATTGGTGAAGAAAACTGAGGACACGGATTTTGCTCATAATAATTCATTGGTTGACAATAATAGGTATCGTGAGGACCCCCACAGTTGTTGCAAACCGGGTATGGAGAAAAATCAGGTGCGTCTTGTGGATAGCTATTTTCATTGTCATAATTGTACCCCGGTTCTTGCCCGTGACCATACGGGTATCGAACCGGGCACTAAACATGCCAATGAGAATCGCTTCCACAATAGATGCACGGGGGAACAGGAGGTGGGTTCAAAAAGAATGAATTAGTCGAGTTGCACAAGGGGCAAAATCCGAATTATGTGTTGTCGATATCGTTTCCGCACCGCTCACATGTACACCATTGACAAGAGTTGTTCCTAGATAATTGTTTCCCACACCGGACGCAATGGACATAAAAATCCATAAAGAAAGATAGATAAGCAAGAAGAATATTTTTGGTGCAAAACTTTGAAAAAGAAATGCTTTTTATGATTTTACAAATGTTTTTGTGATTTTTGAAAATTTTTGGACACGAAAAATAACGTTCACAAGTGAACGGGTCCCAAAAGCCAACGCGTCTCTCACAAAAAACCGTTAATCTTCACGAAAAGAGCCGACAGCGGCGCCATTTTAATGTAGATATTTTACTCGTTGAAAGTTCGTTTCTCGGTATCTTCTCGAATTGATTTCCGGTTGATTGTGTGAGATTAGTTGTTCTTGGTGAAAACAATATTTTTGGTTTTTGTAAAATAAATGTGCAAGACTTAAAAATAAATGACGAGCAATTAAAACTAAAACTATTTGAAATGTAAAACGGTGCAATATTTAAAACGTTAAAAGTAAATGACGAGAATTTAAATGACGTAAAATTAAAGCTTAACGAAAAGTAAATTGACAACTAAATAAAAATGTGAGACGTAAATAAAACGAGGAAAATTAATACTTAAACTAAAACAAAATATTAAAACAAAACAAACCACCAATCGGAATATATCCGATCGGAAAGCTATGGTCGGAATGTGCAAAAGGGTCCGATCGGAATATATTCCGATCGGTTGATCGGAATATATGAAAACATCCAAATCGAAATAATTGAAGAGTATGCTAATCGGAAAAAGGAACTAATCGAAATACATAAACAAATCAACACAATCGGAATAAAGTAAAATGCATGTAATCGGAATAAGCCAAATGGTCCTGATCGGAATAACTGAAAATAGCCCAGATCGGAATGTTTATAAACCCTTTTCCGATCGGGTGATCGGAAAAAGGGGGTCTGGTCGGAATAAACTGATCGGAAAGGGGTTTACCCTTTCCGATTACAATGGTGATCCGAAAATTAAGCAAAGGGAAATAAGCTATTTAGATAAGCTAACTCCCAAAACTAGAACGAATCTAAAAAGAAACGGAACCAATAAGCACAATTAACAACTTAACAAAACTTTAAATAAACAAACTTTGAAATCAAAACATAAAAAGATGAACGTTTTAAGCACGAACACATTAATGAACAACACGGATCATATGTAATTCGCACCAAAAGTAAACTAGAATCAAGAAAGGTAGAAAGAGATGAAAGATTAAAAGCTTGATCAAAGGTAAAGAAGATTTAAGATAACAAAATTAAAAACACTTACTTGAATTAAAGGAAAGAAATTAAAGGTGCAAATACAATAAAAATAACAAGGAATGAAAAATGGTGGAAGGGGTGGTTTGTCAAGCCACCCAACAACAAGAAATGAAGTAGCTAATGGCTATTTATAGTGGAGATTAGGGAGGAGCTTAGGAAGCTTCCTCCCTCTTTCCTCTTTTCCTTAATTGCGCACTTAAGTCCCTAAGCTTCTTTAATCTTCTTAAATCTTCTTATACTTGGACTTTGTGACTTGTCTTGGGATTTCTTTGAACCCGTCTTGAATTTTCTTCATAAATAAGACTCGAGTTCTTCGGCTTTTAGTAAACTTCCGTCTTTTGACTTTTTCTTCGGTAAATCTTCAGAATTGGTCTTGGACTTCCGTTCTTTTTCCACTCTTGATCTTTCGACTTCATCTTTCGTCTTTTTCTTCGATAAAAGCCCGTGAAATCCCGTGTTTTCTCCACTTTTTACCTTTTCGTCCTAAATCACAACAAAAACACAAACCACGCATAATTCTGACATAAATGACATAAAATACACGTTTTGGCTCGGTTAATATTGTAATTAAGTGGTAAAAAGGATGGGTGTTTTCACACCTATCAAGGGTACTTCTTCCTAAAGAGGTTTTCACGTTCCCACGTGAACTCCGGTCCACGTATCGAATTCGATCACCTTTCCACGATGATACCTTTAACATTACCATGTCTCCAACTTCAATTTCTAATTTCTTCCTACGGTTATCAACACATCTCTTCTCACGGCCTCTCACGGTTAACAAGTGATTCTAAATCTACACAATCTTTTCCGTAGTCTCTCGAATCATTTCAAGTCCATTCATCTGACTTTCTCCTACTTCATTCTATTCAACTGGCGATCTACATTTTCATCAACATAATTCTTCAAATGCTGCAGCTTCAATGTTAACATGGTAAATGTCGTTGTATAGAGATACTACCAACGGCAAGTGTCGATCTCAACAACTACCAAAATCAATCACACACGCTCGGAGCATGTCTTCCAATGTTCGAATCGTCCTTTCACTTGGTTCATCGGTCTCATAAAAATAATTACTCACAAAGAAAATCGCACGGGTCACACATAGCCCCATCGAAAACGTTACAAATATTCAAGACGAAGTAATCAATACTAGTCGTACAAAATCACCTTATTGCAATATTACGTACTTACAAACCTAGTTCATCAAAAATGAATTCATCTATACGGAAATCATTCGACGTATACATAACTCTCTTGAAGGCATCACAATCCAATCAAACACAAAAGCCATTATGAAGCATATACAATCACATTACGACATGTTTGCAACATAGCCAAACCATGCCAAGTCAATCAGTTCAATCAAGTTAACTCATGCTTGCTAATCAGCCAAGCCATGATAAAATAAGAAATATTGACATGATTCTCGGATGAGTCCAGTTAAAAGAAAATTGCAAGTTAAAGAAGGTTCACAAGCTTGCTAGCTATGGATGCATATCCATAAAGAAAGAAAATACATACATATTTCATCGTAGGGTGCTCACACACGGATCCATACCCAAAAAAAATATATTACAAGAACACCATCTCACTTCCATCCCATGCGTGGTCAAAATATCAATAAGCATCGTCGTTGAAGGTTAAAAAGGTATTACATGGCACGTATTCTCCATGATCGGACGTCATTGGACAATGTCGTCTCAAGTTCTCACAACTTACGACCATTTGACTAGATCACATACCACATAATGTCTATCTGTCGTTTAACCATCGATGATCAAAGATGGTCGAGTCAAGCAAAGAGGATTCCTCACTTGAATAAACGAAGGCAGCAAATGGAATTGTCTTCCAACTACCGATGCACAGTTGGTAAACTTCAACAGTTTATCGCGTGTCGTTAAACATATCAAAAGAACGAGAAAAGAAAATAAATAAATTACGATCATTTGATGTAGGAGAAGTCTTCGTCATTTCCCTCAGAGTTACTCGAACTCAGATTTCCCCTACTTCGGCAGTCTTCTATTTTTGTTAAAAAAAATTCCAGTGTCGGTACAAGCCCCTTTGGTATTTCATCAACACCCTAGTGATTCCGATGGAATTCGCACGTTACATACAACATATAAAAACATTTTTCATAATTACTGGGTCAAGGGGACTTACTAAGTCAACGTAAAATGAAAGAAAAGATTTCAAGGAACACAAGAAAATTCAAAAATTTTCTTTAGGAATCAAAGAGAATACGATTACTTGCATAAGGATCCACCATTTCAAAAGCGTTGTCATCCAAACATTTATCAAAAACACTAACAGTTTTAAAGATGACCAATTGATTTGAAATGACGTTTCCCTTCCTAAACTATGCATAATTAGCTAGATCATGCATAATTGAGGATCAAGCAACAACAACCAACAAAACATGACTCTTCCCGAATTATGCACGTCACACCACACCATGGCGGAATATGGGGCGCGACGTATGGATATCATCACAACAATAACGTGTTTATAGAGATAACTAAATGAAATGGAAATATAATAAATGGTGACACAATGTCATGAAGATATCACAAACAATGTAGGCGTCTAGGTAAGTAGGTAACAGGTCTACCTCTTACCAAAGACATACAATTAACAAATAACAAACATATAGGTGTCTACAAAGTATCACTTATTCAAACATAAGTAAAGCCTAAGAGGAAAGGGGGGGTTCCTTCAATGCAATCCTAAACTTCCCAGCTAGCCACTCCTATTCTCACGCTTAACCACATTCTCACCTAAAAGAGACACTAAAACACGTCAACATAAAGTTGGTGAGAGTCATAGGTTTAGACTCCAACTCCAAATCACTTATAAGCTATGTATAACAACCATTAAGAAAAGAACATATGTACAATGTGCTACAATTATGTATTAACAACTAGCATTCAAGATTAACCAATCACCACAAATCCAAGGCTCCAAGCCATACCAATAACCACAATTACAAGGCTCCAAGCCTTACCAATCACCATGGTTCCATAGGCGCCCATACACCTATGAACCAATCTCAAGGCCCCGCCTTGTCAACATCCCCTTGGTACCAAGTCAATCCACAATAACAATCAAGAACCACATAGTAGTTAATCACATAAGTGTACACACAAGTCCATCACAAACCATTAAAACATTTATAGCATTAGTTACAAAACCATACAGTGTCTCTTCAATCCTATCTGGAAGTCAAATCATAAAAATACATGGGACTATGAAACTCACCTGAACAAGCTTCTCCAAATATCTGTGCTCTAGCAAAAATCTAAACACACAAACATATACAATCAAGACATGAACCACATACCAAAATGGCTCATCAATCTATGATGGATATATAACCTTATCATACCACTTAACCCCATTTATATGCCATATGCATCTCATTACATCCCTCTATAAATCCCTTAACTTAGTTTAGTTCATAACTCGCCCCGTTAACATTTAACCCAAAACAGTCTAGTTTTTCATACTTTAAACTATGGGTCGAACACCCCCTTAACCAAAATAACATGCCGTGTAAAAGAAACCCTATGCCCTTACATGTGTTAGCTAACTCTCCCATTTGGACGCAACCTTAAAAATACTGTTAAGGCCTCCATATATGTATATATATATATATATATATATATATATATATATATATATATATATATATATATATATATATATATATATATATATATATATATATATATATATATATATATATATATATATATATATATATATATATATATATATATATATATACTTTTATCTATCCAGAATTTACTGATTTTGAACATACAAAAAGTTTGTTATGATTAGAGGGTCTTATCCTAACCTATTTGTTTAGCCCTCCTCCAGATCTTTTATTTAATATATAATCTATGTCTCATGTTCGTTTGAAGGTCTAATTATACTCTTAAGTACTCTAACCATCTTAAAACATTAATTTAAACCCAACTGATTTCAAAACTGCTTTGACCTCCGACTGTTGTAACCTGTTGTTGACCCACTTTCCGACCTCCAGTTTAGTTCTCGTTTCTTGCATTTGAAAGACAACTCAATTACCTTTCCAGGGGTACCAGGATCGCAATTTAAAAGTTTGTAAAACTCTAGATATGATCAAAACAATGACCTAAAAATTCTGCCTAATTTTTAATAACGAATTTAATATGATTAACCTAATTAATCATACATAAACCCTAATTAAAACCTAAAAACAATTTCTAGTGATAAAAACCCATTAATTACATCATTAATTAAAGATTGTTAACAAAACCTAATTAAAAATTATGAATGTCAAACCCTAATCCATCATATTAGGTTACATACGTAAATTAAACATTAATTAAGCATAGTTTTAGTGCATACCTTAAACCATAATTGAATAATTGTGTTTTCTTGATCCACCATTGTTAATCACGACTGATATTAAGTTTGGGAGAAGTAAAAATCGTTTTGGGGGCTAAAGGGATTAGTATGGGTAATTAAAACTAACCAGGAAGCCTAATAGTACTCAAATTGGGCTCTCCTTCCCTTTCTTAAGCAAAATTCGGCCCAAAACCAAGTCCAACACCCTATGGCCGACTTTTTTAATTATATTACTGTAAATTAACTATTAATTATTATTACCTTAAATTACCTTAATTTATTTCAGCTCCTAAAGCCTCCGAAACCTCAAAACCATAAAACTAGTCAAATTTACGTGTATACCGTAAAAGACGTAAAAATATACAGTTTTATAAAAACTCTTAGAATATAAAATAAACTATATAACTAAGTCCTAAATGACTTAAAACCATCCCGTAAATTATTCTCGTGACTAAATACCTCTTCCGAGACCCCTAAATGCAAAACCCTAAATCGAAAAAATACGATTTTCTATAATACATTTACGTATACGTAAAACCACTAAACAACACCATCTAATTTCATAGTCACTACATTGTGAGCTCATGAACATGAAATGATCACACATCGTTTCACTCACATGGTACCCCGTACCCGAAACAATATCGAAACCACAATCTATACACACCAATTAGCACATAAACACGTAAAGACACGTAACTTGCACAAAATAAAATTAAGTGACGAACCAAAAAATCGCGGTTGTCACATCACTCCCTCCTAAGAGAAATCTCGTCCTGAGATTTACTCCTTAGGATCAAACACACAAACAACAAATCACATGAGGATACTTGTTCTAAATGAACTCCTCTCATTTCCACGTGATCTTTATTTCATGTCTCAGTTTACCACATATACTAACCATCAATATTTAAATTCATTCCTAAACTCCTGGCCTCATAGCCCATAAGTCTCATAAATGATTCTTTGATAAATCGAAGACTCTTATTAACACAAATCCCGAATAACCGTACATGCAAATACGCATTCTCAAACAACATTTCCCAATCTTAATACATGAAATATATCATGGACACCACTTAATTCCCCAGGTAATTCTTTACCCATAAACTACTGGTCCGATCTTTCCAAAGATCTAAATAGACCTACAAAACTCGACATCAACTTTTCCCTTTTTACCAAAATATACCACCCGTTACTATGGGTGAAACTTCCTACATAACTCTGTCACTAAACTCTAGTGGTTTCCTCGTTTTCAACATATCATCTCTTGTTGCTCTCATCCTTTCCACAAACACCATTACTACATTAGTAGTCTCTTTCACCAATTTTAATCCACCATAAGGATAACTCTCCCTATCCTTCCATATAGTGCCTCGAATGGCATTCATCGACTTTTAGTATGATAACTATCATTATATGAAAACTCAGACATCGCTAACGAGTTTTCCACCTCCCTCTAAATTAGTTACCCAATCTCTCAACACGACTCCTATACTTGTAGCAATTGCTGACTTCGTCCATCCATCTCCAATTAGCCTGATATACTCATATCCAATCATGCTCATCCAATCCCTTTAGTCATTAACCCAAACCACTTAATAATTCTAATTTCCTTACAAAAGTGACCTATGACGGTATTTCACATATTCATTAGTTAGTCCTGTCAACTACCATCCAAACCCATGCTACAACTACTCCCATTAAATTTTGATAGCTCATTAGTAGCACCCATACACTTCTTTTCTCACTTTCCTCAATGAAAGATTTTTAATGATCCTTTATACTCAACTTACCCTTGAACATATTTAACTCTTTCTAAGACAATTAGCTACATTTCTTCCTTTATACGTACACAACGTCTACCTTCAAGGTCATAGTGCTCCTCGCCGCGTCTCAGTTAGACCAAGCCCTTCGTCTCTCATGACACATCACATCTATAACTCCTCATCCCTTCGATTATCGATACTAAGCCTTCCAATCACACAATATAGGTCAGTGTCATTCCCTTTTCCACACTACAACAATATTAGCCTGCCTTGTGCTTTAGTCCACTCATTAGGCTCTACCAAATTTTAGCTTTGGTTCCTATCTCGACCTATTTCATTCATGATTCGCACCTATCCACAATTCCTTCTTCTTCCTCAACTCATGCCATACATCATGATGTGATGCTTCCGTTTATCAAGTCATCTACACGTCGAAATTACCTAACTAACTTCACTTGCTTTCCTTACGACCAATTCTCCTACTCCCTCCTAATAGGGATAGATTATAGTTTCTCGTGATTCCACTTGGATCACACTCTCATCTAAAGCCCATATCAGTTTTCATTTTTCTAAACCAATCCATATTATAAATTCTTACATAGGTCTCATAACTCTTTTCTTGATATTGCACCTACCACGTGGTACTTCAATCATCAAGTTCTAGGGATACTTGGTTCTATCCTTCAAGGTTTCTCCCTAATTCCTTCACTATCATGTCTAACCAAAATTTCTCACTCAATTCATCAACTCTATGGAAATCGGTATTGCATTGGATAATGCATAGTTGTCTATTCCAAAGATCCTTCATAAACACCTTCACTAAACCGACCCTCTAATCACTTATGCGCGAACTTATTCAGCTCTAGCTTCACTACTCATCCCTCGATATTGAAACCCACGAATTTCTATCTTTGTGGAGTCACTCAACTCCCCTTGTTACTTCCACGAGTTCTTAATCTCCTATGTTATGTAGTCACTCCATCACGATCCATTGGTTTAGCTCTTTGTAGCTCCACTCCGGTACTCGATCTGTCCTTCTTCGTCATGAACCATACGGAGATTCCCATCATAGTGCTTGTCACCTTTCCATTACTTGCACTTCTGTGACTCCTTCGAAATCTCTTTCATCCTTCTAGCAGTCGGCACGTAGTCCTTTCGGCTCCTTGCTTCACGATGTATCTCTTCACGCACTCTTTCTCGTCTTCATGATGTTACCTAAGAACTTCACACTACGCAGTAGCTTCTAACATCAACTCATCTACCACAATATTTCTAATGGTACTTCAACCCCTCAATGGCTCACTCTTCCTTACTTGTTGTACTTCACCATTAATCAGCCTCCTACCAATCATTCTTTCACATCCATGTTTTCCTTCACGTGTCTACTACTACCTTGCCTCCATAACTATACTAATTCCCTTGCTTGTTATTTGCCCTATCTGTCTTTTAGTAGAAACTTTCTACTCTACCCTCACATCCGCTAGTACTTTCATCAATCTCCTAATGGTACTTCAACCAACTTCTCATAGCATGACATCTCATTCCCACGACCAGTCAACTAACTTTACTTACTCCCTTATTCCCGTAACCAATCTAAGTTTCAAAACTCCACAAATCTTCATCATTCTTTCAACACAACCTTTAAACCAAAATACATCTGTCCATTCTAATATCTAACCATAAGTAATACTACCCAACTCTATCCTCTCATCCTAACGTTCCCACAACCGCATAACTAAATCAACCATGACGTGTACCAAAAGAATTCCAAACAGTCGTGTCCTAAAATAAAATATAGGGTAAAACGAACCCTAGCCAAAACAACTGAAAACAAAACAATGTAATCCGAAAGATCAATGAAGTGTGCCAACAACAAAAGATAGACTCATCACGATTTGTATTACCAAATTTCAATATCTTTGAGAATTTTAAATTTACATCTCAATTAGTTACTTCAAATTAGGACCATATTTTAACACCAATAAATGAAATCATAGTCATATTTTACCATCTCCGTTACTATCAAAAGGGCACAACTTAGTTAGTGTACTAAAACTCACTTTATCTATCATCTCATTTAACAATAAACTCATCTTTTTTCTTCATTATTTTATCAAAGGTATCCACTAGTTAGTATAGTATAATGTTATTTTAACCATTATCTTGTTTACTCACACTAAACTCATTTCACTTGTTATTATGAAACCAAAACGTGCTTATAAGATATGGTGTTTTTATTCACTTTATTCTATATTATAATTATTTTAAATAATCCATTTAGGCTTGTTATAACTAACTATTACACGTTTACTAGGTGTGTTGTTATTATTATCATTATTATAATAAAATCTTCCTTTTTACTCTTACCGTCTATTTAAATACTTCTAAAATTTTAACTCCACTTTTAAGAAAATTATCGTAAAATTTCTTTTCCCTCTATATGTACTATCACATGTTACCTAGAAAACTAATCCATTCATTGTCAATATATTTTTTTACTTATTATCAATAAACTTAAAGAAAAGATATGTAAGTAAGGATATCATACCGTACACTTACAAAGTATTTTCAAAAGCATTTTTTTTAATTAGCTAGACTCCTTTGCAAGAAAATTTGGTAGTTCTCATCAATTAAAATACATACCCGAATGTAGACACACTTCAAAAGATTCAAAACATCGTTGGAACTCCATCAAACTCTAGCACTAATAAACTATTAAACACGAGAGAACACTAGGTACGTTCAAGTTATAATAACTATTGAACGACCGTATATCATAACATAACATCTACTAGTATATATACATCCGCATATATATATACCTATTAAATCTCTCAAAACATACTCGTTATCATACATGTCAAGTCAATCGATCGCGTCATACACTCGTTTTTCCATACGAGTAATCACCATCTCACCATCTCACCATGCCACAACAAGGCATAAAACCCATCACCAAAACCAAACCATATCGTGTGACCCGATAATCACACAACACGACTATAATCCAAAACATATAACACAAAAAAACCATAGCCATATCATAGGCAACCATTACATAAACCCCTATTGTTTACAAATACCCAAAATACAAATCTCATCATATACAAGCATGTACTAACCCCTTTTTCATGCAATCGTACTTAGAAGTCCATCTGTGTTGTGGCACATATATAATTACGCAGACCTCCATAATTATAGATGTCCCCTTTCACCCATGTACTCCTTCCTATGACGACACTTATAAGAAATTAGTACTACACGGAACATATAAGTCTACCACATATATACCACATAAAATACACTCTATATATATACCGTATAGGTAAAATAAGAACATCTCATACGTCAACCCTAAATTCATTCATAAATCGAGGCTCAATCGCCAAAACAAATCAATAACAACAAAATATTCAACATTAAAAAATGACCACAACCATTCAAGCGGAAATTCGAATCTACTACTAGTCGCAGATCAACATCGGTACTATCCTATTATTACCTAGCGCACATCTTCTTCTACGCGACATGGGTAACACTAAATAGGTTCCTACACTTCTGGTTCATACGTCGCATCAATAGAAAATAAATGAATGTACTTACATATATTATATCTCAATAAGTAAATATGAAAGTAAATAAATATCCAAAACGAAATTAACACTTAAGCACTCTATATACTATAATGCACACATACCCCTACGACACCTACATGCATGGATCCTTAAGCTATAGACTAGGCTACTAGACTAGGCAACCTAATTCTCTATAACCATTGTCTCTGATACCATTCTGTCACACCACACCATGACGGAATATGGGGCGCGACGTATGGATATCGTCACAACAATAGCATGTTTATAGAGATAACTAAATGAAATGGAAATATCATAAATGGTGACACAATGTCATGAAGATATCACAAACAATGATGGCGTCTAGGTAAGTAGGTAACAGGTCTACCTCTTACCAAAGACATACAATTAACAAATAACAAACATATAGGTGTCTACAAAGTATCACTTATTCAAACATAAGTAAAGACTAAGAGGAAAGGGGGGTTCCTTCAATGCAATCCTAAGCCTCCCAGCTAGCCACTCATATTCTCACGCTTAACCACATTCTCACCTGAAAGAGACACTAAAACACGTCAACATAAAGTTGGTAAGAGTCATAGGTTTAGACTCCAACTCCAAATCAATTATAAGCTGTGTATAACAATCATTAAGAAAAGAACATATGGACAATGTGCTACAATTATGTATTAATAACTAGCATTCAAGATTAACCAATCACCACAAATCTAAGGCTCCAAGCCATACCAATAACCATAATTCCAAGGCTCCAAGACTTATCAATCACCATGGTGCTATAGGCGCCCATACACCAATAAACCAATCCCAAGGCCCGGCCTTGTCAACATCCCCTTGGTACCAAGTCAAACCACAATAACAATCAAGAACCACATAGTAGTTAATCACATAAGTGTACACATAAGTCCATCACAAACCATTAAAACATTCACAGCATTAGTTACAAAACCATACAGTGTCTCTTCCATCCCATCTGGAAGTCAAATCATAAAAAGACATGGGACTATGAAACTCACCTGAACAAGCTTCTCCAAATATCCGTGATGTAGCGAAAATCTAAACACACAAACATATACAATCAAGACATAACCACATACCAAAATGGCTCATCAATCTATGATGGATATATAACCTTATCCTACCACTTAACCCCATTTATATGCCATATTCATCTCATTACATCCCTCTATAAATCCCTTAACTTAGTTTAGTTCATAACTTGCCACGTTAGCATTTAACCCAAAATAGTCTAGTTTTTCATACTTCAAACTATGGGTCGAACACCCCCTTAACCAAAATAGCATGCCCTGTAAAAGAAACCTTATGCCCTTACATGTGTTATCTAACTCTCCCATTTAGATGCAACCTTAAAGATACTGTTAAGGCCTCCATAAATATATATATATACTTTTATCTATCTAGAATTTACTGATTTTGAACATACGAAAAGTTTGTTATGATCAGAGGGTCTTACCCTAACCTATTTGTTTAGCCCTCCTCCAGATCTTTTATTTAATATATAATATATGTCTCATGTTAGTTTGAAGGTCCAATTATACTCCTAAGTACCCTAACCATCTTAAAACATTAATTTAAACCCGACTGATTTCAAAACTGCTTTGACCTCCGACTGTTGTAACCTGTTTTTAACCTAATTTCCGTCCTCCAATTTAGTTCTCGTTTCTTGCATTTGAAAGCCGACTCAATTACCTTTCCAGGGGTACCAAGATTGCAATTTAAAAGTTTGTAAAACTCTAGATATGATCAAAACAATGACCCAAAAATTCTGCCCAATTTTTAATAACGAATTTAATATGATTAACCTAATTAATCATACATAAACCCTAATTAAAACCTAAAACCAATTTCCAATGATAAAAACCCATTAATTACATCATTAATTACAGATTATTAACAAAACCTAATTAAAAATTATGAATGTCAAACCCTAATCCATCATATTAGGTTACATACGTAAGTTAAACGTTAATTAAGCATAGTTTTAGTGCATACCTTAAACCATAACTGAATAATTGGGTTTTCTTGATCCACCATTGTTAATCACGACTGATATTAAGTTTGGGAGAAGTAAAAACCGTTTTTGGGGCTAAAGGGATTAGTATGGGTAATTAAAACTAACCAGGAAGCCTAATAGTAAACAAACTGGGCTCTCCTTCCCTTCCTTAAGCAAAATTCGGCTCAAAACCAAGTCCAACACCCTATGGCCGACTTTTTCTAATTATATTACTGTAAATTAACTATTAATTAATATTACCTTAAATTACATTAATTTATTTCAGCTCCTAAAGCCTCCGAAACCTCAAAACCGTAAAACTAGTCAAATTTACGCGTATACCGTAAAAGACGTAAAAATATACAGTTTTATTAAAACTCTTAGAATATAAAATAAACTATATAACTAAGTCCTAAATGACTTAAAACCATCCCATAAATTATTTCCGTGACTAAATACCTCTTCCAAGACCCCTAAATGCAAAACCCTAAACCGAAAAAATATGATTTTCTATAATACATATACGCATACGTAAAACCACTAAACACCACCATCTCATTTCATAGTCACTACATTGTGAGCTCATGAACATGAAATCATCACACATCGTTTCACTCACAAGGTACCCCGTACCTGAAACGATATCCAAACCACAATCTATACACACCAATTAGCACATAAACACGTAAAGACACGTAACTTGCACAAAATAAAACTAAGCGACGAACCTCAAAATCGCGGTTGTCAAAATGCATAGTTAGCTAAGTTGTGCATAATTGAGGATCGAGGGACGACACAACATTATTATTACATACCAAATATGACTACGAAAGTTTTCGACCTAATCTTCAAAATAATCAAATCATTTGAAACGGAATTTGAAATGGGAAAATATTGTTACCATCGTTTCAGGGGACACACCAAACATTTTTCATCCACTTTGAAAACATACTTTTATTTTTCCTTTTTATGAGAAAAATAAATAAATAAATAAATCGATACCACTTGCATTTGGTTCAACGAAACATTTCACACACTCATACATATTTTTGAAATAAATTTTGCACAAATTAACGGTAAGGTGGTTCCAGATTTAAAGATCATTGCAGGCATAACGAGTAGTAAAAATAAAAAATAATTGAGATCATTTAAGATAAAGGAGCAATATATTTGCCAACGGAAATTAACTACATTATAAATGAAAATACTTTGAATATATGACAAAATTTTTGGGATAACAACAGCGATCCATAAATACATGGAGTGGACATCGAACATCAACACAAGCGCCAAAAATAGGACAAAGATCACAATTCTAATCGTCTCGAGTTACACATACATTCCACCAATTTAGGTTCCATTAACCGAAAAAAGAAAAGTTACGGCGTCCATGAATAGGACAAAAATACACCGGGTGACACATCCTTATTATCATGTACTAGCGAAGTTGCAATTTCGAAAATAAATAATGGTCTCATACCATGGACAATATTAAAACGAAAAATCACAGGACTACCCAAGTTCAGTAATAGACTCACAAAATCAAAGAAGGGATGTCGTACGATCGAACCATAGTGACTCAAAACATTAGATATACCTCTTTATAAAATTATATACAAGTAGGCGTGTGTTGGGTAATCCATTTTTATATCCTAATTAATGTTACCTTGTATATTGTAAAAGAAACCATTTGCACATTTTTAATTTGTGTTACACCATTAAAGACTTCATTTCTGTCATTTTTCAATCTTTACAAAGTTTTTATTTCTGGAAAGTCACAATCTCAAGAAAATTACTAGCATTAGTAGATTCGGTGACTCGGTTATCATAATCAATAAAATCATTAGGTTTGAAAATCTCGATACTTGTGCCAAAATCTCATTAATATTCATATCTTAAGTACCAAAAACATACATAGTAAGAATTTTCAAAGTTACATATTATTATTACGACATATCTTATTACGTATATACAAATATCCAACATAACTCGAATCTGTCCAATTGACTCTTAAAATTAACCTTGACTCTTTATTATGCATGTGCTTTCCTTAAAACTGATTTGTTAAATCATATTCACGCGACTCGACTCAATTGCTAAAGAGGTTTCACGTAGTATTATCTCGGACAACTTACTGATTTTAGTCGAGACTTGAATCTCGATAATAATAGAATAAATAATCAAAATGCTTATTTCAGTAATTCTAAAATATAGAAAATTCGAATTTTAAATCTTTAGCCAATTCTCAAGTGATTTTAAAATTAACACATCTCGCAGCAGAGTAAAATGGACGTTCCATTAATATTTAATAATTTATTTCAAGCGTTAGAATTTCTCACTTAAAGTGTATATTTCGATTTTATCCCAGTTTATTCACTACAAGGAGTTATGAGTTCCATTTTACACCTACACATTCATAAATATAACTTGACCTTATGTTAAAAATTAAAACCATTTTTACAAAGTCTCTAGCTCCGAAATACATGACCAATTTTTCTACTCATGTTCTATATTACAAAATACGTCAAAAGTTTGATACATTGACCCAAAAATTAATTCATACCAAGCCCAAAGGTACATATACTCGATAGTCATATCATAAATTTTATTATAACCCCTATTTCAAATTAAATTAAGCAAATTTTGACAGTTCATCACAAGCTTTTAGTATCAAGGCATTAATATATGAAAACAAGGATTTTACGAGTAATATAAATTACTTATTATGATTTACCAACCAAACTTGAAGAAAAAATAATTTCACTTTGTCACTTTACTCTCTATAAGAATTTTCTTGTTACAAGACGCATCATACGTCATTTTTATCCAAAAGTTTTATTCACCATATATTTAATATGTAAGACGCTTTATGTTTAAATCATTCAATCAACAAAGTTTAATGCTTAGTTAACTTGCATAAGTGTCAGACCTCGACACATATAATATCAAATTCAAAATAATGAGACAACAAGACAAATGAAATAAACGAAACGAGAATACGTATGTCGACTCTATAAATGTTAGTATCGGCTTCGGGTGGGTCTCAAAATCATACACAATAAAATTAGCACCAACCAACCAGACTTCAAGCTATCCTGCTTGGTCACAATGCTAGCCTATCCTTAAAACACATCTTTAAATTCGAGTAGGATGATAAAAATGATTAAATGGTGATACGCCTCCACCACGTTTCATACTACACA
Organism: Glebionis coronaria; assembly: GCA_025667525.1. Taxonomy (NCBI): domain Eukaryota; kingdom Viridiplantae; phylum Streptophyta; class Magnoliopsida; order Asterales; family Asteraceae; genus Glebionis; species Glebionis coronaria. The sequence continues at coordinate 415,784,939 of CM046882.1, read as the reverse complement.
CACGTAATCGCCGCTACGACGTACGCATCATTGATTAAACTTCGGTTATGTTATAGTTACGCCAACTAATATATCAAACCCATAAGGAATAAAGGAAATTAATAAGTGTGAAAACACTTATCCTTTTACCACTTATTTCCAATAATAACAAGACCAAAACGTGTATTTTATGTCGTAAAAGTCGGAATTATGCGTGGTTTGTGTTTTTATTGTGTTTTAGGACCAAAAGATGAAAAAGGAAGAAAACACGGGCTTTCACAGGCTTTTATCGAAGAAAACGAGAAAAGACGAAGTCAAAAGATCAAGAGTGCAAAAAGAACGGAAGTCCAAGGACTATTATGAAGATTTATCAAAGAAAAAGTCTAAATACGAAAGTTTAATGAAGTCGAAGAACTCAAGTCTAATTATAGAAGAAAATTAGAAGACGGGTTCAACTTACATCGACAAAGCCCGAGACGACGTCGAGAAAGACAAAGAATTTAAATCGAGTCGAGAAGAAAGAAAGAAGGAAGCACATGCACCTCCCCATCTCCTATAAATACCCTTCTAATGACACATTAGGAGGGTGTTAGCTAGTTTATTTTACTTTTTTCTAGTTTTATTTTTAGAGAGAGAAAGTGTTTAACTTTCTCTCACTAGAATTGCATCTTTTCCTTCCTTTCATGTTTAAGCTTTGATTTGATCTTGTATTTTGGAATCATTAATCTATAAGTTCAAGTTAAGCTTTTTATATTTAATCTTCTTCTACCTTTCTTTATTTTCTAAAAGTTGATTTTTGATTCGTTATAATCTTTGATTTTGCTTAGATTTGATGTTTATGTGATTAAAAAGTTTATCTTTTTAATCCTATATAAGTTTTTATACGATTAAGCTTAAGGCTTGTTATGCTTTTTGGCTTATTTAGTATTTAGCTTATTTGCTTTTTTTAAGTTTCTTAAAAGTTTAATGTTTTTAAAGTTTGTTTTGAAAAGTTGCTTATTTAAAGTTTAAAAAGTTCTTATTTGTGCTTATTAGTTCTTTTAGTTATAGTATTAGTTAAGTTTTAGCTTGAGCTTATTAAAACTTTGGTTATTGGGTTTTTCTTTTCACGAAGTGCAAGTTATCAGAATAGGATAAACCCCTTTCCGATTGTTCATTCCCAAATTAGGGGTTCCTTACATTCCGACACTATTATTCCGATCAACAGGATTGGATTAGGGTTTTACTTTCCGATATGGATTCCGACTAGGATTCCGATGGGAATTATTTGATATTTCGACAACAAGATTTTGTGATATTCCGATAGACACTTATTCCGACAGGATTCCGATTGTGTTTCCTTTGACATATTCCGACCATTCATTCCGACGAGGGTACTTGTCTGATATTCCGATAGCTCTCAATTTCCATTATTCCTATTAAGACATTCCGATCATATTCCTTTTGGTGCATTCCGATAACATTCCGATTACTGTATTCCGACTGGCTTCCGACCAGGCATTCCGACTGGGTTTAATTTCTTGTTTTTACAAAGTTTTCAAGTTTAAAATTCATTGCGTTTTAATTTCAAATTATTGCACGCTTCCCGAAATCTCTGTTTTTACCAAGTGTTTTGCAAGTAATTTTTAGTTTAATTTTTAAAGCTTTTATTTTACTCAACGACATTTTCATATTTACTTTTAGTTTAAAATAGATAATCACCTCTCTTTATTTTTCCACCAAGAACGACTGAGTCACACTCTTAACTAGTAATCAATTCGAAAAGACTGGACGATAACTTTTTATACTTGGAAAACTCTTGTATCAAAAGGCGCCGCTGCCGGCTCTTTTCGTTAAGATTAACGGTTTTTAGTGAGAGACGCGTTGGATTTTGGGATCCGTTCATTCGTGAACGTTATTTTCCTTGCTAAAAATTTTCAAAAATCCATAAAAAATTAAAAAAAATTTCAAAAATACAAAAACATTAAAAAATCATAAAAAGTATTTCTTGCAGGTTTGCTATTTTAGATTCGGTGGTCTAACATGGTGGTAAAGGGTATTGGCAGCCATGGATGTTTTAGAGAGAGAAAGTAGGTTGTGTGTGAAAAGATAAATTGTATTAAAATGATAAAATGACACAAGCAACAACCCCTCCTTGGAAGCCTAGGAGGGGTATTTATAATCCCACACGATAAACTATGCAAAGTTACCTAATCTAGTCCATGCGTGTGTGACTATGATAACTAATGAGAATTCTTAAATGTCGTCACATAAAGTGAATTTCCAACAATCTTCCCCCATGGGACGACGTGTAGAATTCCTTACAATATTTTTCCTAACAAGTACATAATGATAGAACAAAAACTTCAACGAAGCGTCCAATGCTGATGATGTCTTCTGAGGCCTTTGACTTCAAGTCTTCACTTCAAAACGACTCATCTTTACAGTAACTTGTAGTAGAAATACTGTAACGGCACGAGCTAAGTAACTCATACACTTCTGGTTAAGGAGAAGCTTCTGAATTAACTTCCCCCTAATTCATGCCACATCTTCTTGATGTAGAAGCTCTTAAATAGCTTCCCCCTAAACCGACAATCCTCGTAAGCAAATTCAAAGCTTTCAAAAAAGCTTAGAATGATTAAGCGCACAGCGGAATTTAAAAAGCAAACCCCATCATATAACATGATAATATTGCTATGAGGGATTAAAAGTAAGGGCCACACCAAGTAGATCAACAACTTCTTCTCACGCTTGAATAATTCTTCTGAATTTTTCTTCCCCCTGAGAGTTCAAGTTATGCATACTAGAAAGAATCAAGACATTTCTTTCCCCACATAGTTGAAGAAAATAAACCAATCCCAAGTATGAAGCTCAAATACTGAAGTGGACACTTTATCCCATTCATGAAGTTGACATCGTAACACCAGAGTCAATTAAGTCCCGGAAATGCACATATCTTCTTCCGGAGATGCACCAGAGTCAATTAAGTCCCGGAAGTGCATATCTCTCCATATAGGATAATGATTATGAATAATTGCAACATCAAAACAATTGAACATCGAATCAGTAGTGTACCGTTTAGAGATTGATAACGCCACGAGTTAAAACACTGATTTTCTCTGCGGCTATGACAAATGTCATCCCGGAATGTCTTCAAATCAAAAGAAGGTATGAAGTTCATCACGTGTACTCGTTGTGCGTTCAATGTGTCTGCTTCTTCCCCCTTGATGGTTTCGAAACTCGGAACCAACAATAAATCGTACGCACATGTACCTGAAATCTTGTGAGAAAAATAAATAAGCTGAATTATATATTTTGTGAGAATCAGCTGTTGATCGAAAATCTCTACTCATAAACTCTCCATGGCCATCTTTACCAACCCACGTGAAAGCAATTTGAAGTGACCACTGATAGAATGAACCAGATATATCAAACATGAAACTGAATAAAAATCCTTCGATCTTGTGACTTAAGCTTGCACAATTGTTGAATGAGAAACGGTGGAGAAATCTCTAAGTACCCAATGCATCACTGAAGAAGTCTATAGGCACAACACCTCTTGAAATTATCCACGTCGACTAAGCGCGTGACACTGAGTACAACAATGTAACCCCTTGAAGTGATAGTTATCCGAGTCATCAACCAACCACCCCGAACCCGGAAACCAGATAAACAAGTCTTCACTCTAATCTTAAGCACGAGCAAGTTATCTGTTCAAGGATAAAATAAGTACACGCCTTCGAAGAAATTCGTCTCCAATTTCAAATAATAATACTACCCGATTAAACAAATCCGTAGCCACTAAAAATCGCCAAATTTTTTCTTGGTCTCGTCAAATAAGTTTTGTCACATTTGTCACGTTTCTTTGTCACGTCACTTGTGGTCTCGTCCCGATGATGACCGAAGTATAACTTAATACACACAAATTTTATACAAAAATATAACATTTGATATAAAAAATTGTGTGTATAGAGTAAAGACATTCGGCCCAAAATGCAGCCGGCCCAAGTCTCAAATACCCGCCCCCTTCTGTGGAGCATTAACTACCCGGTCCATCATGTGGAGTATTAAAAGGCTCCAACCCAAATTTTTCTCACAAGTCAAACCCTAATCACAACTCATAATTTACTCCGCCCCCTTCTCTCACTCCTACCAAACTTCTATCTCTTCGCCTCTATCATCTTCCACCAGCCTCCATCTTTAGATTAAACAAATCTCATCTTTCTCAATCTCAAACGCAGCATCTACGTATAATCCCATACATAATCATCATCTAATCCCATCTCAAACATAAACAACACAATCATATCATCACGTATCTAAATCACTAAACATTTCGATCCATAAACACATGTTTGATTCCAAATAAAAACCCACATAGGTATTAATTGATTGCAGCCGAGTCATAACATTCGAGCCATTACGAAAAATACACATGGCTTCAAGATCTTGTACATAAGGTCTCGGGTAGGTTTTTATTATTGCATGTTCTTGATTTGGTGAGAATCGAAACCAAGTAAGGTTGTAACATAATTGTTATAAACCTCACTTTAATTTCGAAAATAAAATATCGTTCAGACCATATATAATAAGATGTATGACGATGATAGATTTCGTATGTTAGATCTTTCTTCACATCGAAATAAAGAAAGATTATAACATGAAGATTGTTATAAATCTTCTTTTAATTCGAATAGAACAAATGGTTCAACCATTTATAGATCTTGATGATCTTGGCATGCATGTTAGTTTTTGTTTAATTAAACGAAATAAAGATATGGGGTTAATATAATTGTTAAGTCCATTTATTTAACTTCGAATATCAAACGGGATTATCCCAATAAGGATCTTTTAAAGATCTCTGTTAGATTATGATGCATGTTCGGTTTTTGGTCGAAAAATCGAAGAGAATAAAGAGTATAACAAGTTTGTTATAAGACTTTATTTAATTTTGAATATAAACAATTGGTATAAGACCAAACACGATTTGTGATGATGAAAGATTTAATAAACACGATCTAAGTAGATCATTGCTTTATTAAACCAATCTGAAATCTTATTTTCTGTTTGAGTTGCGAGTCTAGAATCGGTGGGGATTAGGTGACGAAGGGCTAGGATTAGATTTGGTGTTTGAGGAGTTAAAATGTTGGATTGTTTTGTTTCATTCGGAATAAGTTCATCCGGAATAAGCTCATCCGGAATAAGCTTCATCCGGAATAAGCTTCATCCGCAATAAGCTTCATCCGGAATAAGCTTCATCCGGAATAAGCTTCATCCGGAATAAGCTTCATCCGGAATAAGCTTCATCCGGAATAACCTTCATCCGGAATATCTTATCCATAGTACTTTTTCCTGATTTTTAGGATCTTGGTTTTGTGGATCTAGTTTTTTTTTTTGATCTGGTTTTTCTGGGTTTTTGGATCTGGGTTTCTAGCATCTTCATCTTCAAAAAAATGAGGAAACAAAAAAACCCACAAAAACAGCTTTACAAAGTTGATTTTGAGACCAATTAACACAATTTGAAAGTGAAAACAGTTTCAGACCCGAAAAAAAACAAGTTGAGACAGATTTGAAACCAGAAATTGATAAGGTTTTCGAGACCAGTGGATAATATGACCAACAAAAAGTGAATGGACACAAGGACCAAAATCACGAGACCCCATGAACAACAATACTAGATCTGACAAAAGTCGTGATAAAATTTACCCATTGTGACCAAAAGTTGTGACAAAACCATGGACAATAAACAAGAAAAATTGACAGATCGAGACCAAAAGGATTAGACCACCAAATCAATAATAAAAACACGAAAACAAACGATCCAAGGATTGAACCGTCAGCTCTGATACCAAATGTAGGTTTGCTATTTTAGATCTGGTGGTCTAACATGGTGGTAAAGGGTATTGGTAGCCATGGATGTTTTAGAGAGAGAAAGTAGGTTGTGTGTGAAAAGATAAATTGTATTAAAATGATAAAATGACACAAGCAACAAGCCCTCCTTGGAAGCCTAGGAGGGGTATTTATAGTCTCACACGATAAAGTATACAAAGTTACCTAATCTAGTCCCTGCATGTGTGACTATGATAACTAATGAGAATTCTTAAATGTCGTCACATAAAGTGAATTTTCAACATTTCTTTTCTAAAGTTTTGCACCAAAAAGATTTTATTTTTACAAGTACATATATATTCTCTGTTTCTTTGGTATCTTTCTCTTTTGTAGGTGTATGCGTACTAGATCTTCATCTTATTCTGAGCCCGAGACTCGTGAAGATTTAGATATGGCTGGTGTGCATAACAATAATAACAACCCACCTCTACCCAATGTGAATAACAATAACAACAACAACAATGTTCCCCCACCCGACTTACGAACAATGGAGGAGCTTTGTCAGCCAACAATGAACGGACGCGGAGGACCGATTGCGCCGATGCAAATCACGGCTCCTGAATTTCGTTGAAGCATCACATGATCCAGCAAGTTCAAAACTCTTGCCCATTTCGCGGATTACCGGATGATGATGCCAACAAACACCTCGACAAATTCATTACCGTTACTCAAAGCATGAAACTTCCCGGTGTTTCCATAGATTTTCTTCGCCTTCACCTCTTTCCACACACTTTATCCCACCATGCCGAAAAATGGTTTGATCGTCTTCCTAAAAACTCAATTCATACATGGAATGACATGACTCAAAAAAATTTGTCGCGCTACTTTCCACCATCCATGGTCACTAGTCTTCGCAACCAAATCAGTGGATTTACTCAAGAACCTGATGAGTCGCTTTTCGATGCTTGGGAACGTTATAATGTCTTGATCGACCGTTTTCCGAACATAACATGCTCCCCGTTACTTTGATTGATACCTTCTACAATGGTTTAACTTTTTGTGATCGCGATACGATTAATGCTGTCGTCGGTGGTACATTCATGAAGAGAAGACCTGAGGAGTGTAGATAGCTTATAGATAACATGACCACTCACCACAAAAATTGGAATTCATCCGCATCCTCAAGATCAAACCCGAGATTCAATGTTTCTTCTACTTCTTCAAACCCTTATATGACCGAAATGTCCCGCGCAATAGTCGAAATGAGCAAAAATATGCAACTTTTATCCACTAACCAATTTCAACAAGCTAAAGCTGTAGCCACGTCTTGTGAGATTTGCGGGGATTCTCATTCATACACCGATTGTCCTTATACTCATGACAATCCGGAAAATGTGTATGCCGCCAACGGTAACTTTTCTATGGGAGGCTATCAAGCACGTCCTCAAGGTGGCCGCAATTTGCTTAGTTATCGTTCGAATAACTTTCTTTCACCACCCGGTTTTCAATCCCATAATAGACCACCACCACCTCCATTGAACAACACACAATACCTACCAAGGAACCAAGGCCAAAGAAGTAACTACCAAGGGAATTAACTCAAATCAAGGGAATTTTCATAGTCAAAATCAAGGGACTTTTAATGGGCAAAACCAAGGGTTTCAAAATAACAACTTTAACCAAGGTTTTAATAATAACAATACTTATCAACAACAATATCCAAACCAAGGTTTTCAAAATCAAGGGCAAAACATGAATTCCCCTTCAATGGAATTGGTTCTTCAAAAGTTGACTGATAAGTTGAGTGAACATGATAAAATCATGTCTGCTATGCAATAATCGAGTGATAAGAAATTTATGCTAATGTATCAAGCCATTAATCCCCAAGGCCCACCCCAAGGTACTCTCCCTTCTAACACCGTGACCAACCTAGGGCCAACGTTAATGCCATCACTACTAGGAGCGGTAAGATCATCATTGAACCTTCTTCTTCACCAACTAACCAAGGACCCGAGATTCCTTCTACTTGTGATATACCACCCGTTGTGCCTTCGTTTGCACCTTATGTCCCACCGATACCTCAAGTTTATACCACACCTTCGGTTCCAAAACTGGTTCCTCCACCTTCCACTTCTACCCCTCCACCACCCAAGGATGTGAGTGAGAATTCCATTCCAAAGCCTTCCTCTCAACCCAATATACCTTATCCCTCAAGGTTGAGGAAAGAGAAGTTGAAAAACAAGGATGATATTCAGGTTTCTAACTTTCTTAAAATGTTTAAACAATTGAATTTCAACATCTCCTTTGCTGAGGCTCTCGCTCACATGCCTAAATATGCTAAGATGTTTAAGGATCTTTTAAGTGATAAAGAAAAATTGCTCGACATAGCCAATACCCAATTAAATGAGAATTGTTCTGCCGTTCTTTTGAGAAAATTACCGGTTAAGTTAGGAGATCCCAGTCTATTCCTTATTCCTTGTAATTTCCCGGGTGTTGAGAATTGTATGGCCTTGGCGGATCTCGGAGCGACTATCAATCTAATGTCATTGTCCGTGTGGAAGCAATTATCTTTACTTGAGCTAGTCCCCACCCATATGACATTGGAATTAGCTAACCGATCGGTTGCTTATCCAGTGGGGATAGCCGAGGATGTATTCGTTGGAGTTGACAAATTCACTTTCCCCGTCGATTTCGTTGTTGTTGACTACGAGGTGGATCCCCGTGTTCCATTAATCGTTGGACGTCCATTCTTGAGGACCGATCGTACTCTCATTGATGTAGCCGCAGGCGAATTAATCATGAGAGTTGGTGACGATAAAATCGTCTTCAACATGGGTAAGCTTTCTAAGCAACCTCATGAAAACGAGAGCGCTAATTTAATCGACGTTCTTGATGAGGCTTGTGAAGAACATTTCAAAGACGCTTGTAAAATTAGTTCTTCTTCTCTACCCATTGTTGAGACTGTTGCCTCTATTGCTCCATCACAAACTCCATTTGGAGAAAGTGATCTCCTTTTGAAAGAATTTGAAGCAACTTTGGGAGATGTGGACTTACAATATGACGATTCTCCCTCCAGTTGGGATGAAGACATTCGTACCATTAAGAAACTTCTCAATGAGGGCCATATTTCTCCACCATCTCCTAAGGACATCTCTATCGATGAACCGAAATTGAAAACACCTTCCATCGAAAATCCTCCGGATTTAGAGCTTAAGGATCTGCCTTCTCATCTCGAATACGTGTTCCTTGACGACAATAAGCAGTCACCCGTCATCATCGCTAAGGACTTGAAAGAAGACGAAAAGTCTCGACTTATCGACGTGCTGAAGAATCATAAGAAAGCGATTTCTTGGAAAATCTTCGATATTCGTGGAATTGATCCTCACTTTTGCACACACAAAATTCTCATGGAGGACGAATTTAAACCCACTATTCAAAACCAAAGAAGGGTGAATCCCAAGATCCATGACGTTATCAAAAAAGAGGTTATCAAACTTCTTGATGCGAGAATGATCTACCCTATCTCGGATTCACCATGGGTTAGTCCGGTCCATTATGTGCCTAAGAAAAGCGGAATCACCGTTGTGCCCAATGAAAACAGCGAGTTGATTCCTACTCGTCTCGTTACAGGGTGGAGGGTTTGTATAGACTATCGCAAGCTCAATGATGCTACGAGAAAGGATCATTTTACCCTTCCTTTTATGGACCAAATGCTTGAATGTCTAGCGGGTAATGAATATTATTGCTTCTTAGACGGTTTCTCCGGGTATTTTCAAATTCCCATCGATCCTAAAGACCAATAGAAAACCACATTCACTTGTCCTTATGGAACATTTGCTTGCAAAAGAATGCCTTTCGGCTTATGCAATGCTCTTGGGACTTTCCAAAGGTGTATGATGGCTATCTTCCATGACATGGTTGAAGAAACTATGGAAGTCTTCATGGATGATTTATCGGTCTATGGTAATTCTTTCTCTACTTGCCTTGCCAATTTAGAACGTATGCTTAAGCGGTGTGAAGACACTCGCCTTGTTCTAAATTTGGAAAAATGCCATTTCATGGTATAAGAAGGCATTGTTCTTGGACATAAAATCTCCAAAGCCGGTCTTGAAGTCGACCGTGCTAAAGTCGATGTTATTGCTAAATTGCCTCCACCTTCAACCTTGAAGGTTGTGAGAAGTTTCCTTGGTCATGCGGGCTTCTATCATCGATTCATTCAAGATTTTTCTGAAATCGCTCGCCCGATGACCCACCTCTTGGAAAAAGATACTCCTTTTATCTTTTCTAAAGAGTGTATTGAATCCTTCAACCTTATTAAGGACAAGCTAACTAAGGCACCGGTCTTGGTTACCCCTAATTGGGAGTTACCTTTTGAATTGATGTGTGATGCTAGCGACTTTGCTATTGGAGCGGTTTTGGGCCAAAGAGTGTACAAACACTTCCAACCAATCCATTATGCTAGCAAGACAATGACGGGGGCTCAATTGCATTATACCACTACCGAAAAAGAGCTTTTAGCTGTAGTGTGTGCCTTTGAAAAGTTTCGCCCCTATCTTGTCCTTTCCACCACAATCGTGTACACCGATCATTCCGCGTTGAAGTACTTGTTGACTAAGCAAGATTCTAAGCCAATACTTCTTCGTTGGGTTTTGCTCCTTCAATAATTTAAAATTGAAATTCGTGACAAGAAGGGAGCCGAAAACCTAGCCGCGGATCATCTAAGTAGACTTGAGGATCCTTATCAAGGGGATCATCCGAATCAAGAGATCAATGACTCTTTTCCCCTTAAGGCTTTAATGTCTATTGATATCGCTCATTTATACGAGTTTTTCATAGCGATATTTGTTATGTTTTGTGTCCTAAACGTAATGGATAGACCCCATATTGCTTATATTTTGTGTAAAGTGTGTTTTGTAGGTTCTCAACTCACCATGTCTTACCGACAAGAAAGAGTTGATTCACCTTGAGGGTACGGCTCTTGGTGTGACACATCAAATCCGTTGATGGTTGCCAGGTTACCCAAAACTGGATGGTTTTCACTTGCCATGGTCCTAGACTGAAAAGTGGCTAATCCAAGGGGGTACGGCTCTTGGTAAAGATTTTATCAAATCCGTTGATAGCTGTAATAGCTTGCTTAAAGCTATAGGGTGTTCAATTCACCGATGCTTCATTGCTAAGAATTGGCGAGTCCAGAAGGGTACGGCTTCTGGTAAAGACATATCAAATCCGTTGACGGCTGTGATGGTTTGCCTAAAATCATCAGGGTACCCCCACTCACCATTGATTCACGTTCTAAGAGTTGGGCTGGGTTCTAGTCTCCCAGGGTGATGCTTATTCCACCAGAAAGACTGGCTAGCCCAAGAGCGAGCAGCTACTTGGTAAAGGCTCATCAAATCTGCTCATGTTGCTGTAAAGATTTGGGACCAAAAGGGGCTAAGCAAAACAAGTCAGGGAAATCAGTACCAGCCTCGGAAGCCGAGTTGCGGCGCAAGACCTAACAGTTGCGGCGCAACTGAAGGTGCTACAGATCATGGTTTCTCGGATCACCAATTGCGGCGCAAAACTCAAGAGTTGCGGCGCAACTAAAGAAGCTACAGGACTTGGCACTTGCGGAACAAGAGTTGCGGCGCAAGACCATTCAGTTGCGGCGCAACTGGTCTTTTTGCAGTTACACACTCTGTTTTTATTCCTCATTAAGGGGGAAGCTAAAGAGTTAGTGGACATCATGGGACATTATTGCTAGACGTTTTTTGATGTCTCAGGAGGAGTATTTAAGGAACACAACATCCACACAAGAGGAGCAGGCATTCATATCATCATACACTCAACATCCATATTACACACATCCATTCTTGAAGATATAATTCAAGAATCATCATCATCAAGCTTTAGCATCATTTTTATTATCATCATAAGTTTCTATTGAACAATTGTTACTTCAAGTTTTTACTTTGTTACTTTGAAGATCATTGGAACCTCTTTCTCAATTTGGTATTCATCTTCTATCATTTTAATAGCAAGATTAAAGTATGTCTTTTACATATTCAATTGTGTTTGTTACAATCATGAGTAGCTAATTTCTTTATACGTTTGCTTGGATTATGTGATGTTTATGTGTTAGATTTTGGGTTGGAAATTCGATTGATTTGTTGAGATTAATTGGGGATCCGTTTGGGTTAATAACTTAATTATCTTGTCAAAATTGTTTATACTCTTGTTTGGTAATCTAAAAACGGGTATTCGAAAGGAATCCGTAATTTTTACTAAAATAGGAACGAATTAATCGGCCTGTCTTTAGTTGATTATAAGTGAATGATATTCGAAAGGAGTCATTAACAACAATTTTCATAAGTAGATATTCACACAAACGCTAGCTACTAAATTAAGAGAAATCGGTTTAGGAGTTAGTAAGCTATTCGAAAGGAAGCTTATAAATTAATTCTCACTTATCAGCTTGAAACTTTATGCACTATTACTTGAGGTGTTAACGGTATTCGAAAGGAATCGTTGCATGGTTAGGTAATTGGAGAAATCCGGTATTCGAAAGGAACTTAGGATTTTACATTAGAAGTTTATCGATATTTTCATACCTAAGGAATAACTCATAGTCATTCACGGTCCAAGCAAGCGTATCTTTTATCCATATTTGAAATCTTGAATATTTTCACTGTTTTTATAAGCAAGTCTTCACTAAGACTAAAACCAATTTGTTACTCGTTACGCATTTTTACTAACTAATATTTCAACTATAAATAGTCCCTGTGTTCGAACCCGATATTTGCTAATACTATTTTACAATTGACAAGGGTACACTGCCCGTGTTATAATCTAGTAAAGGTTAATTTTGGGAAAACTAGATTGCACGCATCAAGTTTTTGGCGCCGCTGCCGGGGACTTGATTTAGTTGAAGTTTTTAGTTTATTGTTTGATTACTTGTTTGAATATTTTTCACGGGTGTTTTTGTTTGTGTTGTGATTTTCAGGATTATTGATTGTGTATGTACACGAGATCCCAAGGGAAACAAGTGCAAAGTCCTCTTTCGGATCCGGAAAAACTTTTGAGGAAACGGGGTTTAGGAGCAGCCGCTTCGGTAGTTTATAGTGAAAGCATATCCTCCGAGGAGGAAGTTGAACCAGTTTTTGAAGAAGAAATGGCAGAAAACGAAGATGATGATATTAGACTAGAAAACCAACCCAATCCTTTTGACATACCGATGATCGATAGGAATAGGATGGTACCACAGACGAATGGGTCGGCTATTGTGGCACCAGATTTGGGGGATGACTTTTCCGTTAAAGGTCATCACTTATAGATGATTCAAGATAGTACTTTTGACGGACATTTCAAGTCCGACCCGCACAAGCATGTGGCGAGTTTCATAGAGACATGTAGAATGTTTCGATATGGAGCGGGTCAAGAGGAAAGCGTTATGCTAAGTTTGTTTCCATCGTCTCTCACGGGAGAGGCGAAAACGTGGTTTAATGAATTAGAGCCGGGTACGATTGCAACTTGGGAAGAAATGAGGGAGCTTTTTGTAACAAGATTTTTTCCACCCATCTTGCGCAGGAAGCTATTGAACCAAATCCGTTCTTTTCAACAATGGGACAACGAGACCATAACAAGTGCTTGGATTAGGCTTAAGGAATTGTTAAGGAACTGCCATGGGCACGAGTTAGATAAAGATGAAGTTATTGATATCTTCTACTACGGTTTGGATAGTCGTTCTCAACATGACTTGGATTTGGCGGGTGGTGGCAGTTTCTTATACAAGTCACCAAACGAGGCTCACCGAATGATGGAAGATCAAGTTCAAGCTCATATTGCTAGGGATCGGATTAATAGGAATAGGAGAACAAGAGGAACGGTAAACCAAGTTGAAGAAGGAGGTAGTAGTGGTAGCAACAAAGAAGTGGTGAACGAGATTAAAGCCTTGGGTAAGGAAATGAAAAGCCGAATGGATCGTTTGGAGAAAGATGTACACTTAGTGAAAAACGGTTGTGGGAAATGCGGGGGACCTCACTACACGGATGATTGTGAGCCGAAATCTGAGGAGGCTAACTATGCCAACTATGGGTATCAAAACCGGGGAAATAGTGGGTATGGAAATAAGAATCAGGGAAACAGAAATGAGGCGAGATTTCAACCCAACCACTCGAAACAAAAGGAGGACACCGAACAGAATTTTGAGGAAATGATGAAAGATTTTGTCTACTCTCAAAAAGCTACAAATGATATTATGGCTAACTCCATGAAAGGATTCACCGCAAAATGGGAGCAAAACCAACGGAACACCCAAGCTAACATGCAAGACTTGGAGCGAAAATTTGAAAGATTAAGTGAAAAGTTCTCGAACCGACCAACGGGTCAAATGCCAAGTTCAACCCAACCAAATCCGAGGCAAAATCAAAACAACACCGGAGGATCATCGAACCAAGGGTCGAAGTATGTAACACCAAATAATCGTGATGAGCAAGTGAACGTTGTGGAGACTAGGTCTGGACCTAAGTATGGGGGGAACCGAGAATTGGTGCTAAATAAAGACAAAACAGGAAAAACAGCTGAAACAGACAAGTTGCGCCGCAATAGTAGGGACTTGCGCCGCAACTCGTCATCCGAAGGAAACCCAATTGTCAATGACCAACCACTTGCGCCGCAAGAGGATGGAGTTGCGCCGCAACTGGTGGTCCGAGATTTCAAAATGAGCCAGGAACCCATAGATAGTGATTCGGACGACGAGGAAGAGATAGAAATGGAGTCGAGACCTGGGAAGGAACCAAAGGGTGATAATAAAGGAAAAGAGCCGGAAATCGAACAAAAAGGGCCATATAAGCCACATATCCCATATCCGCATAGACTTCGAAAAGAAAAGAAAAAGGAACAATACGGGAAATTCATCGAGTTAATGAAGACTGTTAAGATTAATGTTCCTTTAGTTGATCTTATTGCGGGTATGCCAAATTATGCAAAGTTCATGAAGGAACTTGTGAGTGGGAAAGGTGATTACATGGAGAAAACCACCGCGTTCTTAAATGCCGAATGTTCAGCAATTGTGAAGAGATCTATTCCACCGAAACTTGAAGATCCCGGAAGTTTTCTCTTAACTTGCACTTTTAATGATAAACTTACTTTTAGTGCATTAGCGGATTTAGGGGCAAGCATTAACTTAATGCCCTACTCTATTTACACTAAATTGTCTTCAAGTGTTTTAACCCCAACACGTATGAGTATAAGATTGGCCGATCGATCTTATCAATATCCATTGGGTATTGCCGAAAATATGCTCATACGGGTCGGAGAATTTTTATATCCCGTGGATTTTGTTATTCTTGAAATGGAGGAGGATGAAAAAGTTCCTCTCATTTTGGGTAGACCATTTTTAAACACCGCGGATGCTATCATACGGGTTCGGGATACCGAAATTTCTTTGGGTTTGGGTAATGAAAGGGCAACATTTTCTTTGAAGCAAGCAATGAAACATTCATATTCTACAGATGAATCTTGTTTTAGAATAGATGTTCTAGATGAAGCAGCTTATGACCTTGATTGGGAAGGCATTTTGGAAGCAGAGGCGGAAATGGAAAGGCTGAATTCCATTGTTAAAGAAGAGGCGAATGAAGAGGGAAGCTCGGATGAAGTGAAGGAGTTGGTGGTTAACGACGGGGAGAGGATCAAGACTTCTATTGAGGATCCTCCGAAGGATTTGGAACTTAAGCAATTGTCAGCACATCTCGAGTATGCATTCTTAGATGGTAATTCTAGTCTCCCAATTATTATTTCGTCTTCACTTTTGGAAGACGAAAAGATTAAATTACTAACGGTCCTTAAAAGCCATAAAAAGGCTTTCGCTTGGCGTATTTCTGATATTCCGGGTATAAGTTCTGATTTTTGTAAACATAAAATTAACTTTTTAGATGATGTAAAACCTGTTGTCCAAAGACAACGGAGACTTAACCCGAATATGCAGGATGTGGTCAAGAAGGAAATTGTTAAACTTTTGGATGCAGGTATAATTTACCCGATAGCGGATAGCCCCTGGGTTAGTCCGGTACATTGTGTGCCCAAGAAAGGTGGAATGACTGTGGTGTTGAACGAAAAGAATGAATTGGTACCGACAAGAACAGTGACGGGCTGGAGGGTTTGTATCGATTATAGGAAGTTAAATGAGGCGACTCGAAAGGATCATTTCCATTGCCATTTATGGATCAAATGATAGAAAGGTTGGCGGGGAACGAGTTTTATTGTTTCCTTGATGGTTTCTCGGGTTATTTTCAAATTCCAATTGACCCCGAGGACCAAGAGAAAACAACATTTACTTGTCCTTTCGGCACCTTTGCTTAAAAAAAAAAAAAAAAAAAAAAAAAAAAAAAAAAAAAAAAAAACATTACGGTTTGAGTCGGATTTGCTTAGGGACAAGCAAATGCTTAAGTATGGGGGGTTTGATATCGCTCATTTATACGAGTTTTTCATAGCGATATTTGTTATGTTTTGTGTCCTAAACGTAATGGATAGACCCCATATTGCTTATATTTTGTGTAAAGTGTGTTTTGTAGGTTCTCAACTCACCATGTCTTACCGACAAGAAAGAGTTGATTCACCTTGAGGGTACGGCTCTTGGTGTGACACATCAAATCCGTTGATGGTTGCCAGGTTACCCAAAACTGGATGGTTTTCACTTGCCATGGTCCTAGACTGAAAAGTGGCTAATCCAAGGGGGTACGGCTCTTGGTAAAGATTTTATCAAATCCGTTGATAGCTGTAATAGCTTGCTTAAAGCTATAGGGTGTTCAATTCACCGATGCTTCATTGCTAAGAATTGGCGAGTCCAGAAGGGTACGGCTTCTGGTAAAGACATATCAAATCCGTTGACGGCTGTGATGGTTTGCCTAAAATCATCAGGGTACCCCCACTCACCATTGATTCACGTTCTAAGAGTTGGGCTGGGTTCTAGTCTCCCAGGGTGATGCTTATTCCACCAGAAAGACTGGCTAGCCCAAGAGCGAGCAGCTACTTGGTAAAGGCTCATCAAATCTGCTCATGTTGCTGTAAAGATTTGGGACCAAAAGGGGCTAAGCAAAACAAGTCAGGGAAATCAGTACCAGCCTCGGAAGCCGAGTTGCGGCGCAAGACCTAACAGTTGCGGCGCAACTGAAGGTGCTACAGATCATGGTTTCTCGGATCACCAATTGCGGCGCAAAACTCAAGAGTTGCGGCGCAACTAAAGAAGCTACAGGACTTGGCACTTGCGGAACAAGAGTTGCGGCGCAAGACCATTCAGTTGCGGTGCAACTGGTCTTTTTGCAGTTACACACTCTGTTTTTATTCCTCATTAAGGGGGAAGCTAAAGAGTTAGTGGACATCATGGGACATTATTGCTAGACGTTTTTTGATGTCTCAGGAGGAGTATTTAAGGAACACAACATCCACACAAGAGGAGCAGGCATTCATATCATCATACACTCAACATCCATATTACACACATCCATTCTTGAAGATATAATTCAAGAATCATCATCATCAAGCTTTAGCATCATTTTTATTATCATCATAAGTTTCTATTGAACAATTGTTACTTCAAGTTTTTACTTTGTTACTTTGAAGATCATTGGAACCTCTTTCTCAATTTGGTATTCATCTTCTATCATTTTAATAGCAAGATTAAAGTATGTCTTTTACATATTCAATTGTGTTTGTTACAATCATGAGTAGCTAATTTCTTTATACGTTTGCTTGGATTATGTGATGTTTATGTGTTAGATTTTGGGTTGGAAATTCGATTGATTTGTTGAGATTAGTTGGGGATCCGTTTGGGTTAATAACTTAATTATCTTGTCAAAATTGTTTATACTCTTGTTTGGTAATCTAAAAACGGGTATTCGAAAGGAATCCGTAATTTTTACTAAAATAGGAACGAATTAATCGGCCTGTCTTTAGTTGATTATAAGTGAATGATATTCGAAAGGAGTCATTAACAACAATTTTCATAAGTAGATATTCACACAAACGCTAGCTACTAAATTAAGAGAAATCGGTTTAGGAGTTAGTAAGCTATTCGAAAGGAAGCTTATAAATTAATTCTCACTTATCAGCTTGAAACTTTATGCACTATTACTTGAGGTGTTAACGGTATTCGAAAGGAATCGTTGCATGGTTAGGTAATTGGAGAAATCCGGTATTCGAAAGGAACTTAGGATTTTACATTAGAAGTTTATCGATATTTTCATACCTAAGGAATAACTCATAGTCATTCACGGTCCAAGCAAGCGTATCTTTTATCCATATTTGAAATCTTGAATATTTTCACTGTTTTTATAAGCAAGTCTTCACTAAGACTAAAACCAATTTGTTACTCGTTACGCATTTTTACTAACTAATATTTCAACTATAAATAGTCCCTGTGTTCGAACCCGATATTTGCTAATACTATTTTACAATTGACAAGGGTACACTGCCCGTGTTATAATCTAGTAAAGGTTAATTTTGGGAAAACTAGATTGCACGCATCATCTATCAATTCCAATCTTGATGACACCCCGTGGTTTGCGGACATTGCAAACTACTTAGCGGGTGGAATTCTCAAGGAAGGGTTAACATCTCAACGAAAGAAAAAGTTCTTTAAAGACATTGAACACTATTTTTGGGACGACCCTTACCTTTTCAAATAATGTGCGGATCTTGTCATTCGTCGATGTGTTGATGGGCCGGCAGCTTTATTAATCCTTGAAGCTTACTATAAAGGACCCACCGGTGGTCACTTTGGTCCTAACTATACCGCGAAGAAAGTGTTCGATTCTGGATTCTATTGGCCCTCCATTTATCATGACGCTCACGAGATGGTTAAACATTGTGATGCTTGACAAAGACAAGGCAAGATCACACATAAAGATGAGATGCCTCAAAATTTCATACAAGAATGTGAAATCTTTGATGCATGGGGCATCGACTTTATGGGACCATTTCCATCATCCAAAGGGAACAAGTATATCCTCGTAGCCGTTGACTATGTTTCTAAATGGGTTGAAGCAAAGATTCTCCCTATGAACGATGCGAGGGTGGTTGTGAACTTTCTAAAGCAACTTTTTGCTCGATTTGGTGTTCCTCGTGCTATCATCAGTGACCGCGAGACTCATTTTTGCAATGACCAATTTGCTCGAGTCATGGCTAAGTACGGTGTCAATCACCGTCTTTCCACCGCTTATCATCCCCAAACAAACGGTCAAGCCGAGATATCTAACCGTGGATTGAATAGAATTCTGGAGCGTACTGTGGGAGAGCATCGTGCCTCGTGGGCCGATAAGTTAGACGATGCTTTGTGGGCTTTCCGTACCGCATATAAGACTCCGATTGGTTGCACTCCATATCGTCTTGTGTACGGGAAGGCATGCCACCTCCCTATTGAGCTGGAACATAAGGCGTACTGGGCCTTGAAGTGGGTAAATTTTGATATCAACAAAGCCGGTGATCTTCGGAAGATTCAACTCAACGAGCTCAATGAACTGCGGAATGCAGCTTAGGATAACTCATTGATCTACAAGGAGAAGACCAAGATCATTCATGACGCAAGGATTAAAAACCGAGAGTTCCACGTTGGTGATTAAGTTTTACTCTTTAACTCTCGGTTGAAGATTTTCTCGTGCAAGCTGAAGAGCCGTTGGTCTGGTCCATTCACCGTCGCCAAAGTCTTCCCGTATGGCACCATTGAGCTTTCTCAGCCAAATGGGCTAAATTTCAAAGTGAATTGCCAGCGTGTGAAGCTGTACTTTGGTGAGGACATCTCTCATGAGATGATTCCATCCCTCACCACGTTTCCCTTGAATTAGTTCTGGGTCGAGTCAGGCTCGTGAGTCGGTTAACAAAAACAAGTGCTTCTCGGGAGGCAACCCGTTGATCTATCCTTTACCGTTTTCATAATAAGTGTAAAGGTAGCCCCGTATGTGTTTGTTGTCTTGTTTCTTATGATGTGCAGGGATTAAAGCTTCCAAGATCCACTCTTGATGACATTTGACGACCGTGATCCCGTGTACCAATCTTCCTGGTTCTATCCTAAACTATCGTGATTCAATATTTCATATCTTATATATTCACATTGAAATCACTATAGTTGTCCTTCCCTTAGAAAGATTTAAACAAAGTGCGCAATGTCCTAAGTGTAGGGGAGTTTACTCCCACATGCTTAAACATTGAGGACAATGTTTATATCAAGTGTAGGGGGACTTCTATCGAAGTAAGTGGGCTTTTCCATTAATTTGTCCTCATTTTAACCGGAAAATTTGATTTTTCGACATTTTTCAAAATTTTTAATCTATTTTGGCCTAGTAGTATAGTTGTATTTTCCTTTGTTATCGTTATTTACTTTTTGTATTAGAATAAATTTTCAATAAAGTGGTTTTAGATTTTTCAACGTTGTGAATCTTTTGACTCAACCCGAGTTTACTTATCTAAGTTTATTGTAGCTAGTATCCTTAACGTGTTTAAGTCAAGTTTTGCTAGGCTTTTATATAGGGAACTTTAAAACGCGAAAGTCTTAACTCTTACGGGTTAAGAACAAGAACTTTTCGCAAGTTCCTCTAATTGATCCTAGAAAGTTGTTTATCAAGGGAACTTTAAAATGCGAATTCAAAAACTTGAAAGAGTCTAAGAGTTTGCAAGATCCTATAGATGACTTGAAAACCCAAAACTTTGATTTAATTGGCTAAGCATCCACGAGTCTCATTCCTTGAGATTTTAAATTGTGGAGAACGAGAGATGATAGAATCAATTATAAGTTTGGTATTCTTTCGTGAATTTATGTGAGTTGATTATAAGCTTTTTCTCCTATCGCTTGCTAATAAATATATTTTCAATAAATAAGGTTATACGATTTGAAAAGTTACTTAGCTTCTAGCACAAGATCGTTTAAAAGTTGCTCGATATTAATTAGAGTTCATAGCCAAGGCATAACTTATTGAAGCGGGATGCGAAGATTGGCGAGTCCGAAAAGGCCCTAACAAGGCATGAGGGCTACATTTTGTTGCTAAAGATCCAAAAGTGATGTGAAGAATCATTTATTGAAAATCAATATGAAGGATCGAGACACACGACGAAAAGCAAAAACTCCCCCAAAAAGATCATGGAGAAGTGTATCCAAAAAGGCCCTAACAAGGTATGAGGATAAATAGATCCAAGTCCTAAAAAGGAGGCGGATCGTTGTATATCAAAGTACAAAATTAAGATTGGAGAAAAATGAAGAAGTCGTGGTCCAAATATGAAGAATCTCTCAAAAACTTCAAGTGAAGAAATTCCTATTATGAAGAGAAGACCATAATTTCAAGAACATCTCTCAAGATTCGAAGTATGAAGTCGCTGCCAAATATCGGTCCGAGAAAGGTCTCAAATCGTGAAGCGAGTTATGTCAAGATATGAACTTTAAGAGGTCCCGAGAAGCAGTTTTAAAAGATTTTGTCCTTTAGCTAACTATTGCTTAAATCGTCCCACTTTATTTTCGGCCTAAATAAACTATCGAAATAAGTCAAACAATGCATCCTCGTGATCATTCAAGACAATATTAAAATATAAGAGATACACCTAGGAATAAGGGAGTCTAAGTAAATAATTGGCCCACATGAATTCGTGTTAGTTTGCTAACTTATAATAAAAATGATCTCGTTTTTAAGCTTGGTATGGGGAACGTGAAACATGAGAATGATAAACATTCATGACAGCCAAAACCCCAATGTAAGTCTTTGATTTCTTTACTTTTTTATCTTTTAGTTTCACTAGTGTTTAATATTTAATAAAGGCCAAGGTGGATTATTTATGATGAAAAATGTAATCTGTGCTTTGAAATTAATGCATTGCATGAGGACATTGCAATGGTCAAGTGTAGGGGATTTAATAAGTGGGAAAACACTTATCCTTTTACCACTTATTTCCAATAATAACAAGACCAAAACGTGTATTTTATGTCGTAAAAGTCGGAATTATGCGTGGTTTGTGTTTTTATTGTGTTTTAGGACCAAAAGATGAAAAAAGGAAGAAAACACGGGCTTTTATCGAAGAAAATGAGAAAAGACGAAGTCAAAAGATAAAGAGTGCAAAAAGAACGAAAGTCCAAGGCCTATTCTGAAGATTTATCGAAGAAAAATTCTAAAGAAGGAAGTTTAATGAAGTCGAAGAACTCAAGTCTAATTATAGAAGAAAATTTGAAGACGAGTTCAACTTACATCGACAAAGCCCGAGACGACGTCGAGAAAGACAAAGAATTTAAATCGAGTCGAGAAGAAGGAAAGAAATAAGGAAGCACATGCACCTCCCCATCTCCTATAAATACCCTCCTAATGACACATTAGGAGGGTGTTAGCTAGTTTATTTTACTTTTTTCTAGTTTTATTTTTCGAGAGAAAAAGTGTTTAACTTTCTCTCACTAGAATTGCATCTTTTCCTTCCTTTCATGTTTAAGCTTTGATTTGATCTTGTATTTTGAAATCATTAATCTATAAGTTCAAGTTAAGCTTTTTATCTTTAATCTTCTTCTACCTTTCTTTATTTTCTAAAAGTTGATTTTTGATTCGTTATAATCTTTGATTTTGCTTAGATTTGATGTTTATGTGATTAAAAAGTTTATCTTTTTAATCCTATATAAGTTTTTATACGATTAAGCTTAAGGCTTGTTATGCTTTTTGGCTTATTTAGTATCTAGCTTATTTACTTTTTTTAAGGTTTCTTAAAAGTTTAGTGATTTTAAAGTTTGTTTTGAAAAGTTTCTTATTTAAAGTTTAAAAAGTTCTTATTTGTGCTTATTAGTTCTTTTAGTTATAGAATTGGTTAAGTTTTAGCTTGAGCTTATTAAAACTTTGCTTATTGGGTTTTGCTTTTCACGAAGTGCAAGTTATCATAATAGGGTAAACCCCTTTCTTATTGTTCATTCCGATTAGGGGTTCCTTACATTCCGAAACTATTATTCCGATCAACAGGATCGGATTAGGGTTTTACTTTCCGATCTGGATTCCGATTTGGATTCCGATGGGAACTATTTCCGACAGCAAGATTTTGTGATATTCCGATAGAAACTTATTCCGACATGATTCCGATTGTGTTTCCTTTGACATATTCCGACCATTCATTCCGACGAGGGTACTTGTCTGATATTCCGATAGCTCTCAGTTTCCATTATTCCGATTAAGACATTCCGATCATATTCCTTTTGGTGCATTCCGATAACATTCCGATTACTATATTCCGACGGGATTCCGACCAGTCATTCCGACTGGGTTTAATTTCTTGTTTTTACAAAGTTTTCAAGTTTCAAATTCATTGCGTTTTAATTTCCAAATATTGCACGCTTCCCGAAATCTCTGTTTTTACCAAGTGTTTTGCTAGTAATTTTTAGTTTAATTTTTAAAGCTTTTATTTTACTCAACGACATTTTCATATTTACTTTTAGTTTAGAATAGATAATCACCTCTCTTTATTTTTCCACCAAGAACGATTGAGTCACACTCTTAACTAGTAATCAATTCGAAAAGACTGGACGATAACTTTTTATACTTGGAAAACCCTTGTATCAAATGGCGCCAATGCCAGCTCTTTTCGTTAAGATTAACGGTTTTTAGTGAGAGACGCGTTGGATTTTGGGATCCGTTCATTCCTGAACGTTATTTTACTTGCTAAAAAATTTCAAAAATCCATAAAAAATTAAAAAAAAATTCAAAAATACAAAAACATTAAAAAATCATAAAAAGCATTTCTTTTCCAAAGTTTTGCACCAAAAAGAATTTATTTTTACAAGTACATATATATTCTCTGTTTCTTTGGTATCTTTCTCTTTTGCAGGTGTATGCGTACTAGATATTCATCTTATTCTGAGCCCGAGACTCGTGAAGATTTAGATATGGCTGGTGTGCATAACAATAATCACAACCCACCTCTACCCAATTTGAATAATAATAACAACAACAACAATGTTCCCCCACCCCACTTACGAACAATGGAGGAGCTTTGTCAGCCAACAATGAACGGACGCGGAGGACCGATTGCGCCGATGCAAATCACGGCTCCTAAATTTTCGTTGAAGCATCACATGATCCAGCAAGTTCAAAACGCTTGCCCATTTCGCGGATTACCGGATGATGATGCCAACAAACACCTCGACAAATTCATTACCGTTACTCAAAGCATGAAACTTCCCGGTGTTTCCATAGATTTTCTTCGCCTTCACCTCTTTCCACACACTTTATCCCACCATGCCGAAAAATGGTTTGATCGTCTTCTCAAAAACTTAATTCATACATGGAATGACATGACTCAAAAAATTTTGTCGCGCTACTTTCCACCATCCATGGTCACTAGTCTTCGCAACCAAATTAGTGGATTTACTCAAGAACCTGATGAGTCGCTTTTCGATGCTTGGGAACGTTATAATGTCTTGATCGACCGTTGTCCGAACCATAACATGCTCCCCGTTACTTTGATTGATACCTTCTACAATAGTTTAACTTTTCGTGATCGTGATACGATTAATGCTGACGCCGGTGGTACATTCATGAAGAGAAGACCTGAGGAGTGTAGAGAGCTTATAGAGAAAATGACCACTCACCACAAAAATTGGGATTCATCTGCATCCTCAAGATCAAACCCGAGAGTCAATGTTTCTTCTACTTCTTCAAACCCTGATATGACCGAAATGTCCCGCGCAATAGTCGAAATGAGCAAAAATATGCAAGTTTTAGCCACTAACCAATTTCAACAAGCTAAAGCTGTAGCCACGTCTTGTGAGCTTTACGGGGATTCTCATTCATACACCGATTGTCCTTATACTCATGACAATCCGGAAAATGTGTATGCCGCCAACGGTAACTTTTCTATGGGAGGCTATCAAGCACGTCCTCAAGATGACCGCAATTTGCTTAGTTATCGTTCGAATAACTTTCTTTCACCACCCGGTTTTCAATCCCATAATAGACCACCACCACCTCCATTGAACAACACACAATACCCACCAAGGAACCAAGGCCAAAGAAGTAACTACCAAGGGAATTCTTCTAATAGTCACGCTTCCCGAAATCTCTGTTTTTACCAAGTGTTTTGCTAGTAATTTTTAGTTTAATTTTTAAAGATTTTATTTTACTCAACGACATTTTCATATTTACTTTTAGTTTAAAATAGATAATCACCTCTCTTTATTTTTCCACAAAGAACGACTGAGTCACACTCTTAACTTGTAATCAATTCGAAAAGACTAGACGATAACTTTTTATACATGGAAAACCCTTGTATCAGAAATAGAATAGTACGTAAGTAAATTACGTTTCAAAAGAAGATGTCCAAGAATGACATCACGGTGCGATAACAACAATCGAGATCAATCTAGTCGATATACAATATGTTACGAAGCATTATTTACGTATCTAGAGTATCAAATGAGGTTCACACTCGGTTATTCAAAAAATAAATTAATTATCAAGATTGATAATTAGCGGTAAGGCCGAATTCTTAACAAAACCGCATTTTAAATGTACGATAACCACGCAAGGACCATTGCTTCGCGTGTCTAATGCCTCCAAATACCATAGTATATACATACCTATACATACAATCATTCCTACATACACATAGGATCAAAACACAGTGTTGCCATGTAATGCAATCTAGCTCGTATGCCAGTTACATGCAACATATATGATAGTCGTATAAATGTTTGCAAATTACGATATTAAATACTCGACGTTCACAACAATATATCTCATAGTATTTACTTACTAAATACTCGGGAATTCATATCAGTTTTGAGGGATACATCTAAATCATAAAGTAATGCTAAAAGAAATCTTACCGGAGCCATGCGGAGTAGTTGCGTGCTTTAAAACTTTCTACGACACACCAAAAGTTAGAGTTTAGGTTTTTCAAAAATCGACCTAGTTCTCTATAACTTGTGGCTTTGATTAACAATCTGTAACAACCCTAAATTACCACGCAGTAGAATACCACTTTGGGCGTTATTTCATAGCACATCACACACAATCATAGAAAACGACCTTAAAAGAGACGTTTTAAATAAACATAAATGAGTATTTACAACCATTGTCTAAAACATTTCCAACCCAAAATAAAATTTTCATCAGAGTAACGTTACTTTTCCCCAAAGATCTCAACCAAACACAACATGTTTTTACCAAGACATAACAATAAATAATTGATAAAAGGGAAGGAAATCCATAAGTTTTAGACCAATAAAGCACCAACTCCCTCCAAGCATGCTCCGCTGCTATCAATCTTGATTACCTGAAACACATGCTTAAAATCGTCAACACTACGGTTGAGCGAATCTATAGCTTTATCAAATCGTAAGTTGAACACAAGTATTAAAAACCAATCATGACCATTCAATAGCATTGCCGTACTCACAATCTATTATTCAAGTATTTTATATTTAGCAAAGCTAATTGATTGTATTTAAGCTCATGACACCGACCCGTTAACTTAATCACCCGCGCCAAAGTGTCGGCATGATCAAAATGAAACCATTGCACCTCTTACGGTATTAGTTGCCAGATTTATACCTTATCTCTTATCACAAGTTATCCGTCCGCAGAGGGTACTCAACGTACTAGCTTTCGTCTCGGATAGGGTCGTCAACCCCATAGTACTATCAATTGTATAAGCGGCTATTTCCAACCCACACAAGGGCAAGACAATAATTAACGGTTCATGAAATTAGGGCCTTTAGCAACAAGGTACTCAATACAATCCAAATAACATTCGGGTCCAAAAAATCATTCATGACTTGTGTTCCATTTATTTCAAATAGCATGTATCCCCCTCGCGGGTTAAAATAATTTAAAATACAGTAGAAAGCGAGGCTATAAACTCACCTTAAGTAACAATGATAGTAGTAGTAGCGAAGACGTAGACGAAGACAATCACCGACGACGAGGATGTAATACAACACCTAACAAACAAATGCGAAATGAATCAACACCTTCAAGTACCTTCAAGTACTATATGTACATAATTAAAAACACTCAAAGTTCACATAACTCACGCCAAAATCCAAACAAGTAATATTTACTAGACATGTTCATTTTTATACTTTATTAGAACTATTGCTCATTTTACAATTCTGCCGGTACATACCTAATATACGGGCTGTTTTCATATACTTAGACATCACCAAAAATTATGAGAAAATTTGTAAAAATCATTTACAACATGCAGAAAGTCCATATTAAATTTCATAAAAAGATCTCACTTCTAAGACTCACTGCTCGTCACATTACTAAACTCAATATTTCAGACAGTTTTGTACCTTCGTGTTGTAGAACCATCTTGATCTTCTTAAGCATTTCTGTTTACAAATCCGCCTCTTGATTATGAAAATAGACTCAAAATGCTAAGTTTATAGCCTGATAACAGCCTCTAATCATTTTTAAAACTTAACTTATAGTTCCCGATATTTGACCCAATATCGACTACAATTTCGTATTGTGTTGATATGCATCTCCCGGTACACGAAAAATTCAAAATATCATAACTTTTGACTCGTTTGGAGTTAAAATCTATACCTTATACCGAAACGAAGATAAAAAGAAGCTCTACAACTACATCTAATCATTAAGACCTGGACTAAAAATTAAAACCACGAAAAATAACGTTACCATTCTGTTTAAAAATGACACTTTCAAAATCACATCTACACTTGTTTTTAATTAATTTCACCAACTCCTATACCTATAATATCATCATGCAATAATTCTAAACTAACCATAACATCCTAATTCACTTGCATGTTCATCATTCATCATAACCTAAAAATTAAAAATAAGAGCAAGCACTCAAAATAATTAATTAAATAATAATAACATGAGAAGGAAACTTACAATAGATCAAATAAGATCAAACATCAAAAACAACCAAAACCCCTATATGGCCGTGGGTTTTGGGGCTGAAGAACACCCATCACAAGATGATTCCAAGCTCCAATATTTCAATATGTTATTACTAAACACAATCAAACACAAACCCACGAAATTAATTAGATCAAATCAAGGTATTTTCAAAAATGTATCAAAATTAAATCTTGAAAATAAAGTTGTTGCATGTTGGATTTTTGTGGTGGGATTTACTTACAATGATGTTTTAAGGATGGGTCATTGCTTAGCTTTCTCAAAAATCAAGTTTTGGTGGTGGTTTGCGGTGGTGGTGGCTTAGCCGTGGGGTAGAGAGAAAGGGGAGAGGGGTGGTGAAATTTTTGAAGTGTAAAAATGATTAATGTGTCTTTCCTTTTCCTTTTTGTAAAAATGGAAGGGCCAAAGTTGCCATGTTAGCTATATTTTGGCATTAATAGCAAAACAATTATTTAAAAAAGCGGGAACCGGCCTAGTAGTCGATTTTAAAGTCTTGCGGGAGTCGAGGTTCGTCCCGGCTACCTCAAAATACTTTTAAATGGTACAAACGCACACAAAATGAATATACATATGGTTCCGACTCGACTTAAAACGTAATGAAAATAAAAACTTCGAAAAACTCAAATATCGATCAATCGATAATAAAAGATAAATTTTTGGGCATCCGTCGGTATCGTAGTCGTTATCGGTTCTTCTCCAATCGTCAAAATATTAAATAAAGCCTCAAATATCGGTTTCAACTTAAACCTTCAAATATAATAACAAGTAAATTTCTTAAAAAGTTCAAAAATATACGTAAATTAGGATTAAATAACTGCGTTAGGTTCGAGGTGTTACATTTGTTCTACAAGTTACTACAAAGATGAGTCATTTTGGAGTGAAGAATTAAAGTCAAAGGCCTCATAAGACATCATCAGCATTGGACGCTTCATGGAAGCTCTTGTTCTTAATCATTATGTACTTGTTTGAAAAAATATTGTAAGAAATTATACACATCGTCCCATGGGGGAAGATTGTTGGAAACTCACTTTATGTGACGACATTTAAGAATTCCCATAAGTTATCATAGTCAATCACGCAAGGACTAGACTAGGTAACTATGTATAGTGTAGGTGCGAGAGTGACTATAAATACTCCTCCAAGGCTTCCAAGGAGGGGTTATTGTTTGTGTTTTTCTCTTTTCATTTATCAATTTGTCTTTCTCTCTCTAGAAACACACATTTCCATCTCTCTATCTCTCTCTCTCTCTCTCTCTCTCTCTCTCTCTCTCTCTCTCTCTCTCTCTCTCTCTCTCTCTCTCTCTCTCTCTCTCTCTCTCTCTCTCTCTCTCTCTCTCTCTCTCTATATATATATATATATATATATATATATATATATATATATATATATATATATATATATATATATATATATATATATATATATATATATATATATATATATATATATATATATATATATATATATATATATATATATATATATATATATATATATCTCCCTCTCTATCTCTCTCCCTCTCTCTCTCTCTCTGTCTCTCTCTCTGTCTCTATCTCTCTCTCTCTAACCATGGCTGCCATATTCTTCCACCATCCTAGACCACTGGATCTATGATTATAGCAAACCCTCATATGAAATCGTAACATAAGAAGAAAGAATACATGGGTTTTATTGGAGCTGACTACAGCTAGGATTCCCATGTCGACGTCGCAGCCTCAGAGATAACACTTTTTCAAGTGGCAAATGTTCCACGTATGCCCTAGATCACAGTGGTCCATGTTGTGTAATCTATACACACATTTTCCCAAAGCGTCAGTCACTATGTAAGGTCCTTCCTATTTTGGTCCAAGTTTTCATGTATTCTCTGCACGGCTTGCTTCATTC
Organism: Glebionis coronaria; assembly: GCA_025667525.1. Taxonomy (NCBI): domain Eukaryota; kingdom Viridiplantae; phylum Streptophyta; class Magnoliopsida; order Asterales; family Asteraceae; genus Glebionis; species Glebionis coronaria. Next base: position 415,755,390 of record CM046882.1, on the reverse strand, counting down.
GCGCGATGTACGAAGTCGCCCGGTGTAAACGAGGTTTTCCACACTCTATAATAACCTTTCATTTTTTACTTTGCCTTGGCCTTATTGATTGCAGCTAACTCTCGTTTTTCTTGTAGCAAATCCAAGTTCAGCCACAGATCCTCATCATTCGTGACCACATCCACTTCTGCTGTGTGAAGTTTTGGTAGTATGATTTCAGCTGGAATCACTGCCTCCGTCCCATACGTTAGAGCAAAAGGAGTGTCTCCATTCCCTGTTTTTATCATGGTGTGATGCGCCCATAGTACATGCGATATCTCATCTACCCATTTTTTTATTTTCCTCTCCTAGGCATGCTTTGATTCCGTCACCAAGACTTCTATTCGCTCTTTCCACCAATCCGTTGGATTACGGGTGTTTTATCGATGTGAACCGTTGTTTGATGTTATTCACCGACACCAGTCTTTAAACGGGTTTTCGGCAAATTGCTTGCCATTGTCCGAGACAATCTCCCCTGGCAAGTCGAACCTACATACGATATTATCCTAGACAAACTTTTTTACTTGATTACCCGTGATTGTTACAACTGCGTTTGCTTCAATGCACCGAGTAAAGTAGTTAATAAGTGTGAAACACTTATCCTTTTACCACTTAAAACAAGTAAAAACGAGACCAAAACGTGTATTTAATGTCGTAAAAGTCGGAGTTATGCGTGATTTATGTTTTTATTGTGTTTTAGGACCAAAATATGAAAAAGGAAGAAAACACGGGTTTTCACGGGCTTTTATCGAAGAAAAAGACAAAAGACGAAGTCAAAAGATCAAGAGTGCAAAATGAACGGAAGTCAAAGGCCTATTCTAAAGATTTATCGAAGAAAAAGACCAAAGACGGAAGTTTAACGAAGTCGAAGAACCAAGTGTAATAAAAGAAGAAAATTAAAAGACAAGTTCATTTTATCATTCGACAAATCCCGAGACAAAGTCGAGAAAGACGAGTTATTTAAAAAGACGAGAAGACAAAGAGAAAGAAGGAAGCAACACACAACTACTCCTCCACTATATATAGTTCACTTTCCATCATTTGTATTAGGAATTAGTTAATTAGATAGATTAGTGTAGGAGTAGGAGTAGGTGTAATTACTTTCTCTCTCTAGTTTTTCGTTAATGTTTTCAAGCTTTTCATCTTTAATCTTGTAAATTGAATCTTAATCTTCATCTTAATTTCATGCTTTTTACATTAATCTCATTCTTTCTTTCTTTATTTAAACCTTATGTTTGATTTGGTTAATCATGTAGTTTGTTTGATCTTATTGCTTGTTTGATTGATGTGTTTATTTTCTTTGTTCTTATGGTTTTCATGTGTTTGATGGTTATTTCTTATTGTGCTTATTGATTATTGTGTGTTTAGCTTATTTTTAATAAAGTGGATTTGGTAGATTAATATTTTTAAAAGTTGATTTTATATATTTTGCTTATTTGGTGTTTTCATAGTTTTTATTAGTGTTGAGTTTGGCTTATTTTAGAAATTAATTTAGCTTAATTGTTGCTTATTTGCTTTTATTAATTTTGCTTTTTTGTCTTATTTTTGTTCCCATATTTTTAGGATAGTCTGTTAGCTGCGTATCTCAAACTTTCGGAAGAGGGTTTATATTCGTTCCGAAAGTCACAGTTTACTTTTGTTCCGAAATTAACATTTTAATTTTCCTCCGAAACTATTTAGTTCTGAAACTCATTTTTTTATAAAAGTCCGAAACTCATTTTTTTTTTTCCTTCGAAAGTCATTTTTTTGTTCTTCCGAAAGTCATTTTTTTTGTTAAGTTACGAAACTCATTTATATATAATACTCCGAAAGTAACATTCGTAACTTTTAACTTCCGAAAGTTGCATTATAGGAAATCTTCTGAAAGTTTAAAAGTAGAATCTTCCGAAAGTACTAAATTACAACAAAGTTCCGAAAGTTTAAAAAAAACATGCGAAAGTTGTAAAACAACAAACCTCCGAAAGTGGTTTGTTGCACATAATTTTTTCCCAAAATTCGTGTTCCCCATTTCTATTTTTTTTAGCATTTAGTCCGTAAGTCGATTTAGTTTTATTCGAAAGTCGTTTTTATTTTTATTCTAAAAGTCAAATACATTTTAGTTGGATTTTTTGTCAAATTTTAGTTTTAGTATTTTATCCAAAAGTTTTAGTTTTAATTTTTATTAAGTATCCGTTTTAATATTTGTCTCGTTTCTTTTTAAAGTAACTTTATAATTCAATTTCCCTTACCTTTTATTTAGAAAGTTTTATTTTTAAATTCGAAAGTTAATTCTTATTTTTAGTTTTATTTTTAATATTTATTTTAATAGTTGTTTTAATATAAGTTCGTTTTAACTTTTGTTTCTTTATTGTTTGTTATTTGTCTTTAGTCTATTTTTAATATTTTTCGCATTTACTTTTTAAGTAGTTATAGATTACCAATCTTTATTTTATCTACAAAAAATGACTGAGTCACACTTTAACCGGAGATCAATTCGATTAGAATCGAGAGAAAAACGAACTTAGAAAAAATGCAGTTATTAAAATGTGTTGCACATAATTTTTTCCCTCCAAAATTCTTGTTCCCCCATGGGGAACATGTTCCCCATTTCTTTTTTTTAGCATTTAGTCCGTAAGTCGATTTAGTTTTATCCGAAAGTCGTTTTTATTTTTATTCTGAAAGTCAGATATTTTGTTTTATTTTCCGTCAAATTTTAGTTTTAGTATTTTATCCAAAAGTTTTAGTTTTAATTTTTATTAAGTGCCCGTTTTAATATTTGTCTCGTTTCTTTTTAAAGTAGCTTTATAATCCAATTTCCCTTACTTTTTATTTAGAAAGTTTTATTTTTAAATTCGAAAGTTAATTCTTATTTTTAGTTTTATTTTTAATATTTGTTTTAATAGTTGTTTTAATATAAGTTCGTTTTAACTTTTATTTCTTAATTGTTTGTTATTTGTCTTTAGTCTATTTTTAATATTTTTCGTATTTACTTTTTAAGTAGTTATAGATTACCAATCTTTATTTTATCTACCAAAAACGACTGAGTCACACTTTAACCAGAGATCAATTAGATTAGCATCGAGAGAAAAACGGACTTAGTAAATATGCAGTTATTAAAATGACGCCGTTGCCGGCTCTTTTCGTGAAGATTAACGGTTTTTTGTGAGAGACGCGTTGGATTTTGGGATCCGTTCACTTTTGAACATTATTTTTCTTGCTTAAATTTTCAAAAAATTTTCAAAAATCCAAAAACATTTAAAAATTATAAAAAGTATTTCTTTTTCAAAAGTTTTGCATCCAAAACTATTCCTCTTAATCCTCTATTGTGTTTAATTCTTAATGGATTCGTATGTTGATTGTGTAGGGTGTGGGAGACCATCTTCTGGTAGTCAATCCTGTCAATGGTGTTCATGCGAACGGTGCGGAATGGATATCCCTAATTATGAATTTGAACATTGTTCATTTTGCAATTCGATCAATTCATAATTCACCTCTAATGACACTATCTCACCCTCTTCCATATATGGAGATCCGTATCCGCAGAATGCACCGGGTTTTTCTCAATATCCGTGTTGCAACAATTGTGGGGGCCCTCACGATACTTTTTCATGTCAACCTCTGACTTATTACGAGCCCAATCCGTGCTATAATTCCGGTCTTGATCATTATGAGCCCCCACAATACTCCCTCGATCATCAACCCTCTTTTGTAGTGAATGACGAACCACGAGCCACTATTTTGAATAAACTTCTTAAAGTTCAAGAAGAATTAGAGAGACTAAAAGCTCATTTGCAAGAGGAAAATAGACAAGAGAAAATATCAAATATGGATGCTTATACTCCTCCTCTTGTGCGTCCTTTTTATTATGATGATGACGAGGAGAGTACTATTTCTTTGCGAGATCTTATTGCTCGACATCCTTCGTCTAGTGCAATCGTACTTCCTTCTCTCGTCTTGCCGGATATGAAGCCCGAGAATTCACCCATCCTAGGGGATGAGGATATTATCACAATTCCTGCAAAAGAATCAAACGAATTCATAACGTCTAATATCGATACCCTTGTCCCGATCCCAAGTGTGTTGGAAACTCACTTTATGTGACTACATTTAAGAATTCCCATTAGTTATCATAGTCACACACATTTAGACTAGACTAGGTTCGTTGTATAGTTTAGGTTGTGTGTGTGGCTATATATACCCCTCCTTAGCTTCCAAGGAGGGGTGTTGCTTGTCATTTGTTCATTTCAATACATTTTACATCTTCACATTCAACCTCTCTTCTCTCTCTCTAAACCAACAATGGCTTCCACCACCATATTCCACCATGTTAGACCACCGGATCTTATTTAGCAAATCTACGTTTGGTATCAGAGCCTTGGTTCATTCCTTGGATCATGTTTTTGTTTTGATTTTGGTGGTCTTAAAAAAAAATTTGGGTCTGAATCCATTTTTCTTGTCACGTCTGGTTATGTTATTGTTGTCACATCTTATTAGTTATTGTCCAAACTGTTTCATTATTTTTATCTTGGTCCATATCTGCCTAAAAAGTCACTTTATCAGTACAATCCATATTTGTTTTTCACATTCCACAGGTTTTGAGTCCCTGGTTTCAGCCATAACTGTCCACTCCTAATATCCTCAAAATCACACCTTTTCACAACTGATTTTTTGTCCCTTGTTTCACGGTTTCAAAATGGGTCACAAGATTACTGTTTCTGGTCTTACTTTTACATCTAATATCATGTTTCTGGGTTTGTTTTTCTTCATTATGAAGATGTATTTTACCCAGAAAAGTGGACAGATTCAAAGTTCCTGAAAAAATGGAATAAGGACAGTATTTTTTTGGATAAGATTTTTGAGATGGTAACTTTCAGATCGGAATATTGCGATCGCAAAAACCTTTGGTTTCTACATTGCGATCGAATATTCCGATGGAACACAGTCGGTGCATTCCGATGGAACGCATTCCGATGGAACGCATTCCGATGGGGTGTTGTGGACTCATTACGATGGACTTCATTTTGTACATCATTGCGATGGAAAATAAATAGAAAACATTGCGATGAAAACTGTTGACTTTGCGATGGGTTTTATAAAATATTCCGATGGGTTGTCTTTTAGACATTTCGATAGACTGGTTATAAAATCAGTGGACAAAACTATGACCAAAACCAAATCCATCGAAACCGAGTCAACTCGGTAATTACCGAGTTGACTCAGTTCACTCACTGAGTCTGACTCAATACCTCCAACCTTATATCACCACAACATCATCCATAACTAACCTAATTCCCATCGTCTCCTATCCCATCTAATTACTCAAACCAAAACAGAAAACTAATAAAGATCTCAGATTCATTTTTCGTGTTTAAACATGCATGATGAGATCTTTTAAGATCTTAACACAAAAACAAAACTCATCATAGATCTTTGTTGGGGATAACCCATCTGTTTATATTCGAAAATTATAAGAGATTTGTAACATGGATTGTTACAGTCTCTCATTTTTTTTCGAGTGTAAAATCAAACATGCATCATAAAACTGTCCATCTTCGAAAATAAAGATTTATAACAAGGTTGTTATTATCTTTTCTTTGTTTCGATTTATCAAACGAAATCAAACATCATCATATTACACTTACCCGAGATCAATTTAACTTGATCTTGATGCCGTGTACATCTCGTCTCAAAACCATACACGTTTATATGGGATGGGCTTACACGTTTGTTCTTAATCATAGAGATCGTGAAGATGACCTTCAATTCGTGGGTTTCATCTTTCATACGATTGGTTATGGTTGTTTATGATGTGAAGATTTGAGAAAAGAGATAAGTTTAGATGAGATTTGGGTGAATTTAAGGGGACGGAGGTTAAAAGGTGGGTGAGGAGATGAAGTTTGGTTGGTGTGAGAGTGTATGGGGGCGGATCTAACGAGGATGTGAGAGGATTAGGTATAAACTATGTGAGATATTTTAGGATTGAGTGGCTGTGTTTTATCTCTAAATAGATGGATCGGTTATACTTCTTGGGCTGGAAAGTTGCAAAAAAATGGGCCATGACACACGTTTATATAACATAGACACGGGCCTTGGACTCAATTATTGTTTAATGCATTTGATTTGGGCCAATAGTTGTAAATCTATCCGAATTTTTTTTTCAAAATTCAATATTTTGGATAATTTTTAGAATTTGTTGCATTATTGGTTATAACCGGGGTTTTGGTCGAGACAAAAAGTGACGTGACAAAGTAACGTGACGAGACAAATGTGACGAGAATTTATTTGAGACGAGACCAAGAAAAAATGGGCGATTTTTTAGTGACTACAGATTTCGTTTGATCGGGTATTAATTACGTGAAATTGAAGACGGATTTTTTTGAAGGCGTGTACTTATTTTATCTTTCATAGATAACTTGCTCGTTCTTAATCTTAGAATGACGACTTGGTTATCTGGTTTCCGGGTTCGGGGTGGATGGTTGATGACTCGGATAATTATCACTTAAAGGGGTTACATTGTTGTACTCAGTGTCACGCGCTTAGTCGACGTGGATAATTTCAAGAGGTGTTGTGCTTATAGACTTCTTCAGTGATGCATTGAGTACTTAGAGATTTCTCCATCGTTCTTCATTCAACAATTGTGCAAGCTTAAGTCACAAGATCGAAGGATTCTTATTCAGTTTCACGTTTGATGTATCCGGTTCATTCTTTCAGTGGTCACTTCAAATTGCTTTCACGTGGGTTGGTAAAGGTGGCCATGGAGAGTTTATGAGAAGAGATTTTCGATCAACAGCTGATTCTCACAAAATATATAATTCAGCTTATTTATTATTCTCACAAGGTTTTAAGTTTATGTGCGTACGATTTGTTGATGGTTCCGAATTTCGAAACCATCAAGGGGAAGAAGAAGACACATTGAACGCACAACGAGTACATGTGATGAACTTCAGTGTTTTAACTCGTGGCGTTATCAACCTCTAAACGGTACACTAATGATTCGAGGTTTAATTGTTTGATTGTTGCAATTAAACATCATCATTATCCTATATGCATTCCCGGGACTTAATTGAATCTGGTGCATCTCCGGAAGAAGATATGTGCATTTCCGGGACTTAATTGACTCTGGTGTTACGATGTCAACTTCATGAATGGGATAAAGTGTCCACTTCAGTATTTGAGCTTCATAATTGGGATTGATTTACCTTCTTCAACTATGTGGGGGAAGAAGTGTCTTGTTTCTTTCTGGTATGCATAACTTGAACTCTCAGGGGGAAGAAAAATTCAGAAGAATTATTCAAGCGTGAGAAGAGAAGTTGTTGATCTACTTGGTGTACCCCTTACTTTCAATCCCTCTTAGCAACGTTATCATGTTATATGATGGGATTTGCTTGTTAGATTCCGCTGTGCGCTTAATTATTCTAAGCTTTATTGAAAGCTTTGAAGTTGCTTACGAGGATTGTCGATTTAGGGGGAAGCTATTTAAAAGCTTCTACATCAAGTTTATGTGGCATGAATTAGGGGGAAGCTAATTCAGAAGCTTCTCCTTAACTAGAAGTGTATGGGTTACTTAGCTCGTGCCGTTACAGTATTTCTACTACAAGTTAAAGATGAGTCGTTTTGAAGTCAAAGGCCTCAGAAGACATCATCAGCATTGGACGCTTCATGGAAGCTCTTGTTCTTTATCATTATGTACTTGTTAGGAAAAATATTGTAAGGAATTCTACACGTCGTCCCATGGGGGAAGATTGTTGGAAACTCACTTTATGTGACGACATTTAAGAATTCCCATTAGTTATCATAGTCACACACATTTAGACTAGACTAGGTTCGTTGTATAGTTTAGGTTGTGTGTGTGGCTATATATACCCCTCCTTAGCTTCCAAGGAGGGGTGTTGCTTGTCATTTGTTCATTTCAATACATTTTACATCTTCACATTCAACCTCTCTTCTCTCTCTCTAAACCAACAATGGCTACCACCACCATATTCCACCCTATTAGACCACCGGATCCGTTTTAGCAAATCTACATTTGGTATCAGATTCCACCATATTCCACCATATTGAAGGATCGTGTTTTTCCTGAGGATTAGGCATTGTTGGATTATCTATTGATATGGATGGGAAATGGAGGAACTTAGAGAGAGAAAGAAGAGAGAGAAAGGAGAGAATGAAGAAGAAAGATTGAATTGATAAATGAAAGTGTTCAACAACCCCTCCTAACATGCTAGGAGGGGGTTTATATAGCCCACCCTACATGTGGGCTATATGGGCTATACCTTAATACATTAGATCACGAGCCCAATACTTGTATCTATATTTGGAGTGATCGATCCTTTCTAAATACGTAAAAAAAATATTTCCAACAATCTCCCCCAAAGGGAGGTCACTCCAAGTTACAATGTCCTAAATAGTCTATAGCTCGTGATCTATGCTAATAATGATGTGACCGAGACTTTCCTTGGAAAAACGTATTTCCAACAATCTCCCCCAAAGGGAGGTCACACCATTTTACAAAATCTTAAACCTAGCATACTATGCTTGAGTCTTCGATGTTGTTCTTGTGAATATGCTGATGGGATCTTTGACTTTAGTCTTGAGCATGTTCTCTTTCCTTGACCTTGTGCATTCATCACTTGTAATATTTGCCTCCTTGTGACTTCATGTTCCACATACTTATACCTTCGTAATTCTTGAAAGCTTCAGAGTTTGATACAGCGGAAGACTTGACTTTTAGACTTTCTAGAATTTGATCAAGTATTAAGTGCATATAGTATTAGCATGTGGTGACGACTTCTTCTGGATTGTACACCGCAATGCCACCTTCTTGTTACGCTGCATAAGACAGTTAGCAACAAAACATATACACGGATGAAATGGCTTTGAACATTTCATTCTAAATCGGTAGCATTTTACCTCCGGTCGGTGAAGATCGTTGGACGATATTAACTATCGTACTTGTGGCAGGTAGTTTCAATTAAGAACCTCCTTGACAAGATTTCGCGGGTAAACCTGTTCTCTTTATTCGACCGTCCAAAGCTGACTGCGAACATAAAGAGTGAATCATTTGGATAATAATATCCGCATGATTTGAAGCCGTCAATTCATGTTCCTGGAACAAGTGAAGTTCAATTAAGAACCGCACCATCGTTGCTTTCCAGTTGTCACGAGCTTCATTCGTATAGAATCTTGCAAGTTACCTACCAAGTGCTGTTTGAGGTTAACACTAGAAGGATTTCCACTCATCACTGTGAACACTAAGGTATCACTCTGAGTGTTCTGGCAAGATCACTAAGATATTGCATAGAGGCCTGGAACGTGTTTAAATTCATTTAAGAATTAAACCACTGTTGCTTTCCAGTTATCACAAGTTTGATTCATAAAGAATCGCACAAGTCACCTACCATGAGCTTTTTGATATTCGCTCAAGAAGGATTTCCATCTCCATTGTAAATACTTTCGTATTACTCGGATGTTCAGGCAAGATCATGAAGATTTTGCGTAGGACTCTTAAGATCTTTCTTACTTTTTCACAGTGTGTGAAGAAGCAAGGATATATGAAAGTGTGTCCTAATGAGATATTTGATGATCTCAAATGGCTCTAGACTCGATCGTGCATTTTGGATTTTAGTGATCGGAGGCTGGAGAGGAGTGCCACCATTTCAATACCAATTTATTCGGAGTGAATAAATCAATAGATAATGCGTTGTCTCCGTGTGATTAAAACAAATATCTTTTGAGAGATATCTGAGTTAGCTGGGATGGGTTGTGCATTGCATCACTGGGTCCATGATGTCTATCTTCAATATCAAGAATCATTAAAAATGATCTCAATAGCATATGTATTGACCCGGTTTCTGCCTAAGTTGTAAGGAGGGCTTCTTTCTTTACACCCTTTATCTTTACAATTCTTTTTTCATTCTTCAACCCCTTCAATGATTACCAATACGTCATCACTAGCACCTTGTTGTGATTGTTCCAGTGCTAACTTAAGTACTTGGTCGGCATTCAGCTACGTTCACAATCTTTCTCCATCTTTCCTAAGGACTACTATTTCTAGCTATGGGATGTCCTTGGGAAGATACCTCCGGTTCTAGAGGAATCATTGGACTTTAACCTATCCTACCATCCTTATGTCACCACAATCTTCACCGTCGTGAATAGAAATGTTTTGGGTAAGTGTATGTCACCATGAAATCCATTTTGAAGTGCAAATCCATTTTGCTCCCCCTTAACATATGCCACGATATCCGAAAACATTTCGCACATGTCGGGATGAGCTAGCACGTTAAGTCAAACCATTTTTGATTAATCATTTCCCATATTAAATCACATTTTCTCCCCCATATTAAAAATATTAACCCAATCAATTTTTTTAATATCAATTGATTTAATAGTATTTTAAGAAATTTTGGGAAGAAAAATGCAAGTCCAATTATCTTCATGAATTACACAAGCTCCCCCTCAAATTAATGAGGGTGTACTTGAGACGTAAATAAAATACCTTTTAAACACAAGTGTAAGGTATTTATCACGTGCAAAGATCATATATGATAATGAATTCACAAGATTAGCAATTTACGAGGTAGGACCTGAATGATGGAGAACATCATATGAAAGATTCACATGGTTCTTGTTCACGAATGTTGGTCACCTCGTCACGTCTGAAGTTATCTCTTGACTCCATGTGTACGATTGATATCGTTGTCTTGACACCAATATGTGAACTTGGCACTCTCGGCATCAAGGATTCTGAATGTTGGACAATTGCTCCCCCTCAATTGTTGACCCGTGTTCTATTGAAAGAGCTGTAGTCACCGTTTGAGTAGTTGCATCGTCGAGTATGTAGATATCAATTGTAAGCTACTACGGTTGGTGGAGATGATAACTTCATAAAAACAAGACTTCTCTTGTTTTAACAAATGAATGCACTGAATCGTACATATATTCGTGTTAGATTGTGTTATTACGTAAACACAATCCCTTACATGGTTATAAAGTAAACCATGCCCGAGAAAATTAATTCCTGTTGTTGAGTCAAAGCTTTCCGGTGAAATGCTTGACTTGAATAAGAAAATCGGGTTACTATCGGAAATAATAGCAAACCATTTTGAGCATGTTTTAAAACATTTGAACTTCTGCTCGAACTTTATTTACAACCCCGTGTCATTATTGAATGACATTTCTAGTATCGTAAATATTATCGATTCCAGAAGACATGCTCTTTTTATCAAAACATTTTTGAACACACAATTTTGAAAGATTTAGAAAATCCCTTTTGAGAAATTCTCGAAAAATTGTGTTCATTGTTTTGAAAACCAATTACTTGAGCTTAAGATGTTGAATATCTTGCAAAACGAGCTCAAGTCCGAGAAGTTGTAAACTTCCCGTTGTTAAGGATAAGTTTATCATCGACGATAAACTTTCCTTTTAACTAAAAAACGAGTCCTAAGTTGACATTTACTTAGAAGTCTTGTTCATGAGCTTGAAAACTTTGAATGTTTTAACGGAAAGCTCTTGACCGAGAAATATGAATTTCTCGTTATGAGGAAAAGTTCTCTTATTTAAAAGATACACTTTCCTTTCTGAGCTTAAAACTTGGAATGTTTTAATACAAGCTCATGAGCGAGAAAAATGAATTTCCCGTTACGAGGATAAGCTATCTTTAAAGATAAGCTTTCCTAAAATTGAAGTCCGAGTTACAGTCTGATATTTAACTGTAAGTCATTGTGCATGAGCTTAAAAACTTCGAATGTTTTTAATATTAGCTCATGCCCGAGAAAACTTAATTTCTTGTTGTTAGGATAAGTTTATCATCAGCGATAAACTTTCCTTCCTTTGAAGTCCAGGGCATCGTCAGTCATTTAACGAGGAGCCATTTACACGAGCTTAAAACTTTTGAATTGTTTTAAATTTAGCTCGTGTCCGAGAAAAATTAATTTCTCGTTTTGAGGGTAAGTTATCGTTGCGAAGATAAACTTCCCTGTCTCTGAAGTCCGGGTCATCATCTATGATTTGACTGTGAGCCATGGTGCATGAGCTTAAAAACTTGGAATGTTTTTTATATAAGCTCATGCCCGAGAAAAATGAATTTCTCGTTGTTCGGATAATTTTACCATCGGCGATAAACTTTCCTTTCTTTGAAGATCGAGTTATAGTATGCGATGTGACTATAAGTCCTAGTATTAAGCTTAACCATGAATCCCCTGAGACACTTGTTTCTCTGATATCTGCTTCTTCAGCAACCAAACTCTGAGAGTATCCTTTGTTGAACGGTATACAATGATTGAACCGCTTCGTTCTTTTGGAACATCAACTTTGGTACCTGCATTCTCATTAGTAGTTTGTATACTTTGACCTGGGTTAGCGATATCTATCTTAAAAGCATGTGGGGGTTCACAGTTTTCTTTTCTTGTGTCAGAGGTGGCCTGAGGGGATGATTCACTTGTCTTAGTTGGCAAACGTTTCCTTTTATAGAAAACCTTAAGTTCAGGCTTAAGTGATGTATCATCCTTTGCAATTTCCTCCCTAGTAGTCTTCGTAGAATCAGAGACTATCCTAGTTAAAGGGCACTCGTTTCCTACAAGAGTGAAAGTTCTACCAGTGGGGCGCCACATTTTGCCAACGGGTTTGATTTTAGCTACCCACTGGGATTTAAGTCTAGCACGGGAGTTCACCTCATTAAGTAGTTTCTTGATACAAGAATCATGATTTGTCGTAAAGACACATTTTCTACATGTTTTACAAGTAGCATATTTAATGTCCGAGTAAGATCTAGAATTCCTAGATGATTGATTGATGCTCCTAGGATGTGACATGCTACGGTTAGCAGTGTTGGGTAACTAGAAGGCATCTGACTAGGTTTGAAATTCCTATCTCTTACTTGTGTCTTTTGCTTAGCTTCCCTTAGACCAAATGTATGGCGAACGTCATTTGAACTAGTTCGAGACGTATTCTTTGGACTATGTCTATTGAAATTAGAGGCAATCATGTGATTAGGTCTTGCAAAAGCTGTTTTAGTCACATTGGGCCTAGATGGTGGAGTGACTGTTCTAGAAAGATGAACCATATCAATTTGGGAGGCAAACCGCGGTCTCGAGGATTGTGATCGCTCGGATCTAAATGCAGTAGGTTGTCTGACGAACTGATTTGTAGGCGGTTTCCCCAAGATTGATGGTTTTTCAAGGTTAGTGTCCATACTAGGTCCTCTAGTTTTCCTTAACTCGTTTTTCAACGCATCTATAGCAAAAACCTTTTCCTGAACTTGAGCTTTTAAGGTCTCATTTTCTTTGAGCAATTCATCTTGGGATGCCAATTTAGACTCTAGTAACTGAATTTGTTTCAAAAGATTATCCTTTTCAGCTTTAGAATCTAAAACTTTTTGATCCAATTTTCTTTCAAGAACAACGTTAGACTTTTCAAGTTTTTCAAAGTATGCTTCAAATTTGTCCATTTTCTTAGAAAATTCAAGTTTGGCATCCTCAAGATCTTTTGATTGTTGAGCTACCATCGTTTCGAGCTCTCTAATCTTGGAATCGGAATCAGTTAACGAGGCAGTTATAAAGCATTTATCATGATGTACTATAGCATTTTGAACACTTTCTCCCCCATTATGACTCACATCGGATGAATCAGAAGTGGTATTTCTATCACGCTTTTCCATCCTATGTTTGTCATAATTAGGTTCAGAATGCTCAATATGCGGCATGTCAGCAGCATATACATCATAAACAACATTACATTGTACCATGGTTGCAGGCTCTTCGTCATAAACAGGTAAGGTGTCATCAAGAGAGATGTATGTAACATTCCCTGACGTGTTGCTGATGTCATGCTTAACTGTTGATTCCATGTCCTTGCATTCTTTAGCAGCCTCCAACGCGTCAATCGTATGACCATTTTCCTCTTGCATCGTAGAATCTTGCACTCCATTATCACACACTTGCTGAAGTCGGGATCTTTCATAAATCGAAGACGATACCGATGTCATGAGTTTCAATAGTGTACCACGGAAAACTTGAAGCTCGGTATGTGTGTATCGAAGAAATGATTGGCAAATCACTGAACTTTCAGACTTGATGATATTGAATTGGAGGAAAGGCGTGAGTTGTGTCACGAGAGCTTTATAAGCAAGTGTCGATGCAGAATGATTAAAGTCTTCATTGTGGAGTTGCTCAGCGAGTTGGTTCAAGATGATGAACATCGATTCCATGAATATATGACGATCTTGACCAAAAAGTGTCACAAATTTGCTCCCTCCTTGAAGCCATGAAATGGTCACTATGTGAGACTGAAGTAGTCGAAAAGAATTGATGCCACTTTCACTAGCTTTGTCTTGCATTTTATGTGATTCTCCCTCTTGAAAAGTCGAATTCAAAGAATCCATTGAATGTCGATGAAAGATAATTGTGTTAGTTGTCGAAAAAAATCAATGCGAGATTTGACAATTCGTGGAAAAACCAAGAAACTGAAATTCGCGGGATTTGACAGTACCAACGAAAGATCCGTAAAAATTCTTTGAAAAACCTTGATTGGTGATATAAAACAATGATTAAAATCCTCTAACTTTTGCCAAATGAAAAAAAAATGTCAACCAAATCAATACAATGTTCAAATAATGAAATGTAAACTTTGGACGTGTATCAACTTTGGACGTGGACATCTTTGGACGTGTATCAACTTGTAGGTCCACGTGTAAACTCTGGACGTGTATCAAATACCAAGTGTTGTTTATCAGTGAGTGATATATGTATATTGAAATAATGCCCCCTAATTTAGTGGATATAAAATCCAAACAAATCTAATCCCACATTGTAAACGCCGTCCCTTTGTTTCTGCCCCCTACCACTCTCTAGATTACTCACAACTACTAACCTAATATAACTTACAAAACCTAATCTCTCAGCCTCTTTTGTCCGCCCCCTTTTCTTGATTACTCCCAACAATCAACAAAACGAATCTGTTATCTCCAATCTATTATATGATATGAGACCCACGAACCAAAATAGAACAAGGTCACGTCTTCAAGATCATTCAGTCTCGGGTAGGTATTTTGATATTCGCTTTATGTTTGATTTGTGTTTAAACGAATCAAAGAAAGATCCTAACACTATTGTTATTGATCTTCTTAACTGTTTTCGTAAATTACAAATGGATCTGTGATGAACACAGTTTTTGAAAGATAGATCTAAATAAGATCTAGATATATCTTTGAAAGATATAAATTGAAACTTGATCTGAGATCAGTTGCAATCAGTTAATTTTGAGTACAGGTGAATGATAGATGAAGTGAGTAGAGAAAATGTGGTGACGGGTTTGTTTGGTTTCGAGTTGAGTCACGTTGTGTTCGAGTCTTGGTTTGTGAAGGTTGGTCAAGTCTGTGTTTGGGATTGAGTCAAGATGGTTTAGAGTTCGAGGGTTGGGACCTGTTTTGAGATAAAAGGTTGGTTTAGATTGGTGTTGTGAGATCTTAGTTGTGTGTGAGTCGAAGTCATTGGTTTAAGTGTTTGAGTCGTGGTGAGACGAGGGTGTTGAGGGAATGAGTACGAGAGAGTCGAGGGAATGAGTCGGTTGAGTGTAAACTGTTTTTAAAAAAAAATTGAGAGTCAGTTTTGGTTCGAGACTTGGTCTATTTAAATCTTGTTGAAGGTCTACGTAATCATTGGCCTATTCTATATGATGGATTTGATGGATTTGGATGGTTGATTGATTGATAAATAAAGAAGAAGATGAAGGAATGAGATGAGGGATTAGAGAGAGAAAGGAGAGAAGGGAGAGAGTTAGAGAGAGAAAGTAAAAATGGAATAATGATTAAGTGAAATGACAATCAACAACCAACAACCCCTCCTAACATGCTAGGAGGGGATATATATAGCCCACCCTACATGTGGGCTATATGGACTATACATAAAGTAAATAGATCACGAGCCCATTACATAATTATCGTTGGAGCGACCGATCCTTCATAAATACGTAAAACGTATTTCCAACAATCTCCCCCTAAGGGAGGTCGCTCCAAGAAACAAAGTTCTAAATAGTCTATAACTCGTGATCTATGCTAACTAAGATGTGACCGAGACTTTATTGGGAAAACGTATTTCCAACAATCTCCCCCTAAGGGAGGTCACATCTTTTTACAAAATCTTAAACCTAGCATCTATGCTTGAGTCTTCGATCTTGTTCTTGTGAATATGCTTGATGTGATCTTTGACTTTAGTCTTGAGCATGTTTCCTTGCCTTGACCTTGTGCATTCTTCACTTGTGATATTTGCCTCTTTGTGACTTCATGTTCCACATACTTATACTTTTAAATTCTTGAAAGCTTCAGAGTTTGATACAGCGGAAGACTTGACCTTCAGGCTTTCTTGAATTTGTTGAAGTACTATTTGTATGTAGTATAAGCATGTGGTGACGACTTCTTCTGGATTGTACACCGCAATGCCACCTTCTTGTTACACTGCATAAGACAGTTAGCAACAAAACAATATACACGGATGAAATGGCCTTGAACATTTCATTCTAAGTCGGTAGCAATTTACCTCCGGTCGGTGAAGACCGTTGGACGATATTAAATATCGTACTTGTGGCAGGTAGTTTCAATAAAGAACCTCCTTGACAAGATTTCGCGGGTAAACCCGTTCTCTTTACTCGACCGTCCAAAGCTGACTGCGAACGTAAAGAGTGGATCATTTGGATAATATTATCCGCATGATTTGAAGCCGTCAATTCATGTTCCTGGAACAAGTGAAGTTAAATTAAGAACCGCACCATCGTTGCTTTCCAGATGTCACTAGCTTGATTCATATAGAATCTTGCAAGTTACCTACCAAGTGCTGTTTGATGTTAACACTAGAAGGATTTCCATTCGTCACTGTAAATACTTAATATTATTACTCTGAATGTTCTGGCAAGATCACTAAGATATTGCGTAGAGGCCTGGAACGAGTTTAAGTTCAATTAAGAATTAAACCACTGTTGCTTTCCAGTTATCACAAGTTTGATTCATAAAGAATCGCACAAGTCGCCTACCATGAGCTTTTTGATATTCGCTCAAGAAGGATTTCCATCTTCATTGTAAATACTTTCGTATTACTCCGATGTTAATGCAAGATCATGAAGATTTTGCGTAGGACTCTTAAGATCTTTCTTACTTTTCATAGTGTGTGAAGAAGCAAGGAAATATGAAAGTGTGTCCTAATGAGATATTTGATGATCTCAAATGGCTCTAGACTCGATCGTGCATTTTGGATTTTTTGTGATCGGAGGCTGGAGAGGAGTGCCACCTTTTCAATACCAATTTATTTGGAGTGAATAAATCAATAGATAACGTGTTGTTCTCCGTGTGATTAAAACAAATACCTTTTGAGAGATATTTGAGTTAGCTGGGAAGGGTTGTGCATTGCATCACTGGGTCCATGATGTCTTTCTTCAATATCGAGAATCATTAACAAAAATGATCTCAATAGCATATGTATTGGCCCGGTTTCTGCCTAAAGTTGTAAGGAGGGCTTCTTTCTTTACACCCTTTATCTTTACAATTCTTTTTCATTCTTCAACCCCTTCAATGCTTACCAATACGTCATCACTAGCACCTTGTTGTGATTGTTCCAGTGCTAACTTAAGTACTTGGTCGGCATTCAGCTACGTTCACAATCTTTCTCCATCTTTCCTAAGGACTACTATTTCTAGCTATGGAATGTCCTTGGGAAGATTCCTCCGGTTCTAGAGAAATCATTGGACTTTAACCTATCCTACCATCCTTATGTCACCACAATCTTCATCGTCGTGAAATAAATGGGTTGCGGGTAAGTGTATGTCACCATGAAATCCATTTTGAAGTGCAAATCCATTTTGCTCCCCCTTAACATATGCCACGATATCCGAAAACATTTCGCACATGTCGGAATGAGCCAGCACGTTAAGTCAAACCATTTGTGATTAATCATTTCCCATATTAAATCACATTTTCTCCCCCATATTAAAAATATTAACCCAGTCGATGTTTTTAATATCAATTGATTTAATAGCATTTTAAGAAAAATTTGGGAAGAAAAATGCAAATCCAATTATCTTCATAAATTACACAAGCTCCCCCTCAAATTAATGAGGGTGTGCTGAAACGTAAATTAAATACCTTTTAAACACAAGTGTAAGGTATTTATTACGTGCAAAGATCATATATAATAATGAATTCACAAGATTAACAATGTACGAGGTAGGACCTGAATGATGGAGAACATCATATGAAAGATTCACATGGTTCTTGTTCACGAATGTTGGTCACCTCGTCACGTCCCCGAGAAAATTAATTCCCGTTGTTGAGTCAAAGCTTTCCGGTGAAATGCTTGACTTGATTATGAAAAGCGGGTTGCTATCTGAAATAATAGCAAACCATTTTGAGCATGTTTTAAAAGTTTGAACTTCTGCTCGAACTTTATTTACAACCCCGTGTCATTATTGAATGACATTTCTAGGTTCGTAAATATTATCGATTCCAGAAGACATGCTCTTTTTATCAAAACATTTTTGAACACACAATTTTGAAAGATTTAGAAAAAACCTTTTGAGAAATTCTTGAAAAATTATGTTCAAAGTTTTGAAAAACAATTACTTGAGCTTAAGATGTTGAATATCTTAAAAGCGAGCTCAAGTCCGAGAAGTTGTGAACTTCCCGTTGTTAAGGATAAGTTGCCATCGGCGATAAACTTTCCTTTTATCTGAAGGACGAGTCCTAAGCTAACATTTACTTAGAAGTCGTATTCATGAGCTTGAAAACTTTGACTGTTTTAACGGAAAGCTCATGACCGAGAAAGGTTAATTTCTCGTTACGAGGAAAAGTTCTCTTATTTAAAAGATACACTTTCCTTTCTGAGCTTAAAACTTCGAATGTTTTAATACAAGCTCATGACCGAGAAAGGTGAATTTCTCGTTAAGAGGATAAGTTATCATAAAAGATAATCTTTCCTTTATATAAAGTTCGAGTTACAGTCTGACATTTAACTGTAAGTCATTGTGCATGAGCTTAAAAACTTCGAATGTTTTTATTATTAGCTCATGCCCGAGAAAAATTAATTTCTCGTTGTAAGGATAAGTTTATCATCGGCGATAAACTTTCCTTTCTTTGATGCACGGGTTATCGTCTGACATTTAACGATAAGCCATTGTGCATGAGCTTAAAAACTTGGAATGTTTTTTATATAAGCTCATGCCCGAGAAAAATTAATTTCTCGTTGTTAGGATAAGTTTACCATCGGCGATAAACTTTCCTTTCTTTGAAGATCGAGTTATAGTCTGTGATGTGACTATAAGTCCTTGTGTAAGCTTTAACCATGAATCCCCTGAGATACTAGTTTCTCTGATATCTGCTTCTTCAGCAACCAAACTCTGAGAGTGTCCTTAGTTGAACGGTATACAACGATTGGACCGCTTCGTTCTTTTGGAACATCAACTTTGGTACCTGCATTCTCATTAGGAGTTTGTATACTTTTGCATGGGTTAGAGATATCTATTTGTGAAGCACGAGGGGGTTCACAGTTGGCTTTACTTGTGTCAGAGGTGGCCTGAGGGGATGATTCACTTGTCTTAGTTGGCAAACGTTTCCTTTTATAGAAAACCTTAAGTTCAGGCTTAAGTGATGTATCATCCTTTGCAATTTCCTCCCTAGTAGTCTTCGTAGAATCAGAGACTATCCTAGTTAAAGGGCACTCGTTTCCTACAAGAGTGAAAGTTCTACCAGTGGGGTGACACATTTTGCCAACGGGTTTGATTTTAGCAACCCACTGGGATTTAAGTCTAGCACGGGAGTTCACCTCATTAAGCAATTTTTTGATACAGGAATCATGATTTGCCGTAAAGACACATTTTCTACATGTTTTACAAGTAGCATATTTAATGTCCGAGTAAGATCTAGAATCCCTAGATGATTGATTGATGCTCCTAGGATTGGACATGCTACGGTTAGCAGTGTTGGGTAAACTAGAAGGCATCTGACTAGGTTTGAAATTCCTATCTCTTACATGTGTCTTTTGCTTAGCTTCCCTAAGATCAGATTCATGGCAAACGTCATTTGAACTAGTTCTAGACGTGGTCTTGGTATTTTTAGGGAAACTAGAGGCAATCATATGATTTGGTCTTGCTAAAGCTGGAGTGATCACATTGGGCCTAGTTGCTGGAGTGACTGGTCTAAAAAGATGAACCAAATCAACTTGGGAGGCAAACCGCGGTCTCGAGGATTGTGGTCGCTCGGATCTAAATGCAGTAGGTTGTCTGACAATCGGTTGTCTGACGAACTGATTTGTAGGCGGTTTCCCTAAGATTGATGGTTTTTCAAGCTTAGTGTCCACACTAGGTCCTCTATTTTTCCTTAACTCGTTTTTCAACGCAGCTATAGCAAACACCTTTTCCTGAACTTGAGCTTTTAAGGTCTCATTCTCTTTGAGCAATTCATCTTGGGATGCCAACTTAGATTCAAGCAACTTAATTTGTTTCAAAAGATTATCCTTTTCAGCTTTAGAATCTAAAACTGTTTGATCCAATTTTCTTTCAAGAACAACGTTTGACTTTTCAAGTTTTTCAAAGTATGTTTCAAATCTGTCCGTTTTCTTAGAAAATTCAAGTTTGGCATCCTCAAAATCTTTTGATTGTTGAGCTACAATCGTTTCGAGCTCTCTAATCTTGGAATCAGATGCAGTCAATGAAGCAGTTATAATACAATTTTCATGATGTACTATAGCATTCTGAACAATCTCTCCCCCATTATGACTTACATCGGATGGATCAGAAGTGGTATTGCTATCACTCTTTTCCATCTCATGGTTGTCATAATTAGGTTCAGAATGCTCAATATGCGGCATATCATCATCATAGACATCATAAACAACATTACATTGTACCAAGTTTGCAGGCTCTTCGTCATAAACGGGTAAGGTGTCATCAAGAAGGATCTCGTGAGCATTCCCTGACGTGCCACTGATATTATGTTGTCCTCCTGATTCCGTGCTCTTGCCATCGTTAGGCTCCAAGTTGTCAATCGTATGACCAATTTCCTCTTGCATCGAAAAGTCTTGCACTCCATTATCATAACCTTGCTGAAGTCGAGATCTTTCATAAATCGAAGACGAGACCGATGTCATGAGTTTCAAAATTGTATCACGGAAAACTCGAAGCTCGGTATGTGTATCTCGAAGAAAAGATTGGCAAAGCATCGAACTTTCAGACTTGATGATATTGAATTGGAGAAAAGGCGTGAGTTGTGTCACAAGAGCCTTATAAGCAAGTGCCGATGCAGAGTGATTAAAATTTTCATTGTTGAGTTGCTCTGCGAGTTGGGTCAAGATGGTGAACATTGATTCCATGAATATATGACGATCTTGACCAAAGATTGTCACAAATTCGCTCCCTCCTTGAATCCGTGAAAGAGTGACTAGATGACACTGAAGCATTTGAAATGAATTTACACCACTTTCTCTAGCTTTGACTTGCATTCGATGCAAGTCTCCCTCTTTAAGTGTCGAATTGAACGAATCCATGGAAATTTAATGAAAAATAAAGGAAGGATTACTTATCGATGAAAAATCCGATTTCACTTACAAATACCCGATCAGAAAGTCGTTGGCAAAATAAACATAGTCACTTTATCACGTTGTCACGTCACGTTTGTCACAATACTTAGTCCCGACTAGAAGTTAATAACCCAAAATTTAATCAAAAATAAAAAGAAAATAAAAACAATTTAAATAAAAAATATAAAGTTGTAAAGTAAATTTGAATCACATTTACTCATAATAAAAATAAAAACAATTTGAAGAAAATAAAAATATATAAAAATAAAAGTTAATATCCAAAAAAATAAATTTTTCAAAACAAAAAAGGTACAAAAATAATGACTTAACTAAAAAAAACGTTCGAAAATATAACTGATTTTTTAAAAGTAGAAAAACTGATAAATGTGGAAAGATATTTTCTCTTGTTTTCTCCGTCTAATACAAACGTGGCCAAAAAACAAACACGTGGCTGGCACCAAGCTTTGGTTTGTCCATCTTCTTTTCGTTATATAAAGCTCAAATCAACTCTTGTTTCCTCCGCCTAAATTAATACAACCAAAACTAATATCTTGTAACTCTCTCTCTCTCCTCAACCAAAACTGTCTCCCCCAAATCAGCTCTTGTTTCCTCCGCCTAAATTAATACAACCAGCAAACAAATCAAAACCCTACTTGACTTTACCCTAAAATGCACTCTCTAAAAACACGCAGCCTCCATGTTTTAGATACATCACAAGTTGCTCTTCTCCTCCACGCAGCCGTCAAACCCATCTACCTTCGTCTCTTTTCTAAATCTTCTTATCCCACCTTATAACTCCTTCAAACTCTCTTTGGATACGGTGTATGAGTGAGCACCAGATGTGAAGATGTCTTCAAGATCCTTAAAGTGGGTCTCGGGTAGGTACAGTTATGCAGTTTTTTGAGAAGATCAGTGAAGGATTTGCTTTCGGGTTGCTTGATCTATAAAGGTCTACAAAGCAATTGTAAACCCAATGGATTTGACTGAGATCTTCCTATATTTTCTTTTA
Organism: Glebionis coronaria; assembly: GCA_025667525.1. Lineage (NCBI taxonomy): Eukaryota > Viridiplantae > Streptophyta > Magnoliopsida > Asterales > Asteraceae > Glebionis > Glebionis coronaria. Next base: position 415,732,830 of record CM046882.1, on the reverse strand, counting down.
TGGTCGAGTCTATCTTTCATCTGTCGCGTCTTTCTTGTTGTTTTGTCAAGATTGAGTCTGTAAGAAAGAGAGTCTTGATGTTGTGAAGTGTTGATTGTGAGTTGAGAGTGGGATACGAGAGTTGACGTCGTGGTGAGTTTGTGTGAGAGATGTTGATGTTGATGTCGAGAGATGTAACGAGAGGGTGTGAGGGTCAAGAGGGTGTGAGGGTCGAGAGGGTGTCGGTGAGGGAGTGAGGGGCAAGAGTGTTGTTTGATTAGGCGGGTGTATTGGGTGGGTAGGGGAAAGAGGGTCTTGTTTTGTTTAGAATTTGTCGAGGGTTTGTGGGGTGTTTAATGAGTGTGAGTCGAGAGGTTCAGGTGTTGAGTTTGTCGATGTTGGGTTCGAAAGAGAGGGTGGTGTGAGTCTGATGTTTCGTGGGTGAGTCGAGGGTGGGTTTATGTGGCAGTCGAGGCTGTTGGGTTTGGGTTTGGGTTTGAGTCCAAGTGTTGAGTGTTGGTCGAAAATTGGTGTCGAGTCAAAAAAATGTTCCCGTTATGTTTGAATTGTCTTCATTCGGAACTTTGCATTCGTTCGGAAGAGTCATTCGTTCGGAAGATTTCGTTCGGAAGAGTTCCGAATCGGAAGAGTTCCGAATCGGAAGTTATCGAGTCGGAAGTTTTTGGTTCGGAAGTGTTCGGTTTGGAACTTTGATTTTGATTCGGAACTTTGAGTTTGATTCGGAACTTTGAGTTTGATTCGGAACTTTAAGATTGATTCGGAACTTTTGTATTTGATTCAGAACTTTTGGGTTTGACTCGGAACTTTGAGTTTGATTCGGAACAATGAGTTTGATTCGGAACAATGAGTTTGATTCTGAACTTTAGGATCAGTTTTGATGGGACTGAGATACTTGGACAAATGGACAGAAGATAACTGGACAAAACTTGACAATTCGACCAAAAATTAAGAAAGTCCAAACTCATTAAAAAATGATAACAGATATCTGACAAAAGACACAACTGATTAAAAAATTTATATAAAAAACTGATTAAAAAAAAATAAAAAATAAAAAGGATGAAATTGATAAAAAATTTAGAAAACTAATAATAGAAAAATTAAAGTGGTAAAGTTGATTAAAAAAAATAATAAAAAAAAAGACAAAATTAAAAGTTCAATTTAAGAAATTCAAACAAGAAGGCAATCAAAATAGAAGGATTTAATCAAAAAAAATACAAAATTAAAAAGAGAAAAACACAAACTTTTATAAAAAACACTAACTTTTTAAGATTTGATAATGAAATTTTTGATTTTTATATAAAAATTTGTGATTTTTATCTAAAAAGGTAAGTAAATCTAAAGATTTGACATGATTTAACACATAAAAACACAAACTTTTTATAAAAAATACAAACTTTTTAAAATTTAAGCATGATTAAATCAAAACCCACCAAAATCAAAAAGAAAATAAAAGCTAGAATAAACCAATCAAACCTTGGCTCTTGATACCAATTGAAGGTCTACGTAATCATTGGCCTATTCTATATGATGGATTTGATGGATTTGGACGGTTGATTGATTGATAAATAAAGAAGAAGATGAAGGAATGAGATGAGGGATTAGAGAGAGAAAGGAGAGAAGGGAGAGAGTTAGAGAGAGAAAGTAAAAATGGAATAATGATTAAGTGAAATGACAATCAACAACCAACAACCCCTCCTAACATGCTAGGAGGGGATATATATAGCCCACGCTACATGTGGGCTATATGGACTATACATAAAGTAAATAGATCACGAGCCCATTACATAATTATCGTTGGAGCGACCGATCCTTCATAAATACGTAAATCGTATTTCCAACACTTGTTTATATCGTAATACTCATATTACCATCGCAATACCTATAGGTCTCATCGCAATATTCAAAACCAACTCCATCGCAATATCCAAAATACTTCTCATCGCAATATCCATTACACATCCCATCGCAATACCTAACATACAACCCATCGTAATATGTACATCTTCATCGCAATATCAACCACACCATCGGAATGTGTCGATCGGAATGCGGACAGAGTTTCGTCTCAATGACCCTTAAAAAAACCGTCGCAATCCACGATCGCAATGAGCGATCGGAATAAACGTCGGAATAAGGGATATGAATACTGGTGATCGCAAAGTAAAACCCTAGGTTATTGCGATCGGATGTACAAACCTGGTCCTTTCCGATGGAGAATAGATTGTGAATTTCAAACCTTTGAGACAAAAGTGATGCACTGATAAAGTTGATGTAGCAGATACAGTAAACTCAAATTTAGATAGAAAATAGAGACAAAAGTTGACAAAGGGTTGATGAAGACAAAAGTTGAAAGAAAAAAAATTATACTGATACCTTTATCAATACAAAAAAAAATTGATATTTTTGTGAATTAAGATTATACCATCACCACGTTTGGACAAAAGTTGACGAAAAAAAAATTATACTAAAGTTTGAGTAGTTTGTTTGGATTCCCACAAAAGTTACAAAAAACTTATGATAGAAAAAACATTATGATAAAAACTGATAAAAACAATAGATAAAAAAATTTAGAAAGAAAAGATATTTACCACCAAATCAATAGATAAAAAAAACACTCACATCCGAAGAATCAACCAAAGCTCTTGATACCAATTGAAGGATCGTGTTTTTCTAAGGATTAGGCATTGTTGGATTATCTATTGATATGGATGGGAAATGGAGGAACTTAGAGAGAGAAAGAAGAGAGAGAAAGGAGAGAATAAAGAAGAAAGATTGAATTGATAAATGAAAGTGTTCAACAACCCCTCCTAACATGCTAGGAGGGGGGTTTATATAGCCCACCCTACATGTGGGCTATATGGGCTGTACCTTAATACATTAGATCACGAGCCCAATACTTGTATCTATATTTGGAGTGACCGATCCTTTCTAAATACGTAAAAAACGTATTTCCAACAAAGTGAATCTGAGGTGACATCCGATAGTGACGATGAGTGTGATTTGCTTTCATGTGATGATGTCCCTCCCACCGACACCTTGGGAGATGATTCTTTGGTTTTCTCTAATCCTCTTTTTGATCTCGATGATGATTTTACTTCTAGTGATGACGAGTCACTATCCGATGAAGACGTTCCGAAGGAAAATTTCAAGATTTATTCGAACCCTTTATTTGATTTTGATGACGCCTACATCTCTAGTGAGGTGAATCCTCTCTTTGAAGAGGGGATTGAGGACATTGATGGCCCTGATTCTCTTGCTATTGATGAGCATACTTTGTTAGCCATGCCACCTCCTATCGCGGAGGTGGAGAGATTTGACCCTACCTTTCCTTTGATTCGGTCTGGAGAGGTGACGCGGGTGGAAGATATTTGTTCTTATACTTCTCATACTATGTTGCCACCCCGTCCTACCGCGTGCACGCCCAAGCGGGTGATGTATCGGTTTTACTCTCTTCATTTCATACCGGGAAATGAGGATGAGTGCTTTGATCCGGGAGGTGACATTCACCATTCTATGATTGACACCTTTACGGCTTTGCCGCTTAGTGACCATCAACTGTCTTGGGGGGATAACAATTTGCTTCCTTTACCCACCCCACCTCCCGTGGATCACGACTTCAATTACTTTTCTTATATTGAGAGGACTTTTCTACCGTCCAAGACTTATCCTCCGGCCTCTCCTTTATTATTTTCCTCTGGGAATGAGGACAAGATTTTCGATCCTGATATCGATATTAGAGGTTTCCCTTTGAATGCTTAATTCGGGGTCGAGTCAGGCTCATGACTCGGTTAACAAAAACAAGCGCTTCTCGGGAGGCAACCCGCTGATCTATCCTTTTTATCCATTTTCATAATAAGTGTAGGGGGAGCCCCGTAGGTGTTTGTTATTTTCTTTCTTATGATGTGCAGGGATTGGAGCTTTCAAAGATCCACTTTTGATGACTTTTGATGACCCGTGATTCCGTGTTCTCGTCTTACCGGTTCTATCCTAAACTCTTTTGATTCACTATTTTATCATAAATGTGAAATAGGAATCACTTTAGTTGTATTTTCCTTAGCAAGATTTAAACAACGTGCACAATGTCCTAAGTGTAGGAGATTTTACTCCCACGTGCTTAAACATTGAGTACAATATTTATATTAAGTGTAGGGGGACTTCTATCGAAGTTAAGAGGGTTTTTCCATAAATTTGGCCTCATTTTAACTGGAAAATTGATTTTTGGACATTTTTCAAAATTTTTGATCTATTTTGGCCTAGTAGTATTTTCCTTTGTTATTGTTATTTTCTTTCTTCGTAATAATTTAATAAAATAGTTTTAACAAGTTTAGATATCTTTGATATATTAGGCCTGTCGTGAATATTTTGACTCAACCCGAGTTTACTTATTTGAGTTTACTCTAGCTAGTATCCTTAACATATGGACCTTAATTGGTCTATTAGGCTAAGCATCCACGTGTCTCATTCCTTAAGATTTTAAATTGTGGAGAAAGAGAGATGATAGAGTCAATTATAAGTTTTGTATTCTTTCATGAAGTTATGTGAGTTAATTATGAGCTTTTTATCCCATCGTTTGTGAATAAATAAATGCAATAAGTAAGGTTGTACGATTTGAAAAGTTACTTAGCTTCTAGCCCAAGATCGTTTAAAAGTTGCTCGGGATTAATTAGAGTTCATAGCCAAGGCATAACTTATTGAAGCGGGATGCGAAGATTGGCAAGTCCGAAAAGGCCCTAACAAGGCATGAGGATTCCATTTTGTTGCTAAAGATCCAAAGTGATGTGAAGAATCATTTATCAAAAATTAATATGAAGGATCGAGACACACGACGAGAAGCAATTACTCCCATAAAGATCATGGAGAAGTCTATCCAAAAAGACCCTAACAAGTTATGAGGATAAACGGATCCAAGTCCGCAAAGGAGGCGGATCGTTGTATATCAAAATCCCAAATGAAGATTGAAGAAAAATGAAGAAGTCGTGGTCTAAGTTTGAAGAATCTCTCAAAAACTTTAAGTGAAGAAATTCCTATTATGAAGAAAATACCATTATTTCAAGAACGTCTCTCAAGATTAGAAGTATGAATTCAATGCCAAATATCGATCCGAGAAAGGTCTCAAATCGTGAAACGAGTTATGCCAAGATATGAACTTTATGAGGTTTCGAGAAGCAGTTTTAAAAGATTTTGTCCTTTAGCTAACTATTGATTAAATCGTCCTACTTTATTTTCGGCCTAAATAAATTATCGAAATAAGTCAAAAATGCATTCTCGTGATCATTCAAGACAATAATAAAATATAAGAGATACACTTAGGAATAAGGGAGTCTAAGTGAATAATTGAGCCACATGAGTGAGTGTTAGCTTTACTAACTTATTTTAACAATGATCTCGTTTTTGAGTTTGGTATGGGAACGTGAAACTTGAGGGTGATTAATATTCATGACACCAAAAGCCCTAATGTAAGTCTTTGATTTCTTTACAAGTTTCTTCCTTCAAACATTTTGTAAATTTCTATCTTTTTAGTTTCCTTAGTATCTAGTATTTAATAAAGGCTAACGTGGGTTAATTATGATGGAGAATGTAAATCTTGCTTTGAAATTAATGCATTGCATGAGGGCATTGCAATGGTCAAGTGTAGAGGATTTAATAAGTGTGAAAACACTTATCCTTTTACCACTTAAAACAAGTAAAACCGAGACCAAAACGTGTATTTAATGTCGTAAAAGTCGGAATTATGCGTGATTTGTGTTTTTATTGTGTGATATGACCAAAATATGAAAAAGGAATAAAACACGAGTTTTCACGGGCTTTTATCGAAGAAAAAGACAAAAGAAGAAGTCAAAAGATCAAGAGTGCAAAAGGAACGGAAGTCAAAGGCCTATTCTAAAGATTTATCGAAGAAAAAGATTAAAGAAGGAAGTTTAACGAAGTCGAAGAACCAAGTCAAATAAAAGAAGAAAATTATAAGACAAGTTTATTTTATCATTCGACAAATCCCGAGACAAAGTCGAGAAAGACGAGTTATTTAAAAAGACGAGAAGACAAAGAGAGAGAAGGAAGCAACACACAACTACTCCTCCACTATATATAGTTCATTTTCCATCATTTGTATTCATTAGTTAATTAGATAGATTAGTGTAGGATTAGGAGTAGGAGTAGGTGTAATTACTTTCTCTCTCTAGTTTTTCTTTAATGTTTTCAAGCTTTTCATCTTTAATCATGTAATTTAAATCTTAATCTTCATCTTAATTTCAAGGTTTTTACATTAATCTCATTCTTTCTTTCTTGATTTAAATATTATGTTTGATTTGGTTAATCATTTAGTTTGTTTGATCGTATTGCTTGTTTGATTGATGTGCTTATTTTCTTTGTTCTTATGGTTTTCATGTGTTTGATGGTTATTGCTTATTGTGCTTATTGATTATTGTGTGTTCAGCTTATTTTTAATTAAGTGGATTTGGTAGATTAATATTTTTTAAAATTGATTTTATATATTTTGCTTATTTGGTGTCTTTATAGTTTTTATTAGTGTTGAGTTTGGCTTATTTTAGAAATTAATTTAGCTTAATTGTTGCTTATTTACTCTTATTAATTTTGTTTATTTTGGCTTATTTTTGTTCCCATATTTTTAGGCTAGTCTGTTTGCTGCGTATCTCAAACTTTCGGAAGAGGGTTTATATTTGTTCCGAAAGTCACAGTTTACTTTTGTTCCGAAACTCACATTTTAATTTTCCTCCGAAACTATTTTGTTTTGAAACTCATTTTTCTTATAAAAGTCTGAAACTCATTTTTTTTGTTCCTCCGAAAGTCATTGTTTTGTTCTTCCGAAAGTCATTTTTTTTATTAAGTTACGAAACTCATTTATATATAATACTCCGAAAGTGACATTCGTAACTTTTAACTTTCGAAAGTTGCATTATAGGAAATCTTCCGAAAGTTTAAAAGTAGAATCTTCCGAAAGTATTAATTTAAAACAAAGTTCCGAAAGTTTTAAAAAAAAAAACATGCGAAAGTTGTAAAACAACAAAGCTCCGAAAGTGGTTTGTTGCACATACTTTTTTCCCTCGGAAATTCTTGTTCCCCTATGGGGAACATGTTCCCCATTTCTATTTTTTAGCATTTAGTCCGTAAGTCGATTTAATTTTATCCGAAAGTCGTTTTTATTTTTATTCTGAAAGTCAGATACTTTAAATTTTATTTTTCGTCAAATTTTAGTTTTAGTATTTTATCCAAAAGTTTTAGTTTTAATTTTTATTAAATGCCCGTTTTAATATTTGTCTCGTTTCTTTTTAAAGTAACTTTATAATCCAATTTCCCTTACTTTTTATTTAGAAAGTTTTATTTTTAAATTCGAAAGTTAATTCTTATTTTTAGTTTTAATTTTAATATTTGTTTTAATAGTTGTTTTAATATAAGTTCGTTTTAACTTTTGATTCTTTATTGTTTGTTATTTGTTTTTAGTCTATTTTTAATATTTTTCGCATTTACTTTTTAAGTAGTTATAGATTACCAATCTTTATTTTATCTACCAAAAACGACTGAGTCACACTTTAACCGGAGATCAATTCGATTAGAATCGAGAGAAAAACGACCTTAGTAAAAATGCAGTTATTAGTAGTCCATGTCGACTATTAGGAATTTGATCCCTCGTGCTGCACAGGGAAAGGGCCTGTGATATCGGTCCCTTATTTATAGAATGACCATGGAGACATAATAGGTGTTAGCTCTTGCTGAGGGGGGGGGGGGGGCGTGGTACTGGTCAATGGACTTGGCAATCATTCTAATTTAAAATAAGGTTTCGCGCATCTTTGTGCATGGTCGGCCAGTAATAACTGCTACGTAGTGCCCTTGCCACCACCGATCTGGGTCCTGCATGCATGTTGCAAGACCCTTCATGGATCTCACTGATGACATAGTTCGCCTTTCGTGGTCCCATACATCGCAACCACGGTTGTAGGAACGACCGTTTATAAAGGACTCCATTGCTGATTTCAAACAGCTGTGAATGCCTCCTTATTCGTCGCGCTTCTGTTTCGTCTTGTGGAAGCGCTTTGTTGGTCAAGTATTCGATGATCGGGGTCATCCATGTAGGACCCTCTTCTTTTATGACCGTGGATACTTCTGTTTCAGCAATAGATTTATCCTTTAAAATTTCCACCAGAACCTGTTTGGACAGGTGCGCGAAGCTAGTAGATACGATTTTACTAAGGGCATCAGCTTTCTTGTTCTCTCCTCTCGGAACTTGTCGTATGGTAAACTTACTGAAGCCTTCAGTCAGTGACTTAGTTTTCTTTAAGTACGGTATCATCTTGTCTTCCTTTGCCTCGTACTCGCCTAAGATGTGATTTGCCAGCAGGCATGAGTCCACATTCACTTCAAGATTACGAATACCCATGCGGGCTGCGATTCTCAACCCCGCTATTAGTGCCTCGTACTCAGCTTCATTATTCGTAGCTGTGAACTCAAAGCGTAAGGCATACGTAAACTCCATACCCTCGGGGTTGGTTAGGATAAGGCATGCACCCGACCCATCAACGCAGGAGGATCCATCAGTGAATAAGACCCAGGAGTCCTAGGGATCCTCCTCCTTTTTGGGTATCAGTTCCTCATCTTCTGGCTTTTCCACGATAAAGTCTGCCAGGATTTGTCCACTGACTGTAGTACGTGGTCTGTACGTTATGTTGTGTTCGTCTAATAGAACGCTTCACTTTCGTAACCTTCCTGCCACATCCGGCTTCGTTATAACCTGTTTTATTTCCCCTTAATTACGACTATGGGATGCGCTTGAAATTATCGACACAGTCTTTTTTCCGCATACACGAGCACCAGTACCAGTTTTTCCATTGGGGAGTAATTCAGTTATGGGCCCTGTCACGCCCTGCTTATAAAGTAAACTGGTATATGCACATTCTCTCTATCGGTCATCAGAACTGCGCTGACTGCTCCGTATGTGGTTGATAGATATATGATAAGCTCCTCCTTTGGTCGGGGTGCGACCAACATGAGGAGTTGTCACACCCCACCATGGCGGAATATGGGGCGCAACGTATGGATATCATCACAACATGGCGTGTCTATAGAGATAACTATATGAAATAAGAAATGTCATAAAATGGTGACACAAAAGTCATGACAATATCTCAACAATGCAGGAGTCTAGGTAAGTAGGTAACTGTCCTACCTCTTACCCAAGACAAACAAATAACATAACCAAAACAAACATATAGGTGCCAAATAGTATCACTTATTAAATGAGCAAATGAAACTAAGAAGGAACGGGGATCTCCTTCTAAATGCATTTTCTACGCTCTCCAAATCCTAGCCACTTATGTTCTCATGTGTTGTCCCTTATAATATGATGATAGATTAAGATATGAGATGGAAATGATATGAGTTTTAGAGAGAGAAAGTAGTGAGAGTAAGTAGAGAGAGAGAGAGAGATTAGCTTGGTGAATATTAGATTAGAGAAAGATTAGAGTTTACAAATGACCATCCACCCTCCTAACATGCTAGGAGGTTAGTATATAAAGTCCACCCACATGCGGGCTTTAATGGGCTATATATTGGGTCGGGCTTGTCTGTTTGGACTTTAATTAGTTTAAGTCTAAGCCCGTGAACCACGACTATTTCACTAACTATTACAACGTTTTACTAAATATTACAAAAGAAACCTATGACCGAACATTCTTGTTTGACTCAATATTTTGAGGCTACAATCTCCCCCAATGTGAGGTCATTCCTCTTCGATATTTGGATTCCAATGGAGATTTATGAATTTCGTCATAAATGAGTCTTGAACGTGTAATAGTAGTGTTGTTCCTTCATGCTGTGATCTTTGAGCCTTTGTCATTGTCTTTCGACTTAGTCTTTTATCTTGAGATCTTCAAATCATTCTTCACTTGTCTTTGCCATCTTGCGATCTTGTGTCTTTATCCACATGCTCACACTATTGATTGTTGAATAAGTCTTTGGGCATGAATATGTGGTTTTGAATCTTTGACTTTGCTGAGTACACCGTGATGCCACCTTCTCGAGACAAAACATGGACACGGACTGAATGGCTTTGACATTCGTCCTAAATCGGTAGCGTTTTACCTCCGGTCGGTGAAGACCGTTATACGATATTAAATACCGTACCTGTGATTAGGTAGATTCAATTAAGAATCTCCTTGACAGGGTTTCGCGTCTGTACTAGCCGTTCTCTTTACTCGACCGTCTCAAAGCAAGACTGCGAACATAAAGAGTGAATCAATTGGATAATATCCGCTTGATTAAAGTCGTCAATTCAAATTCCTGGAACAAGTTTGATTCGTTAAGAATCTTACCATTGTTGCTTTCTAGTTGACACAAGTTTGATTCATAAGAATCTCACAAGTCACCTACCGTAGCGCTGTTTGATGTTGACGTTAGAAGGATTTCCATTCGTCACTGTGAATATTAATGAATATCACTCTGAATGTTCTGGCAAGACCATAAAGATATTGCGTAGAAACCTGAAACGAGTTTGAATCAATTCAGAGTCAAACCACTGTCGCTTTTCAGTTTTACACATGTTCAATTCATAAAGAATCTTGCATATGACCTACCGCAGTGTTGTTTGATGTTAAGACTGGAAGGATTTCCACTCATAATTGTGAATACTAAGTAGTATCACTCTGAGTGTTCTAGCAATATCGCAAGGATATATCATAGGACTCTCTTGATCTTCATCCGTGTGTCCTAACGAGATTTGATTGATCTCTTGGCTCTAGACTCGATTTGTGCACTTTTGGTAGTCGGAGGCTGGAGTAGATGCCACCTATTCAATATCAACTATCTCGGAGTGAGAAAGTCAATAGAAGTAGTGTTGATCTCCGTGACAATAAAACAAACTTCTTTTGAGAGAAGCCTGAGTATCTAGGAAAGGGTTGTGCTTCACATCACTGGGTCCATGATGAGTTGTCTTCATGATGTGTTGACCCGGTTTCTGCCTAAGTTGTATGGAGGGCTTCTTTCTTTAGACCCTTTATCCTTACATTTCTTTTTCATTCTTCAACCCCTTCAATGCTTACCAAGACATCATTAATAGCACCTTGTTGTGATTGTTCCAGTGCTATCATCAGTACTTAGTCGGCATTCAGCATGGCATGTCTATAGAGATAACTATATGAAATAAGAAATGTCATAAAATGGTGACACAAAAGTCATGACAATATCTCAACAATGCAGGAGTCTAGGTAAGTAGGTAATTGTCCTACCTCTTACCCAAGACAAACAAATAACATAACCAAAACAAACATATAGGTGCCAAATAGTATCACTTATTAAATGAGCAAATGAAACTAAGAAGGAACGGGGATCTCCTTCTAAATGCATTTTCTACGCTCTCCAAATCCTAGCCACTTATGTTCTCATGTGATGTCCCTTATAATATGATGATAGATTAAGATATGAGATGGAAATTATATGAGTTTTAGAGAGAGAAAGTAGTGAGAGTAAGTAGAGAGAGAGAGAGAGAGAGAGAGATTAGCTTGGTGAATATTAGATTAGAGAAAGATTAGAGTTTACAAATGACCATCCACCCTCCTAACATGCTAGGAGGGTAGTATATATAGTCCACCCACATGCGGACTTTAATAGGCTATATATTGGGTCGGGCTTGTCTGTTTGGACTTTAATTAGTTTAAGTCTAAGCCCGTGAACCACGACTATTTCACTAACTATTACAACGTTTTACTAAATATTAAAAAAGAAACCTATGATCGAACATTCTTGTTTGACTCAATATTTTGAGGCTAACAATCTCCCCCAATGTGAGGTCATTCCTCTTCGATATTTGGAGTCCAATGGAGATTTATGAATTTCGTCATAAATGAGTCTTGAACGTGTAATAGTAGTGTTGTTCCTTCATGTTGTGATCTTTGAGCCTTTGTCATTGTCTTTCGACTTAGTCTTTTATCTTGAGATCTTCAAATCATTCTTGACTTGTCTTTGCCATCTTGCGATCTTGTGTCTTTATCCACATGCTCACACTATTGATTGTTGAATAAGTCTTTGGGCATGAATATGTGGTTTTGAATCTTTGACTTTGTTGAGTACACCGTGATGCCACCTTCTCGAGACAAAACATGGACACGGACTGAATGGCTTTGACATTCATCCTAAATCGGTAGCGTTTTACCTCTGGTCGGTGAAGACCGTTATACGATATTAAATACCGTACCTGTGATTAGGTAGATTCAATTAAGAATCTCCTTGACAGGGTTTCGCTGTTGTACTAGCCGTTCTCTTTACTCGACCGTCTCAAAGCAAGACTGCGAACATAAAGAGTGAATCAATTGGATAAATATCCGCTTGATTAAAGTCGTCAATTCAAATTCCTGGAACAAGTTTGATTCGTTAAGAATCTTACCATTGTTGCTTTCTAGTTGACACAAGTTTGATTCATAAGAATCTCACAAGTCACCTACCGTAGCGCTGTTTGATACTGACGCTAGAAGGATTTCCATTCGTCACTGTGAATATTAATGAATATCACTCTGAATGTTCTGGCAAGACCATAAAGATATTGCATAGAAACCTGAAACGAGTTTGAATCAATTCAGAGTCAAACCACTGTTGCTTTTCTGTTTTACACATGTTCAATTCATAAAGAATCTTGCATATGACCTACCGCAGTGCTGTTTGATGTTAAGACTAGAAGGATTTCCACTCATAATTGTGAATACTAAGTAGTATCGCTCTAAGTGTTCTAGGAATATCGCAAGGATATAGCGTAGGCCTCTCTTGATCTTCATCCGTGTGTCCTAACGAGATTTGATTGATCTCTTGGCTCTAGACTCGATTTGTGCACTTTTGGTAGTCGAAGGCTGGAGTAGATGCCACCTATTCAATATCAACTATCTCGGAGTGAGAAAGTCAATAGAAGTAGTGTTGATCTCCGTGACAATAAAACAAACTTCTTTTGAGAGAAGCCTGAGTATCTAGGAAAGGGTTGTGCTTCACATCACTGGGTCCATGATGAGTTTTCTTCATGATGTGTTGACCCGGTTTCTGCCTAAGTTGTATGGAGGGCTTCTTTCTTTAGACCCTTTATCCTTACATTTCTTTTTCATTCTTCAACCCCTTCAATGCTTACCAAGACATCATTAATAGCACCTTGTTGTGATTGTTCCAGTGCTATCATCAGTACTTAGTCGGCATTCAGCTACGTTCACATTTTGCTCCATCTTTCCTAAGGACTTCTAATAGTCTATTGGATTGTCCCTGGGAAGATCCCTCTGGTTCTGGTTGGATCATAGGACTTAAACCTAACCACCCTTTTGACACCAATAACGTCGTGAATTAAAGATGTTGTGGGTATTTGATCGTAACCATGAAAACCACTTTAAATTTTAACAAAGTGTTTGAAAAGCATTTAACACCTTGATAGTTTTGTCGTTTCAGAAATGCTCTCCCTTCACATGTGCATCGATAATCGAAAGTGTTTCGCACATGTAGGTAAGATTTAAAGGGCTTGAGTCTTATATAAGATCACATTTTAATCACATTTTCTCCCCCATCTCTAATATATAAAATCTTTTGATATTAGAGATACCAAATTTGATTAAAGTATATTTTGAAAAATAGTCTTGAAATCTTCGGGAGAAAGATGTGTCAAACTTAGCATGAATTTTGGAAAGCTCCCCCGCAAAAATTGATCCAATGGAATTTTCATTACGAGGATTTGATCCACATTAAACTTTTGAGGGTAGGAGTTGTTGAACACACAATTTTTGAAAGATTTTGAATATCATTGAGAAATTTATGAAAAAATTGTGTTCAACTCTTTTTAAAAAATCAATTCTTTTTGACGAAAAGGTTTTTCTAAAGCATAAACTTGAGTTCATAGACTTTGAATGTCTTGACGAATCCACTCAAGTGTAAGAAGATTTAACTTCTTTTGCTAAGGGTAAGAGTACGAAATCCTACACTCCCCCGTGAATATAGTTACAGGTTGCAAGCTGAAAGTGATTACAAGCCATTGTGTTGAGCTTAAAACGTTGAATTTTTTGTGACAAGCTCAACCCGTGATAGATTGCTCTACCCGTTGTTTGGAAATATTGTCCAAAGTAGACAGTTTCCTTTTGAAAAGATAGAAATGACATGTTTTGAAAAATATTTACAACTTTCATTCGAGCTTTATGTACACACCCGTGTCGTTATTGAGCGACATTTCTAGGTACGTCCATATTATCGATACTGAAAGACATGTCGAGAAGAATATTTTTGGATTATCAAAGATTTTTTTAGTTTTGTATTTTTCTTTTTCATTAATATTTACAAAGAGATGTTTGATAGATGAATCAAGCAGGCATCTTTGCCAGAACCTCCAGTTCTGCTGGAGTCAAACATCTCATACCAATTTGCCTAACAAGATACGCAAACCTCTCTTTCGAAAGAGCTTTTGTAAACAAGTCAGCTAATTGGTAATCAGTTCCAACAAAGTATAATTCAACAATACCCTTTTCAACTTGTTTCTTAATGAAGTGATATCTGACATCAATGTGCTTCCTGCGGGAATGTTGTACCGGATTGCAGGAGATGGCTATGGCGGACTTTGAGTCACAGTACATAGGTACTTTATCAAAGTGGAAGCCATAATCCGTGAGTTGTGTTCTCATCCAGAGAACTTGATCACAACACGCAGATAGAGACACATACTCCACTTCGGCTGATGAAAGTGACGTGCAATCTTGCTTCTTGGAAGACCATCCCACAAGCTTATCTTGACCTAGAAATTGTGCACCACCAGAAGTACTTTTACGTGTATCAAGACACCTTGCATGATCAGAATCTGAATAGGCCGTTAGAAAGAAACCGGTTTCCCTCGGATACTAGAGTCCCATGTGAATGGTATTCTTAAGGTACCGAAAGATCTGTTTAACCTCCTTGAGGTGCTTTTCAGTGGGTCGTGCTTGATATCGTGCACAATAACATGTAGCATGATGAATATCAGGTCTTCTTGCTGTCAAGTACATGAGGGACCCGATCATGGAACGATATCTCGTTTGATCTATAGGTAATCCCTCCAGATCAGCATCTAGGGATGTGGTTGATAATGGTGTCCCAACGGGGTCACATGATGTCATACCATGCTTTGTGATTATCTCTTGACAATACTTAGCTTGGTTAATGAACATACCACTTGGGGATTGGTGAACTTGAATTCCTAGAAAGAATTTTAGTTCGCCCATCATAGACATTTCAAATCTGATGTGCATTACTTTTTCAAACCATTTTGAAAGTTTTGGGTTTGTAGACCCGAAAATAATGTCATCAACATAAATCTGCACAAGCAAAATGTCATCCCTATATTTAAAAGTGAACAAAGTTAAATCAATAGAACCTTTCGAGAAACCTTTGGAGACCAGAAATTTCGAGAGCTCGTCGTACCACGCCCTTGGAGCTTGCTTGAGTCCATATAGTGCTTTGTGGAGACGATACACCTTGTCAGGATAATGAGGATTGACGAATCCTTCTGGCTGCGTGACATAGACTTCTTCCTTCAAAGGAACGTTAAGAAACGCCGTCTTTACGTCCATTTGATAGACAATGAATCCCTTATGTGCAGCATAAGCAAGAAAAATCCTGACCGCTTCCATTCGGGCTACTGGTGCAAATGATTCTTCGAAATCAATACCCTCTTTCTGTCCATACCCTTTAGCTACTAACCTAGATTTATTCTTGATGATCGTGTTTTCTTCATCCATCTTGTTTTTCTAGATCCATCGAAGATTTAATGGTGTTACATCGTATGGTCTGTCAACAAGTTCCCAGACTTTAAGTCTTTCAAATTGTTGAAGTTCTTCCGTCATCGATTCAATCCAAGCATGATCAGCTAATGCTTCTTTGATGTTTTTCGGTTCAGCTGAACTCACGGCGAGTACGAACATACAAACATCAGCATCGGTGTTAAGTTGTCGTCTTGTGCGAGCGGGCTGTGAAGGGTTTATAATGACATGAACCAAAGGATGATCTCGGGTCCAATGATGTGTTGAAGGATGTCGTTGATAGAATGTATGCATATTTGACGGATCAACATGGCGAGTAGAAGACTCTCCAGTTTCGTGTACCGGTGTACCGAATGGGTTGATAAATTCGTCTTCGTCAGATAATGCATTGTCTGCTTGATTTGTGTTCTCTGGAGCAATGACAGTAGTTGTGGATGTTGTAGGATCGATTGTTGAAGTGATATCTGAGGAGGTAAATCTGCAGCAACCCGTGTTGAAGTAGATGAAGTTGTATCCATTTGTTGAGGATGATCGGTATCATCATTCATATCATGAGTGTCAGCGGAAGACTTCGATACAACTTGTTTCTCCCCCGTAAAATATTCATCATACATTGGTCCATATAACATTTCCAACTCTTCAATTGTCGTGTCGACTGTCATATCAGCTATAGGAACATTTTCTGGAACCAGCGTTGAACTTGATGGTTCATTGTTGTGGTCTTGAGTTTCGAGTTCCGTGCGGTTGTGAACGGAAGTCGTTTGTCGTTGTGGATCAGGACTTAAACTGTTTTGTTCAAGTGCCATTTCTTGTAATTCATCAAATTGAATGTGAATTGTTTCGACAATCAATTTTTTTCTGTTGTTGTATACTCTATATCCCTTAGACTGAGTTGCATATCCCACAAGAATACATGCATCACCTTTTTCTTTCATCTTATCCAAATTTTCACCATCTCGTATAATGTAACCAGTACATCTAAAAACATGAAGGTGTTTGAGGGAAGGTTTTCGATCATGGATTATGTGATATGGTGTCTTTTCGTGTCTAGGGATAATTAAGGAGCGGTTTTGTGTGTAGCATGCGGTTGACACGGCTTCGGCCCAAAAGTATAGTGGAAGTTTTGAAGCGGATAATAATGTTCGAGCAGCTTCAACCAAAGTACGGTTTCGTCTTTCAACAACACCTTTTTGTCCGGGTGTTCGAGCAATAGATGTTTCATGTTCAATTCCTTTGGCTTCAAAAAACTTTCTCAGATTTGAATTCAAAAATTTTGTACCTCTGTCAGTACAAACCACTTTAACTTGAGCTTGAAGACCACGTTGTATCAGTTTAAGGAAGCTGATGAGAACTTTGGGAGTTTCATCCTTGGATCTCAAGAAGTGAGTCCATGTGTACCTTGAGTAATCATCGACAATTACCAGAATATATTTCTTTCCATTGATACTCTGAACACGCATGGGACCACACAGATCCATATGAAGAAGATCTAACCGTCCTTTAGAGCTTGGTGTGGTCTTTATTTTGAAGCTACTTCGTTTAGCTTTACAAAGTTCACAAGAAGAACACAGATGATCTTTGATGAATTTCAAGCTTGGAAGGCCTCTCACAATATCTTTCTTGGAAAGCAAGTTAATGGTATCAAAGTTGAGATGAGAAAGACGTTGATGCCATAACCATGCCTGAGTCGTTGAAGCTTTAGCCATTAAGCAAATTGGAGTTGATGAAGTTGTGTCTTGAAGTGAAATTGTGTAAAGATTAGTACCCCGTGTACCGGTAAGTAAGTCATTCCCATCATAATCACGAACAAAACATGTCTTCTTTCTGAAAGCAACTTCCAAATCCGCATCACAGAATTGACCAACCGAGAAAAGATTGTGATTGAGCCCTTCGACGTAGTATACCCTTTTTATCGTGATATTCCCCTGAACTAAATCTCCATATCCTAGGATCGGTGCAAATTGATCATTTCTGAATCGGACCGTACCCAGGAACTTATCCACGAAGTTAATTAGAAGCTTGAGATTCCTCGTCATGTGCTTCGTGCATCCGGAGTCCAGTATGAAAAGGATTATTTGTATCACCTGCAGAAGAGTTAGAACACGATGGAGCATTTGCTAAATTGGATACCACAGTAGTTGTGATAATAGAATCATTATTGTCCTTATCAACATTTAAAGGCAAACTAACACTCGTTTTCACATTTTCTGTCCTAGCTTTCGGCATCCATTTATATCCGGGAGGACATTGATTAGCAAACCACCATTTCCAAGACTTGCTAGCAGACTCATATAATTCCTTATTTTTGCTTCTAGGATTCTTAGTTGTGGAGTCTGATGCATTACTTTTCTTAGTGGGGGTAGAACCAGAATGGTTCACTTTGCGTTTGGGTTTACTAGCTCTAATAGGCATCACAACTTGCTTCTTAGTTCTAGTATATACGCCTTTGACTTTATTCATAGCACACATAGAATGATTAGCATTAGCACACTTGCCACATTTGACACAAACAAATTTCACATTCATAACATTCAAATCATTCACATCATTCATATCGTCATTACATGCGATTACAGACTTTTTATTCTTAAAAACATTCAAATTCCTAGGGTGTGCTTCTACTCCCTTCATCTTCCCTTGATTCTTGTGTTTCCAGACCTTATCATTCACTTGAGTGCTCTTAAGCTGAGGCCGGCTAACACTAGTAGTGGAGACTATTCCTGTAGTAGAAGACACACGAATATTAGTGTTTCTAGAAGTCTGAGGCGATTGAATAACTGTGTTTGTGGTCTTAGTAGTCATTCTATACATCCCTGGTTTAATCACATTAGTGTGCTTAACGCTTGGTTCTATGGCATTCCTTATGGGTTGATTTTGTGGTAACCTTTACTTTCCATCTATCTTGGGGGAAAACACAGGTTTTGCAAACGAGGAATTTGATAAAGCAGATGGTTTTCCCAAGATAGAGGATCTATTCACTTTAGAAGCATTGGGTTGTCTAACAACAGGTTTCTTAATGCTAGGTTCCACGATTTTCCGACCCATTTTAGCAACGAGTTTCTGCAACTCTGATATAGCTCTGTCCCTGTCTTGTAACTGAGCTTTCAACCCTTTAATTTCCAAATTCTGTTCATTCATTTCTCGAAACGTTTGGGAAAGTTTTTTTGCAATTTATTATCATGTGGAAAACTACCAACGTCTTTTTGCAAAGCAAGTTCAAGTGAATGACAATGTTTTTGAAGGAAATCAGTTTTGTGTTGAAGTAACTCAAAAGCCTTTTTGTCAACATTTTCTTTACGTTTCGAAAGCTAAATTTCAAGACGTTCACATTCTTTGCTTTTATCAAGATATTGGCATGCAACTTCAGAATATTTATCAATATCAGCACAAGATGTAAAATAAGCACACATAACATCTTTAGAAGCGCATTCTTGCAAGAGTAAACCATATTCATCTGAAAAATCAGACTTCTCCATTTGAAGATCTTCAATGTGTTTCTCAAGAGATTCAACGTATTTTAAATCATCATACATTTTAGTCCGAATGAACTCCTCAAGTTGAAGGACAGTTTCTTTAATCAACGCCGTGTTTGGAATTAGGAGTTCTTTCACAAGAAAGGTAATATCTTGAGGAATCGGACGTGTCCACTCAGCATTTTCACGTTTTGCCCAGTCTCTTTCAACAATAGATTTAACATTATCTATGTGGTGTTTAAGAATACCTAATGTTTTCCTACTCTTGCTTTTAGACTCATCTAGAGGGAGGTAGTTTATGTATTTGTAAACATTAGATTTCTTAGGGGCAAATGCTTTCTTCCATTGAATTCTCTTTTGTTTGCATTCTAGAAACACTTCTTCACGAGTTTTCTGAGTTTGTTTGTTGAAAAGACCATAAATACTATTCTCATAAGCATAATTATATGGTTTTACAAACTCCTTATTGACAAGAGGTTGACTATCATTATCCTAAAGGGCAGTCTCATCACTATCGGCACTAACAGGCATGCAATCAAGATCGGTTCTTTTAGTCTCATCAAGATAAAGACACGGGTTCGCAGCTTGAGCTTTGGCAAGGTACTCAGGACTTGCAAAGCTAGCTTGACCCTTAAACATCGATGGAGGTGCTAGCATTCTTACGGATTGAATAGAATCATGCGTTTTATAAACAACTTTCTTCAAAAATTCGACTTGTTCTTCTAGTTTCGTGACTTTTTCAGTTTCTTTATCATATCTACTTTTGAAGTCTTGTTTTAACGCATATACCTCTTGTTTCTTATCCTCAAGAATTTTAGCAGAATCAGTAGTGGTCATAGCGAGCTTTTGTTCAAGTTCATTAACTTTGGTGTTGGCAAGGTACGTTTTTTGGCGTTCATCCATTAAGAAAACATTATATTGACGCTTCTCTTTTGCTAATAACTCAAGAGTTGTATTATATTTGTTTTCAAAATTGTCCTTTTGACTTTTTAACGCACTAACCTTGTACCCCTCAAGCTCTTTGGCTTTTTGAAGGAGCTCATCTCTATAGCTTTCAGTCATCTCAGTAGATTTGATAAGAGCACCTTTGCATTCTTCAAAACTTTGAGTGAGCGTAGCGTTTGCCTTCTTTAATTGCTTTTGACTATTTTTATTTTCAGTGACATATTTTTGTAAAGTATCAATTAAATTAGCAAGCACAATACGTTCCTCTTCTTCATATTCATTGGCATGTTGATCATCCTCAGACTCATTATTGCACGTGTCTGATGAATCGGGTGTGGTATTGCTATCAACCGTTTCCATCATACACGTGTCATTAATGGCATTTGGTAGATCACTATGCTCAGGAATATCACCAAACACATTATATTCATCAGTAGTGTGTACCTTATCGATTGGCTCAATGTCAAAGATAGGGCCATTGTCATCTTCAGTGACTTTGAGAACTTCTTCAACCTTTGCCATGTACGAGTAATGTGCATCAAGCTCTTGATCAGAATCTTCATCATCAGTATCATCAAGCATTGCTCCTTCCTCAGCTGACAATTTAACCCATGCTTCCATCTTTTTGCATAGCAGCATCTTTTCCTTGTGATAGATGGAGTCTCTAACCCTTTTCGGCTTCCTGCATTCCTTTGCCATATGCCCATAACCTTAGTAATTAAAACATTGAATCACACTCTGCTGAACCACTTGACTTCCAACCGTTTCCCTATTCCCAGTAGCAGCAGCAATCCTCTGAGTATCATACTTGGCAGTTTGTCGATCATATCTTGCAGAACCCTCAACATGTGTTGGATTATGTTGATCATACCTAGAAGGACTTTCACCACGTCGACGTGTGTCATACCTTGGAGGACTCTCAACATATCGGTTCTTGGTGTTAGATGATGTGCGAAGATTTTTGTTGGTGGGTTTATAGATTTTCTTGTAAGTCTTCATTATGAAAGCAATTTGTTGTTTCATCTCTCGATTCTTTTGAGCTTGGTCTTCATCACTATCTTTTTCAGATGATGAATCAGATGGTGGTGATGGTGCTCTTGGTACTTTACCTCGAGATCTTGTAGATGATGAAGACTTAGATGATGTGGAAGATCGTGGTGAAGATGATGTAGTGGAATATGACTTAGGAGCACGAGAGTTATGACCTTGAACATATTGAGTTGTAGTCACTAAAGCAAGTGGATTAGCCGTCTTGGCAACACGTTCAGCTCGAATCTCATTTGCTTCATTCTGAAATTGCTTCAAGATGTCAAAGAGTCGATGATATGAGACCTCGTCTAACTTTTCTTGTTGTTTTACCAAATTGATGAACCGTGTCCACTCGGGTTGAAGTTGTTGAAGAAATTGGACATTGACTTGCATGGTGGAGACTTGCAGATTATTTCTTGTCATGTCATTCATCATCTTATAAAACCTGGAGTAGTAAGAGTCAACTGATTCTTCATCCCTTGAAGTAAACTTGCCAAAATTCCAATACAAGTTTGTTTTGACATCTTGTTTGTTGAGTGATTCTCCTTGTTGCAAGCGTTCTATTCCACATTTCATGTGCTGTAGGGCATGCATCAACCATGGAATAAATGTCATATCCAATCCCACTTAGAACCATATAGATGGCTTCCTTCTCCGCATCATGCCAAGCACAATTTTCAGGTGTGAGATCGGCTCTTGTTTCATCACGTTCACTTGCAGATATTGGATCAGTAGTATATGTGGCTGCTCTTGGAGGAATTGAGATTTTCTTGAATACATATGGTCCATGAGTAATACATTTCCTCAAGGCATCACCATTGGGTCTTGTATCAAGATATCGTATGAAACGTGATTGCCATTGAGCATACCTACCAGACACACGCATTGGTGGTCTCTCTTTATTCCCCGCCACCATGATATTGTTCTTTGTGACACGATATTCTTGAGTAGAATCCATCTCAAAGTTGAAGTGAAGTGAATAGGATCTTAAGTAGATGAAATTGTGAAAAGAATGTGGTTGAAACTTGAAGAAATTGTGAAAAAACTTTATCCGGAAAACCAAGAACTTATCTGGAATATTACCAAGCACTTATCCGGAATATTATCTTAGGCTTATCCGGAAAAAAATGAAATCCCGTTACTTATCCGGAATATATGTAGATGAGTTATCCGGAATAATCAAAAATAATGCTTATCCAGAATCTGTGTAGATCTTCTTATCCGGAATAGTTGATCATACTCATATCTGGAATAATTGTTTTTTGTTTTATCCAGAATGCTGGTTCTTCGTGTTATCCGGAATAAATCTCCCCCTTGACTTATCCGGAATGCTCCTTTATCCGGAATACTATAGTTCCACCACTTATCCGGAATAGTTGTTATTCACCTTATCCGGAATAAATCGTCCGTAGCTTATCCGGAATACTCGATTGTTCGCTTATCCGGAATAATCCGTTAAAACTTCTTATCCGGAATATGCTGCCAAACTTCTTATCCGGAATAACGTGCTACCTTCTTATCCGGAATACACTACAACACTAACTTATCCGGAATCTTCCTGACTTGCTTATCCGGAATCCTGAAAAACGTGCTTATCTGGAATAAATTATCTGTTGCTTATCCGGAATAAATCAACTCGCCCTTATCCGCAATATTTGCCCAACTGCTTGTCCGGAATAGAGTTCGAGAGTTTATCCGGAATACACAGGTAAAGCTTATCCGGAATGGCAATGTTTTAAGACTTATCCTGAAAACTTAAAAATCACTCTCTTATCCGGAATCAATAAACCATGATATTCCGGATACCGAGACAATCTTTCTTATCCGGAATCTTAACTAACAACTCACAATCCGGAATAATAAAGCCCTTAAATTCCGGATATTAATACCCAAAACCGAAACTTGTCCTAAAACGTGATTTCGAGTAACCGTTTTCAAGCTCAAACCAAAACTCCTATAATCCGGATGATTAAAGTTAATTTCGAATCAAGAAAATGATAAACACAACAAAAACTTTTTGAGACGAAATGATTCAAAGGAGAAAATCACACGTATCAAAAATGAAAAACCACAAACTAAACACGAATCTACCCCATGGCGATTGATACCAATTTTTGTCCCTTATAATATGATGATAGATTAAGATATGAGATGGAAATGATATGAGTTTTAGAGAGAGAAAGTAGTGAGAGAAAGTAGAGAGAGAGAGATTAGCTTGGTGAATATTAGATTAGAGAAAGATTAGAGTTTACGAATGACCATCCACCCTCCTAACATGCTAGGAGGGTAGTATATATAGTCCACCCACATGCGGGCTTTAATGGGCTATATATTGGGTCGGGCTTGTCTGTTTGGACTTTAATTAGTTTAAGTACAAGCCCGCGAACCACGACTATTTCACTAACTATTACAGCGTTTTACTAAATATTACAAAAGAAACCTATGACCGAACATTCTTGTTTGACTCAATATTTTGAGGCTAACATCATGCTTAACCATAGTATCACCTGAAAGAGACACTAAAACACGTCAACATAAAGTTGGTGAGAGTCATAGGTTTAGACTCCAACGCCAAAACAAACCATAAGCTGTGAATAATAACCAAATCTAAGAAACATATGGACAATGTGATACTAACATGCATTAACAACTAATATTCAAGATATAACAAAACAACCCAAATCCAAGGATCCCAGCCTTACCAAACACCATACTCCCATAGGCGTCCAAACACCTATGAACCAATCCCAAGGCCCTGTCTTGCCAAACTCCCCTTGGTACCAAGTCAAAACATAAAATAATCAAGAATCAACTAGCAGTTAATCACATAAGTATGCACACACAAGTCCATCACCAAACACAAAACATTCACAGCATAATTTATAAAAACAAGATAGTGTCTCTTCCATCCCATCTGGAAGTCAAAATCATTAGTAGACATGGGACTATGAAACTCACCTGATTGATCTTCTCCAAAAGTCCTCGCACTAGCAAAAAGCTAACAAACCAAAAACACATAATCAAAACATGAACCAATCACTAAGATGGCTCATCAACCTATAATGGACATCTAACCTCCTCCTATATAAATACCTCATTTAAATGCTCTAAGCATCTCATTACACCCCTCTATAAAGCCCTTAACTCATTTTACTTCATAACCCGTCCCGTTAACATTTTACCCAAAACAGTCCCGGTTTTTAGGTCTCCAAACTATAAGCCAAACGCCCACCTAAACATACCCATGATCTCTGTAAAGGGAATACTTATGCCCTTACATATGTTATCTAACACCTCCCATTTGCCCCAACCTTAAAGCTACTGTTAAGGCCTCGATATATATATATATATATATATATATATATATATATATATATATATATATATATATATATATATATATATATATATATATATATATATATATATATATATATATATATATATATATATATATATACTTCTGTCTATCTAGATTTTACTAATTTTAAACATACAAAAGTTTGTTATGATTAGGAGGTCTTACCCTAACCCACATTCTTAGCCCCAATGCAGATACTTCCTATAATATATAAAACATCTCTCATGTTCATTTGAATGTCCCAATGTAACCCTAAGTACCCCAAACAACCCAAAACTTAAAAAGAAAACAGGCTGATTTCAAAACTGTTTTGACCTCCGACTGTTGGAACCTATTTTTGACCCACTTCCCTACCTCCAATTTAGTTCTCGTTTCTTGCATTGGAAATCCACTTCAATTTCCTTTTCAGGGATACTTGGATCGCAAAATAAGAGTTTGTAGAACTCCCGATATGATCAAAACAATTGACCCAAAATTCTGCCCATTTTTTAAAAACGGGGTTAATTAAATTAACCTAATTAATTACCCATAACCCCACTAATTACAAGCCTTAATTTATGTAATCATCATAATATCATTAATATAACATTAATAAACTGTTTTTAAATTAAACCCTAACCTAAATCCATCATAAGATGATTAAAGAAAACATTAAAAACAATTAAATTAAAATGGGTTATTGAAAGTTTTACCTTAAGATTAATGGAAGATGAAAAAAACCATGAAACCCTAAAAATACTATGTAAATCGTCGGCTATAGAACTCCAGGAGAAAAATAATGACTTTTGATTTAGAATAAAATATTATATAGGATATGATAACTCATTCCTAGCCCGACCCAAAAAACTCTTTCCTTTTTCTCTTTTTTTGTTTTTTTTCTTTCTTTCCTCTTTTTCTTTCTTTTCTTGCGTCCAAAACCGACCAACACCCCCCTTATTTCGTTTTTTAAAATTTTATTATTAATTAATATCTTATTAATATTACCTTAATTTTTCTTAATTTATTTCAGATCCTAAAGCCTCCAAAACCTCAAAACCGTAAAACTAGTCAAATATACGCGTTTTACCGTAAAAGACGTAAAATATACAGTTTTAAAAAAATCTTAAATTTTGAAATAAACTTTATTACTAAGTCCTAAATGACTTAAAACCATCCCGAAAAATACTCCCGTGTCTAAATACCTCTTCCGAGACCTCAAAATGCTAAACCGTAAATCGTAAAAATACGATTTTCTATAGTACATATACGTATACGTAAAACCACCAAATAACACCATCTCATTTCATAGTCACTACCATGTGAGCTCATGAACATGAAATCATCACACATCATTTCACTCACAAGGTACCCCGTACCAGAAACGATATCCAAACCACAATCTATACACACCAATTAACACATAAACACGTAAAGACACGTAAATAGCACAAAATAAAACTAAGTGACGAACCTCAAAACCGCTGTTGTCACATCACTCCCTCCTAATAGAAATCTCGTCCCGAGATTTACTCCTTAGGATCAAACATACCATTAGCAAACAACTGAGGATACTTGTTCAAAATGAACTCCTCTCATTTCCACGTGAACTTTAGTTCAACTTTCAAAATACCACATATACAAACCAAAAATAATTAAACTCATTGCCAAACTCTTGACCTCACAGTCAATAAACCTCACATATGACTCTTTGAAAAACAAAGACTCTTATTAGCACAAATTCCGAATAACCGGACATGCAAATATGCATTCTCAAACAACATTTACCAATCTTAATACATGAAATATATCATATATACCACTCATTTCCCCCAGGTAATTCTATGCTCATAAGCTACTGGTCCGATCTTTCCAAAGATCATAAATGGACCTACAAAACTCTACATCAACTCTTCCATTTTACCAAATCATACCACCCGTTACTATGGGTGAAACTCCCTACATAACTTTGTCACTAAATCTAGTGGTTTCCTCCTTTTCTACATAGCATCCCTTGTTGCTCTCATTCTGTCCACAAACACCATTACCACATTAGTAGCCTCTTTTACCAATTCTAGTCCACAATGGGGACAACTCACCCTATCCTTTCATATAGTGCCTCAAATGGCATTTATCGACTTCTAGTATGATAACTATCATTATGAAAACTCAGCCATCGCTAAAGAGTTTCCTAACTCCCTCTAAATCAATCACTCATGCCCTTAGTGTAACTCCTAAGGTTGTATAAATATCTCACTTGCCCATCCTTTTCCAGTTAGCTGGATATACTCATATCCAATTATGTTCATCAACTCCCTTTAGTCCGTACCCCAAACTACTTAAAAATTCCAATTTCCTTACATAGTGACCTATGACGGTCTTCCACATATCCATTAGTTCTTCCAATCCAAATCAACTTATGATCTATACACATCATCAAAAAGGACGGTTATCTCAGTTAGTCCAAGCCCTTCGTCCCTATGGCACATCACACCTATAACTCCTCATCCATTCGATTATCGATACTAAGCCTCCCAAACAATCAGTATAGGTCAGTGCCATTTCTTTTTCCACACTACGACAGTATTAGCCTGCGTTGTGCTTTATTCTACTTATTAAGCTCTACCAAAGTTTTACCTCCGGTTCCTATCTCGACCTATTTCATTCATGCTTCGCTTCTATACACACTTCCTTCTTCTTCCTCAACTCCTACCATACATCACGGTGTGATGCTTCCCATTGTTTCTTCCCTTTCCATAATCCTTCATAAGGCATTCCATACATATTAGGCTAACTTTTACGCAAAACCCTCTATTCCATCACATCCGTACGCAATCCTTCCAACTTCTCAACTACGTGACTTCTCATTCCTCTTGAAATATGAGATGAATTAGTCAGTCTATCGACTATCACCTAACTCTCGTCGTACTTATTCCTCCACCCCATTATGTATCCCTTTCACCAACTTCGTCCTTACATCGCCCCTTTCTAAGGTACTCCTATCTATGTAGGAAGTATAGTCTACGTCCCTTTTCTCCATATGATTGTCCAAGCCACGCAAAATACATGTTGACGCGTTCTCTGCTTTAGACGACTCAACTTGTGCAACCTAAATCCTTCATCTAAACCACCCTAATACGTCATCCATATAGTTCAAGTTCGTCTCAGCTTCACTTCATTCTTCTTATTCCATGTCTCATCAACCATGCTTGCCTTTCCCAGATGGTACTTGGCCTTGCAATTTTTCTTTCATCACTTAACTCTACCCATCACCTTTTCCAAATGTTCAATCAAGATGATTAAATATATGTTGGAGACGTTCATGATCTATATAGATCATTCTCTACGTCTCGTACCCCAAATGCCTCTAGCATTTTAGGCATATACAACAATTCGGCTCCACTAACTAAGTCTATCTAGTCATCTATACGCCAAAATTTTCCAAGTAGCTTCACTTGTTTTTCTCACAACCAATTCCCCTACTTCCTCCTAATAGGGATAGACTAGAGTTTCATGTGATTCCATGCGGATCACACTCTCATCTTATACCCACATTAGTTTCCATTTGTCTACTAAGCCATATTTTGAATTCTTATTCAAATCTCATACTTCTACTTTGATCTTGCACCCAACATGAGGTATTTTCAATCATCATCTTCTAGGAACTTATTCCTACACTATCCTGTCCAACAAAAATTCCATACTTCATTCATCAAATCTATGGAAATCACTAGTGCATTGGATAATGCATAGCTGTCTTTCCCAAAGATCTTTCATAACACCTTTACAAAACCGACTCTCTAATCACTTCTCCACGAAACTTATTCAGCTCAACCTCACTTCTCATCCCTCGATATTGATTGCCACAAAATTCTATCTGCGTAGTCACTCGACTCCCCTTGTCACTTCCACGAGTTCTTAATCTCCCATGTCATGTATTCACTTCATCACGATCCACTGGTTCAGCTCTTTGTAGCTCCACTCCGATACTCGATCTGCCCTTCTTCGTTACGAACCATACGTAAATTTCCCATCATAGTGCTTATCACCTTTCCAGTCCTTGCAACTTTTGTGACTCCTTCGAAATATCTTGCATCCTTCTTGCAGCCGACACGTAGTCCTTCCAGCTCCTTGCTTCGCGATGTAGCTCTTTACGCCCTCCTTCTCGTCTCCATGATGTTACCTAGGAACTTCACACTACCAGTAGCTTCTAACTTCAACTCATCTACCACAATATTTCTAAAAGTACTTCTACCCCTCAATGGCTCACTCTTCCTTACTTGTTGTACTTCACCGTTAATTAGCCTCCTACCAGTCATTCTTTTACATTCCTGTTTTCCCTTCACGTGTCTACTACTACCTTGCCTCCATAACTATACCAATCCCTTGCGTGTTATTGGCCCAATCTTTAGTAGAAAATTTCTACTCTACCCTCACATCCGCTGGTACTTTCATCAATCTCCTAATGGTACTTCAACCAACTTCTCATAGCATGACGTCTCGTTCTCACAACCAGTCAACCAACTTTACTTACTCCCTTATTCCCGTAACCAATCTAAGTTCTAAGACTCCACAAATCTTAATCACTCCTTCAACACAACCTTTAAACCAAAACACATCTCTCCATTATAGTATCTAACCATAAGTAATACTACCCAACTCTATCCTCTCATCCTAACGTTCCCACCACCGTATAAATAAATCAACCATGACGTGTAACCAAAGAATTCCAAACAATCATGTCCCAATAAAATATAGTGTAAAATGAACCCTAGCCAAAACAACTGAAAACAAAACAATGTAATCCGAAAGATCAATGGAGTGTTCCAACAACGAAAAAAATTAGACTTGTCACGATTTGTATTACCAAATCTCGATACCTTAGAAAAAATTTTAAACTTTCGTCCCAATTAGTTACTTCTCATATGAACCAAACTCCAATACTACTAAAATCAATCATACTCATTTTTAACCAATAACTCATCCTTTATCTTCATCTTTTTATCAAGATATCAACTAATTAGTATACTACAATCTTAACCATTATCTTTACCCATATTAAACTTATTTCACTTGTTATTATGAAACTAATACATGTTTATAAAATACAGTGTTTTTTTTTCTCTTTTTCCATTTAGGTTGGTTATAACTAAACTACTACACGTTTACAAGGTGTGGTGTTATTATTATCATTACTATAATAAAATCCCTTTCCGTCTTAGTTAAATTATTCTAAAATTTTAACTCCACTTAAGAAAATTATTGTAAAATTTCTTTACCCCTTTAAAATATATTATCACATGTTACATAGAAGACTAATCCAATTATTTTCAAGACAACCCTTTTTTTTATAACTTTCTACTACAACTAAAAATAAATGTAAGTTACGATATCATACCATACACTTACATATTATTTTCAAAACCGTTTCCTATAATTAGCCAGACTTATTTACAAGAAAATTTAGTAGTTCGCATTAATAAAAATACATACCCGAATGTAGACACACATCCAAAAGACTCAAAACGTCGTTGGAACTCCATCAAACTCCAGCGACATAAAACACGAACAAACACAAGGTACGTTCAAGTTATAATAACTACTGAACGACCATATATCATAACTTAACACATAGTAGTATATATACATCTGCCTATATATACCTATTAAATCTCCCAAAACATACTCGTTATCATACATATCAAGTCAATCGATCGCGTCATACACTCGTTTTTCCATACGAGTAATCACCATCTCACCATCTCACCATTTCACCATGCCACAACAAGGCACAAAACCCATTACCAAACCAACCCATATCGTGTGACCTCATAATCACACAACACGAATATAACTCAAAACATATAACATACTAAAAAAAATAGCCATATCGTAGGTAGCCGTTACATAAACCCATATATTATAAATATACCCAAAATCCACATCTCATCATATACAAGCATGTACTAACCCTCTTTCATGCAATCATACTTAGGAACCCATTGAAGTTGTGGTACTTGTATAACTATGTTGGCCACCATACTTATACAATTACCATTTCCCCAATGCACTCCCTCCTATGATGACACTTATAAGAATTAATACAACATATAACACATAAATCCATCAACTCACCTAAGCACATAACCACATAAACAATAAGGTCTAAAACTCTAACTATTTAAATAACATAGTCAAACTTCTTGAAATACATAAATCCATAGTCTAGCTAAAACAGCATAGACTAAATCCAAAACGAAAACATAATCAGTTATAAGTCATGTCGCCCATAAGAGTGGAAACAGCTTAAAATCCTTCATATCCACCTATTCTGTTAGCCGTATTTAAAGTGATGGTCATATAATATACCGTTGCGAAGCTCGTGAAAAATACTAATCAACGGTGTCGAGAGTTCTTAGTTATTAATGTTTATGTAACGGGAATTAGTCCCGAACACACAAATGAGGAAGGCCTCCTAAACACTTACTACTTAGTATAAAAGGCCTCCTAAGCCTCATTTGTGTGTGTGTTTTCCATTCCATTGTTTTGTAGAGAGAGAAACGTATGTGTTTCTCTCACTAGGAATTCACAACTTGTTTTTCTCTTTTCCTTCATCTAATCTAATCTTTCTTTTTGGTTTAATCTTCATCTTTATTTCTTGTTCTTATAAGTCGTGTGTTACAATCCAACAAGTGGTATCATTCGCCAAGGGATTCGTACTTAAGCATTTCGTGTGATTTTGATTGTTTTTCGCCAAAACATCAAAACTTTTTCGTGGTTGTTTGTGTTTCTAAGTCGTATAACTTCTTTAAATCGTGTAGTAGTGATTTGGGCATCTTGGTTTTGGCTTAAAAACAAGTATTTTGGATCAAAAGTTGAGAAATTTCTTGTTTTTTCATCTTTCCAAAATTCTTGCAAGTTTCACCATCGGAAATTACAAAGGGAAATAGGCCAGATCGCAATAACCTCTAGGTACTACTTTGCGATCTAAACATTTCGATACCTTATTCCGATCTGGACATTCCGATCGTTCTTTGCGATCTGGGATTCCGACGGCTCTTAAGGAACTTTGAGTCGTTACTCTGCCAAATTGATTTTAGCCACATTCCGATCTGAAGTTATTCTGATCTGAACATATTCCGATCTGCAGATTCCGATCTAAGCATTCCGATAGGTCATCATTGCGATCTAGGATTCCGATAGAAGGACATTCCGATAGTAGGACATTCCGATCGTAGGACATTCCGATAGATGCACATTCTGATAGAATATTCCGATGGAAATTTTGTTTGAGTAATTTTTAATCTTAGCCACCATCTAGACTAGTTTTAGAACATAGTTTACACGAAGATCAAAAAAAAAAAAAAAAGAGTTAAAATTTTTAGGTCAAGTAAAATCAAATTTTTCCCTACTAGTTTTTGGCTATCTCGAACTCAATTTCAAAATTTGGCGATACACAATTTTTTTCAGCTTACCGTTTTGTCGGACTGAGGAATTTATTGTCGGACTGAAAAAAAAATCGGAAGTTTCGGAATTTCAACATCACCACACGCTTTCTACGAATTGAGATCCTGTTGTTCACACGACTTCTTCGATGACGTCTCAACAAGATATTTATGCTGCGGGTACTGAGAATCGTCCACCAATGCTTACCAAGGAGAACTACACTACATGGGCTAGTCGTCTCCTTCGTTATGCAAAATGTAAACCTCTGGGAAAGTTGATTGTCAACTCGATTCAAAAGGGTCCGTATGTTAGAAGAACAATTATTGTACCTGGAGATCCTACGAATGCTAACCCAGTGGCTGACTCTAGTCATGAGCAAACAGATGAAGAATTAACTGAAGCTGAATCCAAACAACTCGACGCTGATGATCAAGCAATTCAAGTCATTCTTATGGGACTTCCTGAAGATGTTTATGCTGCTGTCGATAGTTGTGAAACCGCACACGAGATGTGGCTTAGGATTCAGAAAATGATGAAGGGCAGTGAAATCGGTTTACAAGAAAAGGAAACTAAGTTGCTTCGTGAATGGGAGAAATTTACGTCTACTGAAGGGGAACAAATTGAACCTTATTATCATCGGTTTTCAACCCTCATGAACCATCTTAGAAGAAACAAACATGAACCTGCACAAATTGTTGCCAACATCAAATTTCTTGATAATCTTCCTTCTGAATGGTCACGATATGTCACTCTTGTCAATCAAACCAAGGATCTTCATGTTGTGGACTACACTCAAGTTTATGACTATTTGAAGATGAATCAAGATGAAGCTAACGAAGTTAGGGCAGAAAGACGTGCCAAGACACAAGATCCATTGGCTTTTATGGCAAACTCTCCATCATCTATGTCATATCCCATGGTACCCTACCATCAACCATCATCAAGTAACTTCCTGCCACAACAACAACAACAACAACAACTCACCGCTTATGGATATCAACACCTTGCTGCTATGAATTACTTACAACAACCCATTGCCTGTTTTGATGACATTACCGATCCTACTCATGCTATTAATACTGGTCTTGCCCTTCTTGCAAAGGCATTCAGATTCACCATTAACCCTACCAACAACAATCAGAGAATCTCCTCGAACACTAGAAATAGACAGATTGCTCAACCTTTCATGAATGCGAATCAAGATCGCGAATTGGTAGTTGCTGGAAACACGGGGACTCAGTTTCAACAATATGGTCAGAATGCTGGGCAGACCGTTGGCAATGCAGGAAATCAGTATGGGCAAAACCGTGGTCCAAATCTGGGTGTTCCGAATGCGGGTAATCAGAATGGGTTAATAGTTGTGCCAGCGGTTGGTAACCAGATGGGAAACATTGTGGCTGCAAGGGCTGAGAATACTGGTACGGGAAATGGAAACAACAATCGTCAGGTTCAGTGCTACAACTGCAGGGGATTTGGTCCTTATGCTCGAGATTGCACAGCCAAAAAGAAGAGGGATGCTGCTTATCTTCAGACTCAGCTTCTCATAACACAAAAAGAAGAGGCAGGAATCCCACTTCAAGCTGAGGAATTTGATCTTATGGCTTCTGCTGCAGAATATGACGAGGAAGAAGAGGTGAATGCCAACTACATCTTGATGGCAAACTTACAGCAAGCATCAACCTCAGGAATGCATGATGACAGAGCTCCCGTCTATGATGCAGACGGTCCCTCTGAGGTACACCCAAGTTTTGATGATAATGATATATATAATATGTCTAATCAGGAGGAAGAGTATACTGAGATGCTTGAGCCCTACATTGAGACACACGAGGATCAAACGAATAATAGTAATATTATTTCAAATGAGCCTAGTGTGGACCTTAGTGTGGATCAAGTTGTTCAGCCTACAACCCTTCCTGATGAGACACATGCGTATTATAAATCTCTATTTGATAAGCTTGCTAAGGATGTAGATCATGCTACGGTGGTTAATAATAAGTTTAGAGAAACTAATGCCAAACTGACCACTGAGCTTGCGGGATATAAGGAACGGGAGAAAAGTTTTGAGATTCATCATGCTAAAATCAAGGAACTTGAACAAGCTCATGCTACATCGGTTTATCAAGAAAAATGCACCACTAAGAAATTAAATGCCTTACACTTAAGTAGTGCCAAAAAGATAAGCGAATTGAATGATGAAATCACTTCTCTTAATAAACAGCTTTCAACTGAAAAATCTATTATTGTGGAATTAAAAGAAGAACGAAAACAGCTAAAACATGATTTCAAAATTCGAGAAGATGGGCTTCTTGAGGATTTTTGCAAAGAACATGATAGGATTAGAGAATTAGACAAACTTTTAGTAAAACGTGGCCAAACTATGCAGACGATAAATATGCTCGCACCAAAAGTGGATGAGATAAATTACACTCGATACAAAATGGCTTTAGGTTGTCCTCTTCCCCCTAATCCAGGATACCTTAAGCAAGTTCAGGCCACTAATGAAACTTTATATAATGGTAGTGTGCTATTGTCTGATGAGCATGATCCTCCTAGTGTGCATGATTCCGAGGAAACTACTGATCTTGCTGTAGAGACTCGTTTAAGAATGAAAAAGCTTGATAAAGAAGTGATACCCGTTTATTATCCGAAAGTTAAACCTCCAACTGTTTTTGTTCGGTCTAAAACGAGTACTGAAATGCTTTTGCTACCAAGTGAGGAATTATCTGATGACCCTCCTAAACCGAGTATCACTCGCCGATTTCTAAACGAGCTTAAAGATAACTTTGTCATCCTTAAACGTGTTGTTAATTCAAAAATAACTGGAGGTAATTTTACATCACCTGTTCAGATTGAGGTTCAGAAAATTCTTCAAAACGATATTAATCCGATTATTAATCAAGTTGATGCTCGGTTAGGAAATTTGGAAAACGCTTTTCTAAAAGAATTAGCCAACTTTGTTGAAGACTTTAAATCATTAACGAAGGAAGCTGATGAATCTCTTGATAAAATTAAAGTTTTGGAAAACGATCTTGAACGCCTCTCTAAAGCTCGTGATTGTATTGATAGTAGCCCTGTTGAGTTAGGTACCTCTATGCCGCATAATGAAAACCTCCAAACTGAGCTTGATCTTATGAAAGAGAAAATGGAATCTTATGTCATTAAAAAGGATAAAGAATTCACCGATCTTTGGAATAAATTTGTCAAAAAATGTAATGAATGCAAATATGACAAGATTTCGTATGAAAAAGCTCACAATGAAATGCAAGAAACTATCGCACGGTTGCAGGCTCAGTTAGGAGGGGTTTCGGAAACGAATTTGGCCTCGTCAGGGTTAGAGAGTGCTAGTGGTGGTAATGTTCATAAGCTTAAGGCTAAGATTGCAGATTTAGAATCTGTTGTTGTTTCATATAAGCGGGCTGTTGAACAAAGTAAGTCTGTCTATCAGAAACTTATTGATAAAATCTGTGAGAACTGTAAGTTAAAGGCCTTGTTAAAAGATAAGACTTTTGAACCTAGCTCGATTGTGGATACGATGATTCAGAAACCAGCAACCTCGGGACCTACTCGTATTGCTGTGACACCTTTTCCCAAGGTTGTTGGAACGAAAACTGCTGTGATTGCCCCAGGAATGTTTCGTGTTAGTTCTCCCTCTGTGCCTAGCAAACAACGTACAACAAGCGTTAGGACAAAACCGATCACTATAACTCAACCACAAGTTATTGATTTAAAAATTGCTAATTCTAATAGACGTGTGTCTTCTTCTACAGGAATAAACAACTACACTAAGAGCAGAAGGCCACAGCCTACGAGCAATACAAGGAATGATAGGGTCCTTTTTGCCTCTAGAAGTAGTCGCCCCAAGATCAATAATGTGGAAGTAGAAGAACACCCTAGGAATTTACCGCTTTTTAATCATAATCAGAAACCTAATTCATCTGAATGTAATGACTTTAAGCTTGCTATTCGGAATGAAAAATCTGAAGTTATTTGTGCTAAATG
Source organism: Glebionis coronaria (assembly GCA_025667525.1). Classification (NCBI taxonomy): domain Eukaryota; kingdom Viridiplantae; phylum Streptophyta; class Magnoliopsida; order Asterales; family Asteraceae; genus Glebionis; species Glebionis coronaria. The sequence continues at coordinate 415,696,849 of CM046882.1, read as the reverse complement.
TAATAAATGTTTCTTTACTTTTAGTCATGATGCTTGTGGTTTGACTATGAATGGTTTGAATTATGGTGGTTACACTCGAATTGACAAGCTGTCAGTCAGTGAACAACAACGCACTCCTAAGGCTAAGGTGTATGTTCCAAAAAGTACGCATGTAGGGTCCACAGAAAGTCTTGCTAAGCCTAGTAGCCCTAGACTCACCTCTAAATGGTTGCCTACTGGTAGAAATTTTGACTGTAGTGGCAAAATTATCGACACTAGTAGATCTCATACTAACAGTGAAACGTCGGTATGTGATACGGCTTAATTATCTTCTAACCCTACAGGAACCTATTTCATCGGTTGCCAAAATATTTGTTTCTCTTATCATTGGAAGGCTGTTGAAATTTGTCTCTGGTGCGTGGACTCGGGCTGTTCCAAACATATGACTGGGAATCGAAGCCTTCTCAAGAACTTTGTATGGCGTTTCATGGGAACTGTTCGATTTGGCAATGATCATGTTGCAGCAATTCTAGGCTATGGTGATCTTCATTGGGGAAATATAATCATCACCAGAGTCTCTTTTGTTGATGGCTTGGGACATAACTTGTTCTTGGTTGGGCAATTTTGTGATTCAGACTTGGAGGTCGCTTTCAGAAGTCATACATGTTTTGTAAGAGATCTTGAAGGAATTGATCTGTTGAAAGGAAATCGTACCACCAACCTTTACACCATTGATCTTTTTCAAATGTCTGCTGCTTCTCCAATTTGTCTCATGGCCCGAGCCACATCAACAAAGTCGTGGTTATGGCATCAAAGGTTATCTCATCTCAATTTCGATGCCATCGCCCAACTCGCGAAAGATGATCTTGTTACCGGTCTTCCAAAGTTCAAATATACAAAAGACCATCTTTGTCCTTCATGTGAGCAAGGTAAAAGTAAGAAGAAGCCTCACAAACCCAAACCTGTTCCCAACTCAACGAATAGGTTACATCTCCTACATATGGATTTGTGTGGCCCAATGAGAATCAAAAGTATTAATGGAAAGCGGTATGTCCTTGTCATTATGGATGACTATTCTCGTTACACATGGGTTTATTTTCTTACTTCAAAAGACGAAACCCCTGATGTAATTATTAACTTCTTGAAGAAAACATCAGTACTACTGCAAGCCCCTGTCATTATTGTGAGAACGGATAACGGTACAAAATTCACCAATCAGAAATTGAAAGCTTATTTTGACGAAGTTGGGATTTCTCATCAAACTTCGGCTGTAAGAACTCCAGAGCAGAATGGAGTTGTGGAACGGAGGAATCGTACGTTAGTTGAAGCTGCTCGAACAATGCTTCTCTCCTCTAGTGCACCGTTATTCCTTTGGGTCGATGCTATAGCAACTGCATGTTATACTCAAAACCGCTCCATTATTCACACCCGTTTCAACAAAACACCTTATGAGATCATTAATGGAAGAAAACCGGATATTTCATTTTTACATGTCTTCGGTGCATTATGTTATCCGAAGAATGATCGTGAAGATATCGGTAAACTTGAACCTAAAGGTGATATTGGCTTTTTCATTGGTTATTCTTCAACTGCTTGTGCTTACAGGGTTTATAATCGAAGGACAAGAAAGGTAATGGAGACTATGAACGTTACCTTTGATGAACTCTCGGGTATGGCCTCTCAGCATAGAAGTTCACATCCCGAGCTTCAAGGTCAGACTTCTGGACACGTAAGTTCAGGACTCGCGCTTCATTTTGCACCGTCAGCAATCTCATCGTTACAACCATCGGAACGTGACTTGGAAGTTTTATTTGGGCCAATCTATGATGAACATATGGAGGGTCCTTCGTCATTTGGTGTTCCTCAAAATGCCACGGCTGCACCTACTACGATAGTTCAAGAACCTCCGATCGCATCTACACCAACGACATCTACTTCTGCACCATCTACATCAACCTCAACCATATTGCCTCCAAATATTCCAACCACTTCTCCGACTGCTGACACAACACAACAGCATTCTCAGCAAATTCCTAATCATGTTCATCTTCAGAATGAAATTGTTTCTGAAAATGCAAACAATGCGATGCTCAACGAACATGAGTTTGTTAATCCATTTGCGGATTCCACAAGTACTACTCAGCCTTCAACACCATATGTGGATTCGTCGAGCTCGCATCAAGTTTCTCATACACTTCCACATGAACACAAATGGACTAAGAATCATCCTTTGGTTCAAGTGATTGGCAATCTCTCACGACCGGTCTCAACACGAAATCAGCTGCGTACCGATGGTGATATGTGTATCTATGCACTATCAGTCAGCACAATGGAACCAGCAAGTGTGAAAGAAGCAATGACCGATGCATCATGGATTGAGTCCATGCAAGAAGAACTCAATCAGTTCATCCGGCTTGATGTATGGGAGTTAGTACCTCGACCAGACAATATCGATCCACTCACTCTGAAATGGTTATTCAAAAACAAGATGGATGAGGAGCAAACGGTCATTAAGAACAAAACTCGGTTAGTTGTGAGAGGTTATAAACAAAAGGAGGGAATTGACTTCGCAGAATCTTTTGCCCCGGTTGCTCGGATAGAAGCTATTAGGATTTTCTTGGCATACGCTGCACACAAATCATTCACAGTGTATCAAATGGACGTGAAGACGGCTTTCTTGCATGAGCCGTTAAAAGAAGATGTGTATGTATGTCAACCTGAAGGTTTCATCAATACTGAACATCCAAGCCATGTCTACAAGTTGAAAAAGGCAATTTATGGTTTGAAACAAGCACCGAGGGCATGGTACGACGAATTATCATCATTTCTTCTACAAAATCACTTCAGCAAAGGAACCATTGATCCAACGTTGTTTATCAAGCACTACGACAACGACATCTTGGTGGCTCAGGTCTATGTAGATGATATTATATTTGGTTCTACTAGCCCAAAATATTCCATATTATTTGCCGACCTTATGAAAAGTCGATTCGAAATGTCCATGATGGGGAAATGACGTTCTTTCTTGGTCTCCAAGTTCACCAATCCCCTTGTGGTATTTTCATAAATCATTCCAAGTATGTGCTTGAGATTCTAACGAAATTTGGCATGGAAAACTGTGATCCTATTGGTACTCCAATAGACACTAAACACAAGCTTGATTAGGATAAGAAAGGGACATTTGTAGATGCTACAAAATACCAAAGTATGATCGGGTCCCTTATGTACTTAACCTCAAGCAGACCGGACATTGTGCATGCTACTTGTTTATGTGCTCGGTACCAGGCTAAGCCAACCGAGAAGCACCTCAAGGAGGTTAAAAGGATCTTTCGTTATCTCCGGGGAACCATTAACATGGGTCTCTGGTATACGAAGGATTCTGGTTTTAATCTCACTGGTTTTTCAGATGCCGATCATGCAGGGTGTCATGATACATTCAAGAGCACTTCCGGTGGAGCACAATTCTTAGGCGAGAAGCTAGTGAGCTGGTCATCAAGGAAACAAGACTGTACGGCGTTGTCAACCGCGGAAGCAGAATATGTGTCTCTATCCGTGTGTAGTGCTCAAGTCCTTTGGATGAGAACACAACTCACGGATTATGGCTTTTACTTTAACAAAGTCCCCATTTATTGTGATTCACAATCAGCCATAGCCATATCCTGCAACCCGGTCCAACACTCCAAGACCAAGCACATAGCTGTCCGATTCCATTTCATAAAGGAGCATGTGGAAAAAGGAACGATCGAACTGTATTTTGTCAAGACGGACTACCAACTAGCCGACATCTTCACCAAAGCTCTTTCTCAAGACAGATTTGAATTCTTGGTTCGTCGACTTGGTATGCATAGTTTCACTCCTGATGAACTTGAACGTCTTGCACATTCGCAGTAACCTTGTATATATCTATCAGAAAATCAAAATACAAAAATATAAAACCTATAAAAACAAAATAAAAAATGAGAAAACCTTTCAAAAAAATACCAAAAATATTCTTCTCCGACATGTCTCTCAGCATCGATAATATGGATGTGCTTAGAAATGTTGTTCAATAACGACACGGGTAAGTACATAAAGTTCGAATGAGAGTTCAAATGTTTTCAAAACATGTCTTTTCTATTTTTCTTCTCATAATGGCTTATAGTCACATGTCAGACTATAACCCGGTCACTAAATAAAGGAAAGTCTTCGACTTATCCTCAACAACGAGAAATTCATTTTTCTCGGTCATGAGCTTATATCAAAACATTCAAAGTTTTAAGCTCATGAACACAATATTTCTCGGACTTTTGAGCACAATTTTTCAAAGTATTTCAAAACAATGTGCTCATATACTCCCCTATTTAAATAGAATCTCTTTTCGAGGGGGAGTATAATGATTTCATAAACATTTGTTCCAAAGTTTCATGACACATTATTCTCTCCATGTTTCATCACTAGTTTCACAAAAATTTCGATTTCATGCAATTTTTGAGGGGGAGAATAGTGATTAAAATGTGTTATCTTGAATAAGATCTTTGATATAAGTGCTTTCTCTTCCTAATATGTGCAAAAATCTCTCCTTTTATGATGCACATATGTAGGGGGAGCGTTTTTTGTGATATAGAAAACTCTTAGGTGTAAACATTGATTTCATCAACACCTTGACTGCATTTTCAATTGATTTTTCTGGTTACGATATCTATACCCTTCAACACAATTAATCACGATGATATTGGTGTCAAAAGGTGGTTAGGTATTCGTCCTATGATCCAACCAGAACCGGAGGGATCTTCCCAGGGACAATCTATTAGAACTTAGAAGTCCTTAGGAAAGATGGAGTAGTTGAGTGTACGGGAAAATGCCGACTAATGACTTAAGCTAGCACTGGAACAATCACAACAAGGTGCTAGTTATGACGTCTTGGTAAGCATTGAAGGGGTTGAAGAATGAAAAAGAAATGTAAGGATAAAGGGTGTAAAGAAAGAAGCCCTCCATACAACTTAGGCAGAAACCGGATCAATACATCTATTATCAGAATCACTTTGATGATTTCTGATACTGAAGACAAAGCATCATGGACCCAGTGATGCAATGCACAACCCTTCCCAGCCTACTCAAGCTTCTCTCAAAAGAAGTTTGTTTTATTGTCACGAAGTTCAACTCATTTCTATCAACTTTCTCACTCCGAGATAGTAGATATTGAATAGGTGGCAGTCTGCTCCAGCCTCCGATCACCAAATAAACATGCACTTATAGAGTCTAGAGCCAACGAGATTCATCAAAAATATCATTAGGACACTTATTCCATAGATCAATTGTTTTTCATCATTAGAACACAAGCGATGATTTACAGAGTCCTACGCTCTATCCTTGTGGTATTGCTATAACATTCAGAGTGATACTCTTTAGTATTCACAGTGATGACTGGAAATCCTTCCAGTGTTAACATCAAACAGCACTGCGGTAGGTCATATGTAAGATTCACTTGAATTAAACATATGTTAACTGGAAAGCAACAGTGGTTTGATTCTTAATTGATTCAAACTCGTTCCAGGTCTCGACGCAATATCTTTATGATCTTGCCAGAACATTCAGAGTAATACTTTTCAGTATTTACAGTGACGAATGGAAATCCTTCCAGTGTCATCATCAAACAGCACTGCGGTAGGTAACTTGTGCGATTCTATATGAATCAAACTTGTGTCAACTGGAAAGCAACGATGGTTTGATTCTTAATTGATTCAGACTTGTTCCAGGAAAGTGAATAGACGACTTAATCAGCAGAATGGAACTGCATGATTCACTCCTTACTTTGAATTATCTTTCGATATATTCAAGTATGGAGAACGGCTACCACAGCTGGAAATCCTGTCAAGGAAGTTCTTTGAACATACCTGATCACAGGTACAGTATTCGTACTGTATAACGGGAAACCGGTGGAATGCAAACGGTGGCGTTATCTCAAGAGTCGCAATTCAAGGCCACATATTCAGGATTATTGAAGAAAGCTCAAGAACATCTAAAGACAAAGACTTCCGCTACTCTGATGATCAAGGGAGATTGTTAACAAGCTTTCATGTCAACTCAAAACATGAGTATGTGGTTAAAGACACAAGAACACAAGCTGGAAAAGTTACAAGATCAAGTCAAGGCAAAGATCAAAGATCCAAGATCACAAGTCATGAAAGGAACTATGAAAGAACTCTCAAGACAACGAGCTTCAAAGTCTGCAACACCAACGAAGTGAAGTCACATATTACATGACCACCCCTTAGGGGGAGATTGTTAGCCGTATTTAAAGTGATGGTCATATAATATACCGTTGCGAAGCTCGTGAAAAATACTAATCAACGGTGTCGAGAGTTCTTAGTTATTAATGTTTATGTAACGGGAATTAGTCCCGAACACACAAATGAGGAAGGCCTCCTAAACACTTACTACTTAGTATAAAAGGCCTCCTAAGCCTCATTTGTGTGTGTGTTTTCCATTCCATTGTTTTGTAGAGAGAGAAACGTATGTGTTTCTCTCACTAGGAATTCACAACTTTGTTTTTCTCTTTTCCTTCATCTAATCTAATCTTTCTTTTTTGGTTTAATCTTCATCTTTATTTCTTGTTCTTATAAGTCGTGTGTTACAATCCAACATATTCCTACTAACTCGAACCACCACAAGATTCTTAGGGAACATGACTTAAATATCAAAAGGAAAATAATATCCCTCAGGTACATAAAATAACTCAACAAAAGATAGAAACTACCATGTACGAAATTATGTACTATAATGTACAATTTAAGCAAAATACAACAATGACTAGCGTGGACGATTATGGTTCAACCCGCACTAGTCACAACCCGAAAAGAAAATAATATGTGGCTAAGCATGAACTTACTATGGTTCAATTCATACTAGTCAAACATCACAATAAATAACATCCAAACACATCAATTATTATATAATGCACACATACTCCTATGACGCCTATATGCATGGACCCTTAAGCTATAGACTAGGCTACGCGACTAGGCAACCTAATTCTCTATAACCATTGTCTCTGATACCATTCTGTCACACCCCACCATGGCGGAATATGGGGTGCAACGTATGGATATCATCATAATATGGCGTGTCTATAGAGATAACTATATGAAATAAGAAATGTCATAAAATGGTGACACAAAAGTCATGACAATATCTCAACAATGCAGGAGTCTAGGTAAGTAGGTAACTGTCCTACCTCTTACCCAAGACAAACAAATAACATAACCAAAACAAACATATAGGTGCCAAATAATATCACATATTAAATGAGCAAATGAAACTAAGAAGGAACGGGGATCTCCTTCTAAATGCATTTCCTACGCTCTCCAAATCATAGCCACTTATGTTCTCATGCTTAACCATAGTATCACCTGAAAGAGACACTAAAACACGTCAACATAAAGTTGGTGAGAGTCATAGGTTTAGACTCCAACTCCAAAACAAACCATAAGCTGTGAATAATAACCAAATCTAAGAAACATATGGACAATGTGATACTAACATGCATTAACAACTAATATTCAAGATATAACAAAACAAACCAAATCCAAGGCTCCCAGCCTTACCAAACACCATACTCCCATAGGCGTCCAAACACCTATGAACCAATCCCAAGGCCCGCCTTGCCAAACTCCCCTTGGTACCAAGTCAAAACATAAAATACTCAAGAATCAACACATAAGTATGCACACACAAGTCCATCACCAAACACAAAACATTCATAGCATAATTTATAAAAACAAGACAATGTCTCTTCCATCCCATCTGGAAGTCAAAATCATTAGTAGACATGGGACTATGAAACTCACCTGATTGATCTTCTCCAAAAGTCCTCGCACTAGCAAAAAGCTAACAAACCAAAAACACATAATCAAAACATGAACCAATCACTAAGATGGCTCATCAACCTATGATGGACATCTAACCTCCTCCTATATAAATACCTCATTTAAATGCTCTAAGCATCTCATTACACCCCTCTTCAAAGCCCTTAACTCATTTTACTTCATAACCCGTCCCGTAACATTTTACCCAAAACAGTCCCGGTTTTTAGGTCTCCAAACTATAAGCCAAACGCCCACCTAAACATACCCATGATCTCTGTAAAGGGAATACTTATGCCCTTACATATGTTAGCTAACACCTCCCATTTGCCCCAATCTTAAAGCTACTATTAAGGCCCCGATATATATATATATATATGTATATATATATATATATATATATATATATATATATATATATATATATATATATATATATATATATATATATATATATATATATATATATATATATATATATATATATATATATATATATATATATATATATATATATATATATATATATATATATATATATATATATATATATATATACTTCTGTCTATCCAGATTTTACTGATTTTAAACATACAAAAAGTTTGTTATGATTAGGGGGTCTTACCCTAACCTACATTCTTAGCCCCAATGCAGATACTTCCTATAATATATAAAACATCTCTCATGTTCGTTTGATTGTCCCAATGTAACCCTAAGTACCCCAAACAACCCAAAACTTAAAAAGAAAACAGGCTGATTTCAAAACTGTTTTGACCTCCGACTGTTGTAACATGTTTTTGACCCACTTCCCGACCTCCAATTTAGTTCTCGTTTCTTGCATTGGAAATCCACTTCAATTACCTTTTCAGGGATACTTGGATCACAAAATAAGAGTTTGTAGAACTCCTGATATGATCAAAACAATTGACCCAAAATTCTGCCCATTTTTTAAAAACGGGTTTAATTAAATTAACCTAATTAATTACCCATAACCCCACTAATTACAAGACCTAATTTATGTAATCATCATAATATCATTAATATAACATTAATATACTATTTTTAAATTAAACCCTAACCTAAATCCATCATAAGATGATTAAAGAAAACATTAAAACAATTAAATTAAAAAGGGTTATTGAAGGTTTTACCTTAAGATTAATGGAAGATGAAAAAAACATGAAACCCTAAAAATACTATGTAAACCGTCGGCTATAGAACTCTAGGAGAAAACTAATGACTTTTGATTTAGAATAAAACATTATATAGGATGTGATAACTCATTCCTAGCCCAACCCAAAAACCCCTTTCATTTTTCTCTTTTTTTCCTTTTTTTCTTTCTTTCCTTTTTTTCTTTCTTTTCTTGCGTCCAAAACCGACCAACACCCCCCTTATTTCGTTTTTTTTATTTTATTCTTAATTAATATCTTATTAATATTACCTTAATTTTCCTTAATTTGTTTCAGCTCCTAAAGCCTCCAAAACCAATTTGAATAAAATCAATTAAAAAAAATATACATATAAGTTATTTCTCAATACTTATAAAAATAGATATGAGATTATAATTGGTAGTGACCTTTTTGTACGGGATTTTACATTGTAAGAAACATGAGACTAGTTTGACGAAACTGAGCATTGTATTGTTATTCCTAAATTATATATAGTCGTGCACCTATGTATAATTTTAGAAGGAACAATGCAAGGCTTAGTAGTAGGCGCCTTAAGATTTTGATAAAGACCCTCAAAACCGTAAAACTAGTCAAATTTACGCGTTTTATCGTAAAAGACGTAAAATATACAGTTTTAAAAAAAAATCTTAAATTTTGAAATAAACTTTATAACTAAGTCCTAAATAACTTAAAACCATCCCGAAAAATACTCCCGTGACTAAATACCTCTTCCGAGACCTCAAAATGCTAAACCGTAAATCGTAAAAATACGATTTTCTATAATACATATACGTATACGTAAAACCACCAAATAACACCATCTCATTTCATAGTCACTACCATGTGAGCTCATGAACATGAAATCATCACACATCGTTTCACTCACAAGGTACCCCGTACCGGAAATGATATCCAAACCACAATCTATACACACCAATTAACACATAAACACGTAAAGACACGTAACTAACACAAAATAAAACTAAGTGACGAACCTCAAAACCGCGGTTGTCACAGGAGTGTTGCTAAGTGCTTCTTTAGCTGTTCGAAGGCTTCTTTTGCCTCCTTTGTCCAATTAAGTCCTCCTTTTTTAGGAACTTCTTGAGCGTCTTGAATAGAGGGAGTGATGTTTCTACAAATTTGGATAGGAATTTGTTAAGCCCTGCTAGTTTTCCATTGAGAGATTGAACCTCCTTCAATGTTCGTGGAGAGGAGAGCTATATTATCTATTTTTTCTGGGCACGGCTTAATACCATTTAGATATATCATGTAGCCAAAAAACATGCCTTCTCTCGCGTTGAAGGTGCTTTTGGGATTTAGCTTCATATTGATATTTCGCAACATGGTGAAGGTTTCTTCAATGTCCCTGATGAGTTCTCCTTCTGTATGACTCTTTATGACCAAGTTATCCACGTAAACTTCAAAATTCCGCCCAATCTGACTATGGAATGCTTTGTCCACTAGCCACTGGTAGGTGGCCCCGACATTCTTTAGTCCAAAAGGCTTCTTGGTGTTGCAGTAAACTCCCTGACTAGTATGGAATGTTGTCTTCTCCTCATCCTACAGCGCTATTTGGATATGGTGATATCCTTTGTATGCGTCCAAGAAGCACTTAAAGTGATAGTCGCACAAAGATTCGATCTTCCAATCTATCTCTGGTAGTGGATAGCAGTCTTAAGGACAAGCTTTGTTGAGGTCCGTGAAGTCTACACACATACGCCAACTGCCGTCATGCTTTTTGACCATGATTGGGTTTGAGAGCGACTTGTGATAGTAAACTTCTCGCATTATTCTGGCGTCTACTAGTTTTTTACCTCTTCTAGTTTTGTTTGGTTGCGTTCTAGGGCTTGTCTGTGTTTCTTTTGTTGATCCCAAACTTAGATCGATTTATCTTTATGTATACGAGATTAGATCTGTGACAACCGTGGTTTTGGGTTTGTCACTTGGTCTTACTTTTAGGTTATTTTATGTGTGCTTACTTGAATTGTGTGTTTACGTGTTTATTTTGTGTGAACGAGGTTGGTGTGGTTATCGTTTATGAGTATAGAGTACTCATAAGTAAATCGAGGAACGGTTATTTCATGTTCATGAGCTCACAAGTGGTGACTATGAAATGAAAATGGTGATACTGTGGTGTTTACGTATACGTATAAGTATTATAGTAATAGTATTTTTTTGGGATTTACGGTTTAGCGTTTAGAGGTCTCGGGTGAGGTAATTATCCAAAAGAATATTTTTCGGGATGGTTTTAAGTCATTTAGGACTTAGTTATAAAGTTTATTTAAGAATTTGAGATTTTTTTTAAAAGTGTATATTTTACGACTTTTACGGTAAAATGCGTAAAAACTGACTAGTTTTACGGTTTTGAGGTTTTGGAGGCTTTAGGAGCTGAAATAAATTAAGGAAAATTAAGGTAATATTAATAAGATATTTATTAATAATAAAATAAAGAAAAAAACGAATTTTATGGTGTTTGGGTCGGTTTAGAAGAGAAAAAAAAGGAAAAAAGGAAAATATTTAAGGAAAGTGGGCTTTGGGTTAGACTAGGATTCACCCATACCCTATATAATGTATATACTAAATCAAATTCATTATTTTTCTCCTGGAGATAAAGGAAATTCGTGAGTTATATAAAAAATTAGGGTTCTTCATAAAATTTTGGGGTTTTCATAAATCAAAGGTAAATCTTCATAACCCTTTTCAATTTAATTGTTTTTATGTTTAAATTAATCATTCTTATGATGGATTAGGGTTAGGGTTTAATAAAAAAACAGTAAATTAATGTTGTATTAATCATAATATGATGATCACATAAGTTAGGGCTTGTAATTAGAGGGATTAGGGTTAATTAATGAGGTTGATTTTGTTAAACCCGTTTTTAAAAACTGGGCAGAATTTTGAGTCAATTGTTTTGATCATATCGGGAGTTCTACAAACTCTTATTTTGCGATACACATATCCCTGAAAAGGTATTTGAAGTGGCTTTCAAATGCAAGAAACTAGAACTAAATTGGAGGTCGGGAAGTGGGTCAAAAACAGGTTACAACAGTCGGAGGTCAAAACAGTTTTGAATTCAGCCTGTTTTCTTTTTAAGTTTTGGGTTGTTTGGGGTACTTAGGGTTGCATTGGGATCTTCTAACTAACATGAGAGATGGTTTATATATTTTAATAAGGATCTGCACATGGTCTAAGATTGTGGTTTAGGGTAAGACCCTCTAATGGTAATGAACTTTTCATACGTTTAAAATCAGGAAAACTGGAATGACAAAAGTATATATATATATATCAGGGCCTTAACAGTAGATTTAAGGTTAGGGCAAGTGGGAGGTGTTAGCCAACATATGTAAGGGTATGAATATTCCTTTTACAGAAACCATGGGTATGTTTAAGTGGACGTTTGACTTAAAGTTTTGAGACCTAAAACTGGGACTGTTTTGTGTAAAATTGTGAACGGGATAGCTATTAAACTTAACCAAGTTAAGGACTTGTTAGAGAAGGGTAATGGGGTGTTTAGAGTTATAAATGGGGTATTTATATGAGAGGGGGTTAGATGTCCATCATAGGTTGATGAACCATTTTAGAGGTTGGTTCATGTATTGATTTATGTGTTTTTGGATTATTAGCTTGGGGCTAGAGCAAGGACTTTGGAGAAGCAATCAGGTGAGTTCATAGTCCCGTTTTGCTATGTTTTTAAATGTTTTTTTTTCCAGTATGGGATGGAGATGACACTTGAAATGTTCTTTAACATGATTTAGTACTATGTTATAAAATTTGTGGACATAAATGTGTTATTGTGTGACTTGCGTGCTTATGTGTTCTCATATGTGCTTTGGTACGTGTTCTGCTATGTGAATCTTGTTTGGATTGTGATTGGCTTTGGTACATAGATGTATGGGCGTCTATGGGACCAGTTGTGATGTGTGTGGAGCGTGGGGCACGATCCGTCCTGAGTACTTGTGCATCGTCTCTTCGGAGGCAAGATATCTCGACGGGGATATAGTTCATCTTCCACAGATGGTGTGGGAAAGATCCGGATAGTGTGGTGTGTGTTCTTGTGCGTGTGACGGGATACTTCTTGATTTTTATAATGTGTTTTATGAATTGTAGATGTGATTGGTACTTGGCTTGAGTTTTGTTGTGGATGCATGTAGCATGATTATCACATTATGGTCCATTACTATAAATTGTTTTTCTTCAACTTATTTACAGCGGATGTCAAGGTTTCTTATGATGTTCTAGATAACTTAAACCTATGTTCTCACCAACTTTATGTTGACAGATTTTAGTGTCATTTTCAGGTGAGGTAGTTGTGCAAGATGATGTTAGAAGTGGCTAGAGTATAGAGGCTGCTAGGATTGCATTCGGAGGAATCCCTTTCCTCTTAGATTTTATTTTGTGTTTTGATTAAGTGAAATTTGTGGTACCTATATGTTTGATGTTTGTTTATTTGTATGTCTTTGGTAAGAGGTAGGCCTGTTACCTACTTACCTAGACGCCTGCATTATTGAGATATTGTCACGATATTTGTGTCGCCATCTATGATATTTCAATTTCATTTAGTTCTCTCTATAGACACGTTGTTGTTGTGATGATATCCATACGTCGCGCCCCATATTCCGCCATGGTGGGGTGTGACAAGATCAAGTAATACACTTAGAGAAACCTTTGTATATGTTTATGATAATCTAAGTGTTATGCGGAATTAACACTTAAACAAGAACACACAAGATATAAACAAACTTTCACTTTGATTAATGATATCAAACTTGCTTACAATGAAAGTAGTTTACGAATGAAAACTTATATTGAACATTAACCTAAAGGTCTTCTTTTATAGACATAAGAAGCCTTGTACAATAATCTACGTATCAGCTATTCTAGGTAAAGATAAATATAGAAAATACATTGTTGTTCCTATCTTTACTAGAAGTAATCTAGAATACAATAAACGTGTAGAGTATATCTTCCCATCAGTGCTTGTCTTCAATGTATCAACGCATGACTTTATCTTGTCAACGCTTGAGCTGTCAGCGTTTTTTTTGCTCCTGTCAACGCTTGTTTTACTCTTGTCAGCGCTCAAGTAGATTGGCTATAATTTATTCCCAACAATCCTCCCCTAAACTTGATATCCACTCTTATGATCAAGTTTCTGAATAAACATTAAGGACTAGGAGGAATCTTACAAACCTTCTCATATTGGTAATAAATAAATCTGATCAAGTCTTTTGCCACATCACTTGAATAATCAATTTCCAGCTGAGTGTTCTTCATCTTTTCCAAGATATCCTTGGATATGAAATACTGACCATCCACAAGTAGATACTCAACAAACTTTGTAGAACTCAAATGATAAACACCAGCAGCTGAATACAATCTCCATTGAAGACCACTGAGGTCATCTTCAATATCCTTCCAAATAGCATGATCCTCATATTTTGGTCCACACATTCTCTTGAATGTGGACCACAGTTTTATTTCATTAGCTGAAGTTGGTGCTTCAGCCTCATACTTGGTCTCTAACAACCTACATAGGTCTACCAAGTCTTCTCTATCACAACTTGCAAACAAAGATATAAGAGTGGTAAAAGTGTGCACCTCTTTTCCATACCTGCCAATCTTCCAAAATCCACATTCATCTTCTTCATAGCTCACAATTGGATTTCTGGAATCTAGGGGTAACACTTGTACCATATCTGAAGCTTCTAATGGTGAGAGCTTGAGGCTCCTTCTTATGACAGCTTCACTTGGATATAATGGATCCATATCTTCGGGAAACTCAAGAGAAACTCCCTTTTTCACTGGTCTGGGAACAAACATTGCTTTCTTGAGCTCCATTTCCTTTGCAAGTTCTTCTTTTCTTTCATCAGAAAGAAGTCTGAGAGTGTTTGCTTCATGCACTCTAACCCAGATGGGATAAGCTTTACATTCCAACTCATCAAATGTCAATGCCCTCAATTTCTGATAAGTCCACCCTACTCCATGACATCTGAGCAACATGCAGTACAACTCCCTTCTATCCCTTTTCAACTCTGAGAGAATATTGCTTGCCTTGTGTTTCAAAATGACCTAGCAATCCTTTTGTACTCTAAGAAGAATCTCCAAGCCCCATATCTTATCTGAAATGGTCAAGTGTGGATTCTCCATACATCTTTCTTCCCAAGCATTATACATTTGAACCACCTCTGGCATATCAAAGTCAACCTGCAATTTCAACTCTCTCAACTTCTCCTTGGCCAACTCATCTCCATACTCAAGTCTTTCTGGCTATTCTATGATCATAACACTTGCGTCTGAGCTAGCTTCATCACTTCCTTCTTGCTCTACTGAAGTGACAACAAATGGTGACTCTCTCACCTCCTTTCTGTCTTGTTCCACAATTTATGCAGCCATCCTTCTATCAAACTCAATTTGAGCTGCATTCTTCGGACCAACCTCTTCCACCATAATGCCCTTACCCTTATCTAATGGATCAATTGTTGGTAAGGTAGATGGTGATACCTGTGAAGAAACCTCCTTGATGATGGATGATGACTGGGATACATCACCCTCATTTGCAGGTCTGTCAACGCCCAATTTTGCTGTGTCAGCGCCCAAAATACTTATGTCAGCGTTCTACTTCTCCTTGTCAACGCCCAAAGTTCCTGCCTCAGCGCCTTTTGCAATTTCCTCCAACATGGCTGTAAATGATAAATTTAAGTTTGTAGGAGAGACTAAGGACGTATCAAAACCTGTATGTTTCTTCAAACTTGTAAGGGCCTCAGCAACATCTAAAGATTGACCATCATGGCTGCCCTTATCATTCACATTTATTTGATCTTCCTCCCCTTTGGAAGATTCCTCCATCCCTCTCCTTGCACTAGCAGTCTCCAAAATAACAATCCTCTCCCTCAATTGCTTGAGTTCAAGGCCTTGTGTGTTGACAACTTGTACCAAGTCTGCATTTTGCTTTTGCAAGCTCATGCAGACTGCCGTCAATTCAATAAGGGTCATTGGTTCCAATCTGCCCTCTTCTAAATTGGGTATTTAACCTCCCAAGTCAGATTCATTGGGCATGGATGAGGACTTAATGATGGTGGGACTGCCTTGGCCAGCTTCTAAGCCAGAACCAATAGTCCCAGCCTCATCCATAGCCCCAGCCATACTTGTGGTGGTGGTTCTCTCTGCTACATGGCTAGGACCACCAGAGCAGAACACTCCAGTAGTCCTTTGGCATTTAATCAACCTATATTCAGGGGGTGTAGAAGATGATGTGGATTGGGTGGATGTGGGTTGGTTAAGGGGTGTTTGGGTCTATGAAGGTTGTGTGTCAACGTTGGAAATAGGCACATCAACGCCAACATTAAACGTGTCAACGTTGAAGGGTTCTTGGTCAATTTGCATATGTTCAGGTGAAGGTAATGGTTCAGGTATTGGGTCAATTTGAGGTTGGGGGTCTGGTTGGGGTTGTGCTGCTGCAATGACAGCAAGCATAGCTTGGGTTAAGGGTAGGTCACGATGTGGGGGTGAGTTCATCTTCATAAAAATTGCTTTCTTTTGCACAGGGATCTCATAAAAATCATTATGATCCCTTGTGCAGTATCCTTGAGCATCAAAAACCATTTGTAAAAATCAGGGATAAGCTAAAGTCATTTTGTTCCCCTTATTTTTACACATGCCCTCAAAAATCATTTTAGAATAATTAAATTTTTGCCCAGTTGCAATGCACACAATAGCACTTGCAATAGATCTATTGATCTCATTGTGTGCAGTGCATTTGGGACTCAAACATTGTAGGAGGACATGTATGAGGTACTTCCAGGCTGGGGGAAATTCCTGTTTATGATATTTATTTAAAGTTCCTTCATCAGGAAAAGGATAACCCAAAGCCCTTAGTCCTTGTTCTATTTCACTAATGGGAAGGGTGGTTATACCATCAGCATCATCAAGATGCAAGGCTTGGCGTACCAAAGCCTCAGTAACCACCCAAGGTCTCCCATGAACAATAGAAGTTAATGTAGTCACTCTATTAACTGTTGAGGAACTTACAGTGTTCCAAAACTGTTTAATATGTGTGACAGGAATGAGTGGTGCATGAGAAAGAGCATACCTTATGGGGGATGCGTTCAAATACGCCACCATTTGTGTGTATTAGGGAAACAGAGTATCATCAGCTTCAAGATACGCAATCATGTTATGTTGACTTCTGAACCTCAATTCCAATTCTGATGGTTTAAACTTTGGTGCCATTGTTGAAATCTGTTAAAATGATTGACGAAGATGAAGTTGATAAGAGAAAATTGTGTTAGACAAGAATTATAGGTACCATGTTTAAAAATAGGAGCCAAATTTATAGGAGAAGAAAATGCATGTGATTGGCCCAAAAATAGGCAAGTATTTTCAAAATGCAATCATGAAAATATTGAAAAATAATGATTTTATCTCATGCATTAAATGAAAGTTATCAACTCCCAAAATTACGGCCTAAAAATATGTCAAAAAGTAACAAGTGGGTAGGACCCATTGAGTGTCAACGGTCAAAAATAACCTATCAACGCCCAACGGCTATAATCTTGTCAACGTTTGCCTGTAGCCATGTCAGCGTCTAAATTGGTCACAACAACGCTTGGAAAAATACTTGTCAGCGTCCAAAAATAAAAATGTTTTAAAAATGAAAAATGACCTTCATAAAGTAATTTATCCTAGAGAAGATAAACAAAAAGCTGATAATTATTATAGGGTGGCAAACACTGTCCAGTTATGCACACTTGCGTATGCAAGATAGACATAACAGTCCTCTAGTGTCCCTTGCTAACCAAAACTCTTAACAACCAAGTTACCTTATAAAATTCCTTGTTACTCCCAGGTAAATCCCATAACAAAATTATTCCCAAGTCTCCCAACAGACCACAACCAATTCTAGGCCAAAAATGTCTTGGCAGCGTGCATAGTATATCAACTTTGCATGCTACAGTGCCTCATGATTTAGTAAAACTAACTCATACTCACCTGTGGACACAATCTAGAATTGTGATAAGAGTATCATATGGATACCCAAACATCCTAAAGGTTCCTAAAACCTCCCCTTAAACTATGATACATAAGTTGCTAAAAACATGCATGAACATAAAAATTTATGTCAAGATAGGAATTAAAATTCCAACCATCATCCATAAAAAAACTTGTCCAAATGCTTCTCCAATGATCCATAAGCAACTCTGTATCTAATGGTATACTGATAACACCACCTACACATTTAGATTGAAAACCACAAAACTAACATTGTTGCTGACAACGCCCCGATAACACATGACAGCGTTGAGGGAAGCTTTGTCAGTGTTAGACAATTATATTGCTGACAACGTTACAAAAACACTTATCAGCCTTCAAGCAACCGTTGTCAGTGTTAGAAAAATATAGTGGAAAATCTAAATCATCAATAAGACCAATAACAATGCATCATCCTGTACATACTTTTACAAAAAGACTCCAAAACACATATTATGCGAGATTGATCATTCCAATACTTGTTACCAAGTATTGAAACCTCCCAGCATCAAAAGGTTTAGTTAGTAAATCTGACACATTTTCTTTTGTGTCAACCCTATCTGGTTGTATTAAACCCTTTTCAAAACAATCCCTTATAAAATGGTGTCTAATTTCTATGTGTTTAGTTTTAGAATGATGTACAGGATTCTTAATGATGCATAAAGTGCTGTTATTGTCAACAAATATCTTGGTATGCATGAAATTATACCCATAGTCCAACAGCTGGTTTTGAATCCACAAAACTTGTCCACAACAAGCAGCTGCAGCCACATACTCAGCTTCAGTTGTAGAATTAGCCACCACTGTTTGTTTCTTGCATTGCCAAGATATCAACCTGCTCCCAAGAAACTGACATCCACCAGTTATAGATTTTCTATCAAACTTATCACCTCCATAGTCACTGTCTGAATATGCAATCAGATCCAATGGTGAATCCTTTGGGTACCACAAACCAAGACTAAGATAGCATCTTAGGTACCTAAAGATCCTCTTCACAGCATAAAGGTGACATTCTTTGGGAGTCACTTGATGGCGTCACAAGCACACACAGCAAACATGATGTCAGGTCAGGAGGCTGTAAGGTACATCAATGATCCAATCATGGATCTATAGTGCCTGACATCAACATCTTTCCCATCTCCAATCTTTCCCCAAGGGTGTTCTCTATCCATAGGAGTAGTAGCCCTCTTTTCATGTGGAGAAAAGCCAAACTTCTTCAAGATCTCAGCCACATATTTATCCTGGGAGATGAAGATACCATCTTCTTTCTGCTGAACTTGTAAACCAAGAAATAAGTTCATCTCCCCCATAGCACTCATCTTGAATTTGTCTGTCATCAGCTTGGAGAAATCCTCACTCATCTTTGGATCAGTAGACCCAAAAATGATGTCATCAACATAGACCTGAACAAGCAACACATCCTTACCTTTCTTCTTTGTAAATAGTGTCTGATCTATGGTGCCCCTCTTGAATCCATTGTCCACCAAATAGGTAGACAAAGTACCATACCATGCTCTAGGGGCTTGATGAAGTCCATACATAGCCTTCTTGACTCTATACACCTTGTCTGGATTCTCTGGATCCTCAAAACCAGGAGGCTGCATCACATATACTTCCTCAACAATAGTTCCATAGAGGAAGGCACTCCTTGACATCCATTTGATAGACAGTGAAGCCCATGCAGGATGCATAGGCTAAAAAGATCCTTATAGCTTCAATCCTTGCAACTGGTGCAAAGACTTCCTCATAGTCTATCCCCTCCTCTTGTGTATATCCCTGAGCCACTAATCTTGCCTTGTTTCTGACCACAATTCCTCTTTCATCTCTCTTGTTTCTTAGAACCCATCTTGTCCCTATAGGTCTGACATATCTGGGACAATCAACCAGCTCCCAAACATCCTGTATTGCAAATTGGTGAAGCTCATCCTGCATTGCTTCCACCCAACTTGGTTCTTTGAGAGCATCAAATATCTTCTTGGGTTCCTGTTGTGACAGAAAACAGGCAAACAAACATGCTTGCACAAGAGGGGTATCAACCTTCTTGTGTATATTGCCAATAAACCCACCAAGACCTTGATGAGATCTTCTAGTCTGAACTGGAGTCATAATATCACCAATGATTTGAGAAGTGGGGTGATTCTTCATAGTGGAAGTGAGAACTCCTCCTTCAAAAAGTCTGGTGTCCTCAACCTCATTCTTCATGTTGCCAATATGTTCTTCATCAGACTCTCTTTCATCAACATGAGGATGAACCTCTTCATATATATTGGAAGGTTCACCTTGTTCAAAAATGGAAGAGAAAAGATGTGCAGAAGTGTTGTCAACGCCTGAACCTTGTTTGTCAGCGCTTGGGCTAACAACGCTTGAACTGTTGTTGTCAACGTCTGAATTGGTCTTGTCAGCGCTAGATTTGCCTTTGTCAGCGCCTGAAGGACCATGCATGTTTGTATCTGGTGGTACTTGGAGACCACCATTATCTTTACCAGCAGCAGCAGCAGCAAAAGCATCTGTCCATATGGGAATTGTAACATATTCTTGTATAGGAGATGTCTTTTCCGCTTGTGATCCAATCTTTTCATGAACCTGTGTACCTGAAACATCAACAACTTGTTCTTCCACAACATTTGAAGTTACCTTCACAATGTCTGGATTAGTGACAGGCATATAATTTAAAGTTCTAGATAAAGGTTCCAAGTCAAACAACCAATTAGGACCACTTTCAGGATCACTAGGTTTATTTTCTAAAAACCTGACATGTACTCTTTCAAGTATACATTTTTCCTCTTTAAGATAAACCTTATATCCCTTGCTCTGCACTGAATACCCCATGAAGTAGCCTTCATCACCTTTTGCACAAAATTTCCCTAAGGCATCGCTAGTAT
Organism: Glebionis coronaria; assembly: GCA_025667525.1. Lineage (NCBI taxonomy): Eukaryota > Viridiplantae > Streptophyta > Magnoliopsida > Asterales > Asteraceae > Glebionis > Glebionis coronaria. The sequence goes on along the minus strand of CM046882.1, from coordinate 415,675,954 downwards.
CTAAAACTACTACATGACAACCAAAAGGTCTGAGAAAACCAATATTAGGTTTTCTACCCCAAAGTAACTCATAAGGTGTTTTGTTCTGAATTTTGTTAACCAATGCTCTATTTTGAACATAACAAGCTGTATTAACAGCCTCAGCCCAAAATGCTATAGGAAAATGAGCATCAGCCAACATTGTTCTAGCTGCTTCAATTAGGGTTCTATTTTTCTTCTCAGCAACCCCATTTTGCTGTGGGGTTCTGGCAACACTAAATTGCCTAGTAATTCCTTTCCTGGCACAGAAATCATCTAACTTTTTATTCCTAAATTCACCACCATTATCACTCCTAAGAATTTTAACTTCATTTCCAGATTTCTTCTCAATCTGAGTGATAAAATCAATTAAAGTGTCAGTTGTGTCACTCTTCATAGCTAGAAAGAATGTCCAAGTAAACCTAGAAAAGTCATCTATGATAACAAAGCAATATGACTTACCATTCAAACTTTCTATATTGGTTGGACCAAAGAGGTCCATATGAAGCAAATGAAGAGGTCTAGAACTAGAATGCACCTGTTTGGACTTGAATGAGACCTTGTGCCGCTTGCCTTTAAGACATGCAACACAAGAGTGGTCATTGTGGAAGGCCTTCTCAGGCAGACCATCAACCAAGCCAAGTCTCACAAGCCTATTAATATTCTTAAAATTTATGTGCCCTAGTCTCCTGTGCCACAAATTACTCTCATCTACTGAAGCTTTAGCATAAAAACAAGACATATTGTTATTCATTCTAATCCCATTCAGATTCACATTGTATATGTCCTTATGCCTAGGTGTTCTATATTCAATATATTTCTCATCAGGGATCTTATAATCCTTGCTTAACACCAAACATTCAGTATCAGTAAACAGAACTTTATTTTTGTTATCACAAACTTGTGATACACTAAAAAGATTGTAATCAAGTTCTTTTACCAGAAATACGTTTTCAAAACACAAGTTCTTTGTGAGAAGGGTTCCTTTGCCTGTGATAGTACCATATCCGCCTCCAAAGTAAACCTTATCACCATCCTTAATGGGAGTGAAGTTGGTCAAATAGTCTTCCTTCCCTGTCATGTGCCTTGAGCATCCATTATCCCAATATCCATAATCATTGACCTGTCTTTGAATGCCCTGCACATAAAGAAAACAAATTAGTTTTCTTTGGGAACCCAAGCCTTAGAAGACTTGGATTCATCTGGTTGTTCAATAAGAACAGACTTAGTTCTCATAACAACCCCATTTTCATCCTTCTTAGGATGAAATACCCAGTTAACCCCAATAAGTTTTGTAATGACCTTTGAAATGTAATTAAATCTGTTGCAGGTCATTAAAATCCCATTATCATTAGGGTTTTGATCTTTCTTGGGTCTCCATGTTAGGCTTGAAGAAGCTTTAGACCCCTTACCCTGTGGTTGCAAATATTTAGGTCTGGTCACGTTTCTGTCAGTGTTGGAATTGGTCTTGTCAATGCTGAAATTACCCTTGTCAGCGTTGAACCTAGGGTTTGCTACAGAAACCCATTGCCTATTAGACCAAGTATTTGTATTTTTAAATGGTCTTTGTCCATGAGTGTTAGACCCTCTAGTAAAAAATGGGGCAGGTCTAACCACTTGTGGACTTTGCTGCACACAAGGTTTGGGTCTGACAATGTTTGACTTCCTAACAACGTTGACTTTGTTCCTGTCAGCGCTGAATTTGTTCCTGTCAGCGCTGACTTTGGGAGCGTTGACACACTTATATGCCAAGTGTGAAAAGCTACCACAAGTGTAACAGGCTTTTCTAGACACAACCCTAGGTCTAGAAGAGAAGAAGCCTGTTCCATCATTGCTAACCTGGCTCTTAGGTGACCTAGTATTCCTATACATCTCTGCATACTTAATGCTAGGTTTTCTAATAGTGTTTGAGCCAAGGTCAACAGCTTTACCAGTGATTGGGTTACTAACCTTAATGGGAGTTGACTCATTAGGACTTTCACATAGCAAGCCACCCTTAACAAATAATGTAGGGTTAGCTTTCTTCAATTCATTTAGGTCAGTCAACTTTTGTTGATACTCTTCAACTGGGGTGACAACTCTTGGTGGAGGAATGAATTCCTCCTCTTGGAGTTCTGGCAAACCAGTCCAAGATAGGTCCTTTTTTTGGACACCATAGAAGTGACCAGCTGGTGGTTGAACCATAGAGTAGTCTTTCATCCCAATCCCAGTCATGTCCTTAGGATCCCTTTGTTTACCCACACAATCTCCTAGGGTTTGAGTGGCTCTATCAAATCTTTGAATTTTAAGGCCAACATTGTCTTTATTCTTAATGGCCTCATCTAATTTAGCCTGTAACTCACCATTAACCCTTTCCATGATGTTTCTAATATCCATACTAGCATTTAAATCATGTTTTAAAATATTTATTTAATCTTTTAAGTCAAATTCCATTTTCTTGTATTCAGAAACGGTTTTCTTAGTTTGAGTGAGAGCTAGTTGGTAATTACACAGTTTGCATCTTTCAGTACTCACATCACTTAATAATCTTAACACCTCTTTGTTAAGTTTCTTAGTGTTTAACCTACAACCTTTACTACAAAAAGCATCATTGTATACCTCATTATCAGATGAAGAGGAGGAGTGTGCCATGAGAGCATATTCAACATGCTCTTCTTCGTCAATTTCAGCAACCAAAGCTTTATCCTCTTGCACATCCTTAGCCAGATAGCTCCAATCCCATCCCATACCATCAATTCCTTGAACTGCAACCATGGCTTTAGGATCCTGAGCTTTAACAACTTGACTTGAGGGTTTACCAGCATCAGATCTTCTAGGAGATCTGCATTCCCTCATGAAGTGCCCCATACGATGACAGTTGTAGCATTCAACTTTGGATTTATCAAATCCAGCTGTATCTTTTGCATTGAAGGTCATCTTCTTCTTAAACCTTTTGTTCCACCTGTTTGCTCTTATACTAGCAAGAGCCATGTTCCACTTAATGTCCATCTCTTCCAAATACTCATCACTTATCTGCTCAAGGTCCTCATATGTAATCACTGAACCATTGGGAAAAGAAGCAATATAAGCACATACAGTATCCAAATCCAAACCAGCAGGTTTGACTCTTGGGGAGTCACTTTTGAATGTGTCAGCGTCTGAAAAAGAGACGTTGACAGGACTTGTTCCGGCGCTGACACATGATGATCCAGTAACTGGATGCATGTAAGAGTCCTTCTGATTGAATTGACCTTCACTATGAGAGAAGAAGGCCATGTTACTGTTGGTAGAATTGCTTCCATGTTCTAAAAGAGTTTCATCTTCCAACAGCCTTAGTTTGTTGTAGATGTCATCAAACCTGGAACTTTTGTAGGTACTATTGGCAAGAATAGATCTTGCTTCAATCTTCCATGCCTCACCAAGACTTTTAAGAAAAGTAGCATTGATGTCAACATCACCAAGTTGTGTCCCCATGAAGGACAATTTGCTTGTAATATCAAGCAATCTGCTTCTCACACTGCTAAGCTTTTCATTAGGTTGAGCCTTGAAGACAACATAATCATGCATGAGTTGCTTCTTCTTCTCTTCCTTAGTATCTGCATTGCCACCATATGCAACTTCAAGAGCTTCCCAAAGGTCTTTTGCAGATTCATAACCTCTATATTTATGCTGGTTCTCTTGTCCCAACGAGAGTTTCAGAATATTTAGGGTTTTCATGTCAACCCTTTTCTTTGCTATGTCTTCAGCAGACACAGCTCTACCATCTTCAGGCTTTTCTTTTTTATCTTCTTCAAAACATCCAGCAACAGCTGATCTTCCAGAAATAGCATCAGCAATCTTTTGGGCTTTATCGAATGTGTTTCCATATTCAATGATCTCCCAGAGTGTGTAGTCATAGATCCCTAAATATTGCTCAAAGTTGAATTTCCACAATTCAAAGTTGGTTGCATCAAGCATGGGAATCTTGATGTTTGGTAAAGGTGAGGAGGAGGAGGTTAGTTCTGAATTTGACATGATGCTGTTAGGGTTTTTGAGAAAATTAGGGTTTTGGTGATTTTTAGGGTTCTTGTGTTCTTTAAGATCAAAAGTCCCTCAATAAGCTCTGATACCACTTGTTGATCCCAAACTTAGATCGATTTAGCTTTATGTATACGAGATTAGATCAAGTAATACACTTAGAGAAACCTTTGTATATGTTTATGATAATCTAAGTGTTATGCGGAATTAACACTTAAACAAGAACACACAAGATATAAACAAACTTTCACTTTGATTAATGATATCAAACTTGCTTACAATGAAAGTAGTTTACGAATGAAAACTTATATTGAACATTAACTTAAAGGTCTTCTTTTATAGACATAAGAAGCCTTGTACAATAATCTACGTATCAGCTATTCTAGGTAAAGATAAATATAGAAAATACATTGTTGTTCCTATCTTTACTAGAAGTAATCTAGAATACAATAAACGTATAGAGTATATCTTCCCATCAGTGCTTGTCTTCAATGTATCAACGCATGACTTTATCTTGTCCACGCTTGAGTTGTCAGCGTTTGTTTTGCTCCTGTCAACGCTTGTTTTACTCTTGTCAGCGCTCAAGTAGATTGGCTATAATTTATTCCCAACATCTTTTTCCTAACTAGGGGGTATCCTTCTCGGATTTGTAGCATGTGCTCCGCAATCAAGCGCGGTACCCCCATCATATCCTTTGGTTCCCATGCGAAAATGTCTAAGTTGTTTTTCAAGAGTTTGCACATTTCTGCCCTCCCTTGGTCAGACAGTGTTCCTTCGATCATGACTTGTTGCTCTAGGAAATCTAAGTGAACTGCCACCTTCAGGTTTGGTGGTGATGACACTTTCGGCTCTGTGGTTACTCTTGGTGGTTCTGCAATTGTATTGCATTCTGAGTGCGGTATTACCATATTAAAGATTGTGACGACGCCTCCTTCCACTGGGAATTTATCATGCCATGGGTCGTAGAGGTCACGGCTCTCATTGCTAGGATTCTTGGACTTCCAATGATGTCATTGTATGGCGATGGTGAATGTATTACCAGGAAGTTCATCCATACTGTGGTTGAGTGTTCATCATCAACAAGTGTTACCCGTAGTCTAAGCTGAACAAGGGGCCATATCACTTCTCCACTAAAACCTATTAATGGCGAGGTAGCAGGTATCAGCTGGTTTTTTATGTCCGAGCTTAATCGTAGGAAACAGTGCTCGTACAAGATCTCTGTCTAGGATCCCCCATCAATGTACATACGGCGGACAACGTGTTCACAATGCCGTTTACCAATGCGTCTTTCCACCGGGGTGGTCATTGGCGGAGGCTTTGGGAAGTTCGCGCCTTCTAACAGAAATATCTCCCTCGGGGTCTTTTTTAGGGGCGTGAACTTATTGTCAAAATCACGTCCCCCACTCTGACCTCCCTGATAATCAAAACTTTGCCCATTACTTTGGTTGTTGAAAGGTTTCTTGGATGAGTTCTGAGATCTGTAGCTCGGGGTAGTTCGTTTGCTATCCGTGGCTATGACTTCGCCTTGTATAAAAGATCGAACCTGCCGCCTTACTCCATCGAAAGTTTCTGGAGTTTATTCATTCAGCTTTCGTATCAGATCCTGGTTAGTTATCCCGGCCATGAAGCATGACACTTTTAGGATTTTGGGACATTCCTTTATCCGATTGAACTCGCTTTTAAAGCGTTCTACTAAATTTTCCAGATACTCTCCCTGATTCTGCTTGACTCTCGCTAGTGATACAGGGCTATTGTCGCTTTTCTTTTGTTGCGTATAATTTCTTTTGAAAACCTTTGGTAGTTCTTCAAATCCATCGGATGTTCGACGCGGGAATTTGTCGAACCAATTTCGCGCATTACCAACTAAAGTGGAGTTGCACCTGTTGCACCACGTAGGTTCTGGCCATTGCTCAATCCCTGCCTGTGACTCGAAGAGCTTTAAGTGGTCATCCAGATTCGTAGTACCATCGTATGTCTTGACATTTGACGGCATACGACTTTTGCTTTCTGCGTAATGTTGGATACGCTTTGTGAAAGCATTGGCCCTTCATCGTCTCTAAGGTAGGGAAAGGTCCCTATGCTCGTGCCTAGAGGCTCGACGAAAGTCTTTTTTATTTGACCTCGTTGTCCAAGGTATCTAAAGAGGAGTACCTCGGTCTGTGATGTCTGGGTTGATGGTCCTCAGAGTCAGAGCTAGACGAGTCGTCGCTTGGGGATTGATCTCCCAGTCCGTACTTATTATGATGACTCCTTCTACGTTTCCCTCCCCGCGACTCCTGCCTAGGTTCTTTTTCCATGGGAGTCTTCGGGTTCTCTTGGGATACATCCCGTGGTTCCGGGCTTATCTTTCCTTCATCTAGGTCAGCTGTGCTTCGGTCCTTAACTTGTCGGCCCCTCATACGCTCAATGATCAATGAAATGAGAGCACCAAAATTTTTGGCGACGTACTCTTCCATTTATCGTGCTTCAATAGCGAAGACCTCGTCGTGTTCTGTTGCTATGAGGGGTTGCTTTCGTTTGTCTTTGTTTGGTGGAGGTTGTGCTAATCCCTGGTTGGGGATCTTCTCCACTAATGCGGGTTTGGGAGTGAAGAACGGCGAATTGAATCCTTGCTGAGGTGGATTCACCATATCCCTGTTGTTTTCCCGGCTGGTTGATCCAGGGGTAAGCTCCACGGATGCGATCTAGGCATCCACCAATGATGACCTTCTTCTCACCCCCTTTTTGGTGAGATACATACGTACTGCCCTTAGTCATGCTTAGAGTTTAGTGTAGGGTCCCACGGATGGCGCCAACTTGTTGATACAAAAGTTGGATGGATCGCGCTTAACCCGAATTAGGCTTAATTCGGGTGCTTGAGGGCTCCGGATCTTGCACCAACTGAACTTGTTTGAAGACTCTGCACACTAAATAACAGACACCTTTAGGCTTACGGTGGGCGCGTTTCCCACAATTAAATTCTAGCATGACTGTAAGTAATCGATTTGAGAGATAGGTGAGGGTTTAGAGTATTGTGAATGTCGTACCTTTGTGGAACCTCGAGAGTTCCTTTTATACCCGGTGAAATCCTAATTGGGCTTCGTTATTCTTGCGGCCTAAGCAAGAGATAAATACCAAATATAACCGGATCCTTATCGCGTGAATAAGGATGGTGTATATCCTTTTAACTTAGGCGAATCATAACCAGATTTAGATTATGATTCTGTTTGATCTTGTCCATGCACGGCTAGGGCACGGTTAAGATAAAACCGCGTGTGACACGGCTTATTGGGCCTCATGGGCTTTAGCGTTGTCTGTTTATGATCCATACGTAATGGATACGGGTAATCTCGTGGGTCGGGTTATCCACCCCGACTATGGACTATACGTCATCAGTCTTCTAGGTATTTTTTGAACTCGTTACATTCCTTAAGGTGCTAAACACCCTTGTGGGTAAGTAAACCGATTGAGGAGGAATTGCATGCTAAACGTTCAAGTTAATGGCTAGTCCTTAATCTACATAAGTAGAATTTCATATAAATCTTCTCAAACATAAGTACATTGCTACTTATAGGCATTATAAGAGAGTTGGAAAGATAGATAAATCGCTATTTGCTTTCTACTAGTGATGTAACACTTACAATGTTGACAAATCCAATGGGAGTTTTGTGTTTTATGATTGAAGATACCTTCATGTAATGTTGACTATTTCAGTGGGAGCTACAACCTTTATTTCCTTGTTTGTTACCTTATTAGTTCTAGCTAGTCTTAAATTAACTCATTACGTTCCGAATATTAACAACCATTCTTTTAAGGAAGATTGCATTTTATTATATAAAAAACATGTTTCTTTCCTTATGTTTCCCTGAATGATAATCTATAAAATAAGTATGTACGATTCCTTATTAAACGATATGGTGGTAACTCTACTTGTAATATCTATGACATTATCATATTATTTACACAATCAAGCGTGCCTCATGTTGGTTGTTTACATAATTTTATGTTGTGTCTTACACTAGTGGGAGAAATCTCAAAGTGTGTGCAAGGAACAACATATTATTAGTTTCCTTGATTGTAAGGTAAGAAAGCTAAATTCTACTAGGAATTAAACACGCGAGATATTTGTTTCCTTATTATGTCAAGATATAATATTAAGCTATTCAATTCACTGACTACAAGTGTTAGTCAATATAATTATGATTAATTATACAATCATAATTATGAAATATGAAATTAACTTGAAATTACTATTGAACTCAAGAGTATGCGTTTATAATTGCTTTAGTAAGTATAATTATGTTTTCTTGTTAAGAGCTAGTTATAAAGTCTTTAAATTAATCAATGACACATAGCATAAAGTAAATAGTAAAATATTATGAATAAAAATATCGTATTAAAACGATGTTTAGATTTTAATTACTCTTAAGTTTTGTTAACGACAAAACACAAAATATATTTTTACGTTTGTGTTACAAACAACATTAAATCTTTGGATCAATGATTTTATGTTGCTAAATTTTGTAAAAAGTTCTCTACGCTTATAAGCTTTTTTGTGTAAACTTAAAATGTGTAAAAATACACATAGTCTCTCCACATCTCTGATATAGAAAAGTCAACCCTAGTGTCATATTGTTTGAGTGTGATCTTGGACAAAGCATTTATAAGGAAACAAACGTCATATCTCACGGATCCTTTCGTAAAGGGGTGGACCCTTTTGGGAGAAGGGTTCGCAGGGTCGTGAGTTGCTGATGTTTTGCCTATAAATACCAAGCACTCTCCAAGATGTAGACTCGTCCCTCTTCTATCTAAATCTCTCTAAACCTCTGATTATCTCTAATATTCTAACTTCTATTCTTATCTTACCTCTTGTCTTTTGTGATATAGATCATTTTCTTCATGAAGATTGTTTACAAGAATTCTATCTCCATGTTGTGATCCTTCAAAGTTTACTTGTGTGATTGCGTTAAGTGATGTTTATACAATCATCATTGTTGTACCCATTCATCTACTACTTGTGTAATAGATTGGTTGGTATTTTAGTCCTCAAAATACATATGTGAAGGGAGTTGTACCCGTGTAAAAGAACATGACATCCTAGCTTAGGCGTCGGTAAAGATTGTAAGCAACGTGTAAGGTTTTCTCCACCGGTATAAAGGAGGTTGTTGACTAGTGAAAGTCGAACTCTCGAGTGGAAATCGAGGAGTGGAATTAGGGGCAAGATAAGTGAGATCTTGCTAGGCCGAACCACTATAAATCCTTTGTGCATTGTGGTTTGATTTATTCTTTCTCTATCTCTGTTATACTCAATCATACTTGATCTATATCCTCACTAATCACAAAAAAAGTTTCAAAGAAGTAAAACTGATCGGTAAAACTATTCAACCCCCCCCCCCCCCCCCATCTAGTTTTACACAAATAGTTATCTTGTCAAGACATAAACATGAAGTCACATAATTATTCAAAGACTTATAAATACTTGCATGTTCCTGTTTCTTGTAAACACATGAACATAAAATTCTTCAACTACTCAAAGAAATAACGTTAGACCATGCACTTGGTTTTAAAATATTGTGTATTCCATTAGGCTTGACCCAAATGGAAAGTATTTACCCTAAAAAGAATTAATTTATTAAAAGAATTGTGATATAGTCTCACGATCCTAATACTCATGAAATATCACATTATCATGATATGTCCAATGTATTGAAGCAAACTATATTCATATTGTTTTTCTCTGGTTACTTAAATGGCTCTGCATCCAAATCAATTAAAATTTTCCATGTGTCATAGATGCACACAATATAGTTTCAACCTAGAAAGTATTTAAGACATTATGTATCTACGGATTGGGATAAATCTCATTATGTATTGATTAAAGTTCTAAAATCTGATAATATCTTATGAAGCATATTAGCAAGCTAAAGATGAGAACTGTAAAATTGTATTTTGTTATCCCATTTAAGAATAATTTACTATCGCTTAAATACTTAGTATTTAGAGAAGTGACTCTTCTTACAAAAGTAAGTGGGAGTATTTATTAATCTTGTTAATATTCAAGAACAAAATACATAACCTTTTGAATTCACTTGCTAATGTCATACTAAAGTTAAGCATGAAAATGTCGAACCAAAGTATAGTGTAACTCTTATTCATAAATCCATAAGGATGCCTCATCAATAGATTGATATTTTATATCAATGTTGAGGATTATATGTTAGATGGTCATAGTGAACTTGCTGGCTAAAGATAAGTTATCACATTTGAATCTGATAAGAAGTCTTATAACCATGAATGACAAGATGTACTCCTTAAAAGTCAGTCAATGTTTCAATACTGATTGATCTTTTACCAACCAGTAAAATGTAAGGTTATAATGATTTTCTTTTGAAGAAAGGCTCATAAGGATGAAACTATATACATAATAATGGGTGACTGATGACAAGAGTTTTAATCTTAATGAAGCAATTGAGTATGATTAAATCATTTTTTCTACAAACATTAATAAAGATAATTAATTATCATATAGTTTCTCTTGAATCTAAATATGGCAAATTAAGTTATCTTACCCTTTCATTTGTGAGTAATTTTTGCGATGACGGTGTGTAATCAAAAGGTTAGGAGTTTAAAAGAATCATTAAAAAGTATACATGATAAAAGAATCCAAGTGTGGATTAGATCATGCATCTAGGAGTTTAAATCTTAAGTTTAAATCACAATATGGTTTCTGATTAAATTAAGATAAATTTCTAAGTATACTTGATATCAAGTGGGAGCTCTAAGTTTGTTTTCTTAAAGTTTCATATGTTTTGTAACATATTGAAATCATCATTCCATCTAAGCTAGATATTAATACCTTGACTTGAAATGATTATTCATTCTGGATTTAGGAAATAAACAAGCAACTTTGGAATAAATGTTTAATAAACACTAGTAGGGTACCCGCGCGATGCGGCTGCGGGTACCTGTAACATAAAAATTGGTGAACAATATTTTAACTTTACGTTTTTTAACAACATTTCAAAAAGAAAAAATTTAAGGTTTATGTAGCTTTATGTAATTGTCTAACCGAAACGATGGTGGCTCTGGTTCTCGGTTGAACCAGTTAATCTGGTTTGATATTGAAAATGTAAATATATATGTTTTAAATTGTTTTATAAGGTGAATATAAAATTGTATATTTGAGTAATAGAGTGTATTAATTATATGTTTATTGTTATTAATTGATTTTGAAAAAATAATGTGTAGTAACATTTGTTGTTTTGTAAAATATGTTATTTTATTTATAAATTATGGTAATTAAGTGTTTTAGTTATAATATTAATTATATTTTAATGATAGTTTTAAATGTAATGTGTTATAAAAGTTCTTTTGCTTGTTATGGTTGTACATATGCATAAATAGGTTGTATTACTCAAATTTTAGTTTGTTATTTGCATTAACAAGTTGTACATTATGCTTTATTTATTGTACTACTTAAAAATTTTGTATTTATTAAAGAGAGAGATACTAATTTGCTTTATAAGGAGTATAGATATGCGTAAATTAATCCCAACGCAATGCACTACATCATTGAAGCAAGTATTAAATGATATATTCACTTAATTTAATACATGGATGAAAACTTGTAATAAAGGATTCATCATATATATTGTGTATGAGATTGGTTGTTACTTTTGCATAAGAGCAAAATAAGTTAAAATATCAAACTGAGAGTGTTTAGATGACTGAAAGAGTATTTAGATAATTATTACAACGAATGTCTACGAATTATATAGGGCATGATGTTTTTTATGTACACTCATGCTAAAGGATACTCTATCCTAGTTAGAGAAGTATTTCCTGATTTATGATAAATCCGCTAACTATATATGCTCACCTAAGAGTATCGTTGCATTGCACATTAAAGAATGAGAATATTTTATATTTTAAGAAACTATTAAAATAATTACCTGAGATAGGTATGTAGTTGGCTTCATATACCCTATTAAAGGTACCGTCACATTTTCATACTATGATAATTTGCAATAGTATGAAAATATACATATGATGTTTATCATATCGTTCAAATCCTTCACAAATTTGTGAAACTTTGAAACAAGTATTCAGAAGCCTTACTCACATAACTGTTTAGCTGTCTTGTAAAAAAGGGTGAGAATGTTGGAAACAATGGACTTCATCTTGCTAATTAGTTTCATGCATATATATTTTAGTATTTGGATAATTGGGATTGTAGGAAAAAAATTTCTTTCTGATGAATAAAGATACGAGATATGAGTTATTCATACATATAATTGTTGTCTAATATTTACATGTTTAATCTTTAAATATTTTATTATTCTAAATATGTCAATTGTTGGTCAGCAATATGGGAATATTGTTAGGTTAAGGCAAATTTGAGTGCTGGTTGTATTCTTTGAATATAGGGATTGTTTCCCCTCAAAATCACATGTTATTATTCATAAGGGATGCATATTGGACAACCCAGACTTTCGAATATTACTTTTAGATCTTTGTCAAGAGTAAGATTTAAAATATGGTTATGAAGTCATCCTTAAACTTGGGATTCAAACAAGTTGATGCATGTGTGGATATCATTTCTTGATTATAAGTTAAACGTTATCTTGAATATGGTAGTTATAAAGGTTATAGTTGGAAATGTTGTGAAGCAGCATCCACAACACTTGCAGTCAATATAGAATTTGTTCCTCCACTTGATAAGTGATGTAAGGCGTGCTCGATCTTCGACTCCTCTAGCTTAGTCGCTGAATCTTCGGTTAACATGTGAAGTCATGTGTTTTAATTGTTCGAGAAGATTGAAGGGTAAAATAACAATTTATAATTGTCGTAGTCTATCTTTTTAGTTTCAATAGGTTACTTATTTTTACGGAATATTCCTTTGTTTCTTATTTTAATTTTCTCCAAGATTCTTGGATTTCTCTCCAAGTCTCTTTTATGTTATAAGTATTAGAAGTCTCTAGTGTTTCAAAACAAATTATAAGTTATTAAGAAAAGAGAGTTTTCTCTTGAATTCCCGGTTGGGCAGCCCTTTAAGGGTTTATTAAATTCCTTGTTCATTTTTCTTGTGTGGTTTCTTGCATTCACAACAGTCCCACCATCATTTGATATCAAGAGCCTAGGTTTGGAGAAGAAATCACACAGCTTATTGAAGCCATATCGTGAGAAACAAATTTCTTTGTTTCCATTCGTCATTTTATGCGCATCTATGAGAAAAATGACGGCATGCATTCGTTAACCGTTGGATCTCTATGGTTTTTTCTCAGGATGTCCAAGACACATAGATCTACGATCCCACCGTTAGGATTTACGATTGGAGTTCTTCATAGGGAGATATACCTGTTTAAAGTTTGTTTTTTTTTGCTGAAGTTTTTGATATAGTGGCCTATTGATCCTACAATTATGTAGACGTGAACAACTATTTGGTTATATGGGTCGTAGATTCGTTGGACGAGACAATGATACAACTAACCAACAAGGAGAACGTATTATAGAGAATGAATACCTCCTTAAACAAGTGAAGGAACTTCAAGACGGATTCCAAAATCAAGCTAACCATATACTCGCCGATTGAGGCAACGGTCACGTAAGTGAGGATGATGTCACTGCACCCGGATGATCTTATCAATTTTTTGAAATGATAGAATGTGATTCTCATTAGAGAAGTCGTGTTAAGGAAACTAAGGAGGTTAAAAAGTTGTAAGATTTATTATCGGCCATTGTTTGCCAAGAATTTACCCTAATAATCGTTATTTAGTCGAATCAAGGATTGTGGGATGAAATGTTTCTCTTATTCATTGGAATCAACAGATTCAGTTTGTTTTTTATAGTCTACATTGGAAAGACAAGACTCTAGGACTAGTCTTTTCCAAGAGGAGGAGAATGCAGGGCGTGTTCGATCTCCGAGTCCTCTAGCTTAGCCGCTGGTTCTTCGGTTAACATGTGAAGTCATGTGTTTTAGTTGTTCGAGAAGATTGAAGGGTAAAACGAAAATTTATAATTGTCGTACTCTATATTGTTAGTTTTAATAGGTTACTTATTTTTACGGAATATTTGTTTGTTTCTTATTTTAATTTTTTCCAAGATTCTTGGAATTCTCTCCCAGGTCTCTTTTATTTATAAGTATTAGAAGTCTCTAGGGTTTTAAAACCGATTATAGGTTATTAAGAAAAGAGAGTTTTCTCTTGAAGTCTCGCTTGGGAACCCTTTTGAGGGTTTATTAAATTCCTTGTTCATTGTTCTTGTGTGGTTTCTTGCATTCACAACAGTCCCGCCATCAATAACTGTAGGATGGTACCACTGGGCACTCACAAAATTAATCAGATAATTGTGTGGCCGCACCCATAGAGTAAATCAAGTTGATACTTGTTTACATTTGGCATATATGAATTAACTTCTATAACGAGAAACTAAAGTTAAACTAATTAATGGAATGAGTTATGATCCATATACATGGTTTATCGGTACTAGTGACAAAGAGATGATATTGGCAAGTCATGTAATATATACCATTTTGATTTTGGGATGCTTTTTGAAACCATACCTCAGTTATATCTAATTAAAATAAAGTGTTTCTAGATATTTTATTGTAGAAGAGTTGTTTTAAACTCTCACAAGTGGGAGTTGTCGAGATGTGTAATCGTTTTGACATCGGAAATGAGTGAGCGTATAGAAGGCACACACTCAAATACGGAGAATACATTTTATTAGGTATTTAATATTTAATATTTATATTAAATATTTAATATACTTCACTATTTATCAATTTAATGACCGTTGTAGTTTCTTACATGTTTAACCGACTTAATGTATGCTTTAAATAAATAAAAAGGGCTTAAAAGTTAAAACCCGAAACTCCTAAACCTACCTAAAGTGGACGACCTAGGAGTATTATAGGAGAGGTTTCTCATGCAAACTTTTAAACAAATGTAATCCTTTCTTGCAAAGAATTGGAGTAAGGAACAAATAATGACTTAGGGTTACAACGCTATATAAACCCTCATACCTTATTCATTCTAATCGTCCCTCTCTCTCACTTCCTAGAACCAATCTTCGGTTCTACCCCCTCTCTAATACCCTATAACCTAAAAGTATAAATCTTTGCAAGACCGACTGTCTTTTGCTACTCCCTTGTGAAGTAGCTAAGTCTATATCGAATCCTTCATACTCTTATTAAGGATTTAGATTTTTTGTCAAGACCTTGGATCGGTTGGTGATAAAGCCTATCTAGGGTTTCGGTTATTTCGTTGGTTTTACGTGTAATGTTGATAAACCGATCATTATTTTATAGGTCTTGGATCAAGGTTTTTAACTTTACAATATTTACACAAGTAGTGAGAAGTGAAGTAACTACTAGCACCGTAGTGTGTTCATTTGACGTGTTGTGTGAAGAACCAAAAAGACAACAACTTAGTTGTTAAATTTTAAGATCAAGACCGAGGCCCTTTTATTTAAATTAATAAATTAAACAAAAGGTTAATATTTATTATTTTATTATATGTGTTAATCATAAATATTTTACTAGATTCATTCCATTACATGCTCGTAATTGATGGTTTAACTAGATCTGAAATCCCAACATAAATGGAAACATTCTATGAATATCCCAAGTGCAATAATTGTAAGGCGAAGTTATATGATAAAAAAGCGTTATATGAGCTTTTTAGTGCCAATTAGTATGTGAATAAATTATTCGGCATATTATCAAATATACTATTAGAGCGGTGATAATATAGATAATATGTGTAGTATGAGGATCCTACCCCAATATATATATATATATATAGATTAGGGGTTCCTCTTGGATGGTAAGGTGTGAGCCGCAGGCCTCACTCATTTCTGACCCACCCCATCCACTCCAAACTGTACGTCATCATTGTTTCAAGTCAAGCATCACAAATGATGTACACTAAAAAAACAAAGTAACAAAGATAAGTAATTGGATCTGTTGATTCAAAAAGAATGCCAGAAACAATTCTACTAATAATCGTTGATTCTAAAGAATGCCCGAAAATTAGGGTAAAACACGGCAACACAACGTACAATGGTTTAACTTTTATTAAACTGATAACTGTCTTGCTAGGGTTACAGCAGATTTATTAAATAATGACTACAAACAAAGAAAAACCTTAAAAATCCAACGGGCTGGACCGTAGCCCAAAGATAAAGTTCAACTGAAAGTGAAAAAACATAATTATGTAAAAACCTGAAAGTAAAAAGGCTTTTCGGGCCCTGAAAATTCCATAAACAGCTAAAAGGTGTTTACAGCGTCGTTCGCCTCCTTTTTACGCACGTTTTGACAAGTCACGGGCTGAAAACGGACTTAGGATGCAAAAGTTATGCCCGTTTTACTAAACCCCTCTTCGTCACACGATCTCGGCCCTCCAGAAACAAATCACCCCCTTCTTCAACACTTGGGCCTCCATCATCCCCCCTGGATAGGAAAAATTCGTCCTCGAGTTCCCAGCTGTATCATCATCTGAAGAATCACCATGGTAAGGCAACAAGTGCTTCACATTAAAAACATCATAAAAATGAATATGGCTTGACAACTTCAAAGGATAAGCATTTGAGTTCATCTTATCCACAATTTTCACTGGACCAATCTTCTTAGTAGACAACTTATTATATTCACCAACTGGAAAACGATCCTTAGTCAAAACATCCCACACAAAGTCTCCTACTTCAAAGTCAACATGACTCCTTTTTTGATCTACATCCTGCTTGTACTCTGAATTAGCCTGAACCAAGTTGTCACGAACAGATTTATGAAAATCATGCAACCCCTCAACAAAATCCTGCATTTTCTTCAGAACAGACCTAGAAAACATAGGAGTCATAAGATCAAGAGGACCACGTGGCTGAGCAGAATAAACCACCTGGAATAGACTAAACCTAGTGCTCCGATTAACAGCATGATTATGAGCAAAATCAGCTTGATACAACTTATGATCCCAAGCCTTCACATGATCACCCACCAAACACCTTAACAGGTTACCAAGGGACCTGTTAACAACTTCAGTTTTCTTATCAGTTTGAGGATGATAAGCACTACTAAAATTGAGTTGAGTATTCACCATTTTCCATAAACTACACCAAAAATGACTCAAAAACCTGGTGTCTCGATCAGAAACAATGGAGGAAGGTAAAATATGTAACGGTACACATCCCTAAAGAAAAGTTGGGCTACATTAACTGCATATGTTGTCTTCTTGCAAGGAATAAAATGAACCATCTTAGAAATACGATCAACAACAACAAATATTAAATCATTACCCCTTTGAGTACGAGGTAGCCTAAACACAAAATCCATGCTAATATCAACCCAAGGCTGCAAAGGAACTGGCAAAGGCATATAAAGTCCTGCATTAGTACTCGTCCCCTTTGAAACTTGAATAATACGACACCTCTTGACGTAACGATCCACTTCCTTCCTCATAGTAGGCCAAAAATAAGAAGCTTGAACCAAATGTAAAGTGCGATCACGACCAACATGTCCTTCACCATGCAATTCCTTAATAATTTGCAAGCGAAGACTTGAATCAGGAATAGAAAGTTGATTCCCTTTGAATAGGAACCCATCATGTATAACAAAATATGTTTTCTCTCTGGATTGCAAATCCTGCAAAACAACTGAAAAGTATGGATCCACAGTCACCATGTCACGAATGACATCAAGTCCTGGAACATCAACCTGCATGGTTACAAGTAAACTACTCCTCTTGCTTAAGGCGTCAGCGGCACGATTGGAAGCACCAGTTTTGTGTTTCGACACAAAAGTAAATTTCTCAAGAAAAGCCAACCAACACACATGCTTATGTGAAACCTTATCTTGAGTACGAATATGACTTAAAGAACCATGGTCATTGAATAAAACAAAATCCTTATGAAAGAAAGTAACAAAGATAAGTAATTTGATATGTTGATTCAAAAAGAATGCCAGAGACAATTCTGCTAATAATCGTTGATTATGAAGAATGCCCAAAAATTAGGGTAAAACACGGCAACACAACGGCCAGTGGTTTAACTTTTATTAAACTGCTAACTGTCTTGCTAGGGTTATAGCAGATTCATTAAATAATGACTGCAAATAGAGAAAAACCCTAAAAATCCAACGGGCTGGACCGTAGCCCAAAGATAAAGTCCAACTGAAAGTGAAAAAACATAAATATGTAAAAAAAACTGATAGTAAAAAGGCTTTTCGGGCCCTGAAAAATCCGTAACCAGCTAAAAGCTGGTTATAGCGTCGTCCGCCTCCT
This sequence comes from Glebionis coronaria, assembly GCA_025667525.1. Taxonomy (NCBI): domain Eukaryota; kingdom Viridiplantae; phylum Streptophyta; class Magnoliopsida; order Asterales; family Asteraceae; genus Glebionis; species Glebionis coronaria. The sequence goes on along the minus strand of CM046882.1, from coordinate 415,657,685 downwards.
TTTTACGCACGTTTTGACAGTTCACGGGCTGAAAACGGACTTAGGATACAAAAGTTATGCCTGTTTTATTAAACCCCTCTTCGTCACGTGGTCTCGGGCCTCCAAAAATAAGTCAGCCCGTTTTTCAACACTTGGGGCTCAATTAACAAACCACCATTTTAGTGGCTATGGTGTATAAATGAAGCAAAATATGTTGTGTTTATTTTAGTTCTATTTAACATCTTATAGTTTCATTTATAAAGCATATCATGTATTTTATAAATGGGTGTTGCTAATGAATGCATACACACAAATTTTCTTAATTAACATTATAATTCATACAATATACATTATAGTTCTAGTAAAAATAATTTTCAAATCAAGAACTTTATAAATTTACGTAATTTATATTTAATGTATTTTGATGTAAATTAGAAAAGTTTGTCACGTCTTCGTTTGTTAGCAAAACAACATGTAGATTATGATTACATGAGTTGGTTTTTATAAAACTTTATTTTGTTAGTTACGGTCTTTGTTTTCATCTTCTATTTCTTAGACTCAAAATGTTATTGAATATTTTTTTTAAACAACAATTTGTATTAAAAACACACTAGCGGGAAGTGGAGAGAACATAATTACATAAGAATAGAAAGAGCGTTCCGAGGGTTGCTAAACCACTCGTGTCATTTAGAATAATATCTCTTTTAGGCTTTTTTTTTAACAGAATGAAAATCTATTTCTGAAACGTCAAAGAACCCAAATACCAGTTTGGACAACATCATCTAGACGGGGAGTGTAGTGAGCCGAAAGGTTAGAGTGATCCACAAGTTGACAACGTCGGTAATGCAAGAGAAGTACCTATTATTAATGTTCTACCATTTGAAAATATTGATCCAAGTATCAATCGCCATTCTGCGTTGTCAAAAAGATGAAACTCCGTCTTAATTCCATCATCACAAATGAAACATCTAACCGTGTGCAGATCAACATCTCTCTTATCAAAATGTTATCTATACTATCTAATATATGAGAGTTTTGTACAAGTCCTCTAAATCTAGCACCATTAAATTCTGCTGATGTGTCAATCTTATATTAAATCCTATGTTTGGAAAATACTACTACAAGCTACAAAAAAACCATCTCTTTTAAACTTTGGCCAGAAAAAATAAAAACCGAAAATCATAAATGATAAAAATGTTCCTTAAATTGTATCATTTGTAATAACTACTAAATTTAAAAAGGTTTCCTAATTTATCCTAATTCATTCGAAAAATATTCAACACAAATCAATATTATCTATTACTCCACTAAACAACCTTTTTGAATCACAGTTGTTTCCTAAATTGTTGGAACATTTACAGCTAATACATTCCAATAGCTCCTTAAAATACAGTTTTTAGTCATTAATAACGTAGTAACTCGATTGGACTCTAATTTTGTTAAATATTTAGTATACGATTATTGTTACATAAGAAATGGTGATAGTATTCAAGCGTATCACTAACATGTTGAAAAATATATATTTAATAGTGAGTAACTGATTTAATAGTGAGTAACTGATTTTGAACAATTATTTAAAATATGAAACACTTCCCCAATATAATAAATATAAAAGGCGTCTCTCTTTTTAATGCTTCTAATTTAAATAACCCCAAATCAAAAGAATATGCATTAGCTTTAACAATCTGCACAAAGGTATCTTTATTTGTTCATTGTTAATACATTGTACATGTTTTTGTTCAATTTGATTTTTTTTCATAAACAATTATGTATATGAATTTGGCTGTTAAATGTGCAGGAACAGATGGACTGGTCATTATGAAGCTCATATGTGGTATAACAATTCTTGGAAACGTGTTTGATGAAGGGTAAGTGCTTGATGGTTTGAAGGTTGATCATTTTCCATCTATGCCTTTAAATTATGTTTATCCGGGCTATATAGTATATCACTGGCATTGTTATCACAATTATATTTACAGATATGTCATAAAGCTGTAATGGCCATCATCTAATATAATCAAAATATCAAATTGTAATTGAATTTTACGACATCCGATAGACCAACCAGTAGATTTTCTTACTCACATTTGCATCCTGCAAACTTAGGTTAGGAGAGATTTCTATCTTTGTTTGATTCATACTTAAACTTGGAAAATTATATCAATTATTCCAGTCTTTCGCAACCGGACATACTCCTATATACCCAGGTGGTAATGGAAAATTGGTGCATGACGAGTTAGAAGAACACAGCCATGTAGATGTGTAGTAGATTACGGGATCAGAAATATCGCATCATTGGGATCTTTGCAGCCGCCAGCCCGCCACCAATGGCTCAATTCTTTAAGATCTTGACCGGCTTATTACTCACTTTTTTTATATATATATCCAAAAATAGGAAAATTATTTATACTTTTTGTATATATAAAAATTTAAACCATTCAAAATCCTTTCCAGCTCTTTTTTTGAATTCACATTTTTAAACAAGATTTATATTTGACTTAATTCCAGCTACTTTTGTTAATTGGTTTGATCAGATATACCATACCTTTAATTAGCTCTTTTTGATGAATTCACATTTTACCTAAATACATTCTTATAAGTTGCAATAGCTTGAGACATTAGCGTTTATTATGTGTGGAAATACCTATAATGAGTACTTGGATTTGGTGCAACTTAAATGGCTTATGACGATTTCTGTCCTTTTCTTGATTTAAATATATATATGTTGTCTGCAAAAGAAATGTTTCATAGTATAAAGAATTGTGCCTATATAGCTGGTCGAAATGCTAAATCAACATTCGGATTTTTTTTCTAGACATATTAATTTTTCCACAAGTCAGAAATAACTACAAGCCATTATGGGCATGTTTTAAAAATGTACAACTTTTATACGGACTCTATTTATGGCACCGTGTCAATATTGATCGACATTTCTAAGGCCGTAAATATTACCGTACTAAAAGACATGCCCGTTTTAAACGAAAAATATTTTTGGTTTTTCTTGATTTTATAATTTTTATGGTTTTTCTAGGTTTTATATTTTTTATGGTTTTTCTTGGTTTTATATTTTTTATGGTTTTTCTTGGTTTTATATTTTTGTATTTTCTTTTGTGGTTTATATATTTACGATAATATACATGATCACGAACAAAGGATACTCTGAATAATTTACCACGACTATTCAGCTGATTCTTCTGCCAACTCTTTGAGAGTCGCTGGGGTGAATGATTTCATGCCAAGCTTGTCGATCAAAAACTCGATTCGTCCTCGATCTAAGGCTTTGGTGAACATATCCGCCAGCTGGTACTCAATAGTGACAAAATACAGCTCGATCACTCCGTTTTCCACCTGCTCCTTAATGAAATGGTAGCGAATGTCTATGTGCTTGGCCCGGGAGTGTTGAACATAGTTGCAGCAAAGGGCAATGGCGCTCTTGTTGTCACAATACATCGGGATTTTGTTGAATCCAAGACCGTAGTCAGTTAATTGTGATCTCATCCAAAGGACTTGAGCACAACAACCGGACATGGCGATGTATTCAGCCTCCGTGCTTGATATTGCAGCACTTTTCTGCCTTTTTGAAGACCAACTGATCAATCTATCTCCAAGGAGTTGCACAGATCCAGAAGTGCTACGCCTCGTGTCTTGACATCCAGCATGATCGGCATCTGCGTATGATATTAAAGCAATCGAGGAATCTTTCGGATACCATAGACCACGATGAAGTGTTCCTTTTAGATACCGAAAGATCCTTTTCACAACATGTAGGTGCTTTTCGGTAGGCCGAGCCTGATACCGGGCACACATGCATACAGCAAATTGCAAATCAGGCCTGTTAGCAGTCAGATAGAGAAGGGTGCCGATCATTCCACGGTAAAGTTTCGGATCGACAATAATCCCATCCCTATCTTCATCTAACTTGGATTTCTCCACCATTGGAGTGTCTACGGGGTCACAATTCTCAAAGTTATATTTCTTAAGAGATTCTAGAGCATATTTGGATTGATTTATAAAGATGCCTCTGGGATTCTGAGAAATCTGTAATCCTAAGAAAAATGAAACTTTTCCCATCATCGACATCTGAAAGCGTGTGGACATTATCTTCTCAAATTGTTTAGACAATTCTATGTTAGTGGCAGCAAATATTATATCATCAACATAAATTTGTACCAGAAGCATGTCGTTGTCGTCCTTGAGAGTGAATAGAGTGGGGTCCACTTTGCCTTTGGAGAAGCCTTCCGACATGAGATATGTTGACAGGAGATCATACCACGCGCGTGGAGCTTGTTTCAACCCATAGAGAGCCTTCTTAAGCTTGTACACATGATTAGGAGACTCCGTACTGACGAACCCATCCGGTTGACTAACATAAACTTCTTCCCTTAATTCACCGTTCAAAAATGCCGTCTTCACATCCATTTGATAGACGATCATATTCATATGAGCAGCAAACGCAAGGAATAGTCTAATCGCCTCCAATCTAGCCACAGGAGCAAAAGATTCCTCAAAGTCTATACCCAAGGCTTGTTTATATCCTCTAGCGACCAATCTAGCTTTATTCTTCAATACCGCACCCATCTCATCAAGTTTAACCTTATAGACCCATAACAAGGTAAGGATGTTAACCTTGTCAGGGCGAGGAACCAATTCCCATACTTCTAGTCGTTTGAATTCATTGAGTTCCTCCTGCATAGCTTCAATCCAAGATGATTGGGTCATAGCCTGCTGCCAATTTTTGGGTTCAACTTCAGAGAGAAATGCATCAAAGTAACAATATAGTGCACTCTCTTGTAATTGATGGCGTGTAGAGACTGGTCGATCTAGATCTCCAATAACATTCCTAATTGGGTGATCTTTTGTCCATTTAGTGCTATGGTTTTCAATCCTAGGTGGTCTGGAGTGAACAATAGAAGGAGCTTCTTCTGAGGTAGACGCGGCTGAAGGGTTTTCAGGGATCGCTACACCAAAGAAAGGAAGCTCTTGCAAGTGAGCATATTCCAAGTCGTGATCAGTAGAATCCTCTTCCACATCATTAGGCACAAGTAGGGGTGATGATTCAGGTGTAGTTTGAGAATCACTTGGTGAAGGTGCATCAGGTTCAATGTGAATTATAGATGCATTAGATAAAGGTTCATTAACTTGAGCAACCACTTCAGGTATTGGAGCAATTACTACAGGTACTGGAACTTCATCAGTCGGGGGATCGAAGAATTCATCAAACAACGGTTGAAACAGTTTATCCCACTCGGGCCTTGATGGTGGTAAAAATGATGTAGAAGTAGGATTGTTGGGAACTAATCCGGAACTTATAGCACCGGTTCCCATCTCATGAAGCGCGGGTTCAGAGCTGTGTTGCTCAGAAGCCATCGCTGTCAGCTCGTCGAAATCAGCGTCCATAGTTTCTACAATCTTGCCAAGACGACGGTTATAGATTCGGTATGCTCTTTTAGACGGTGAGTAACCAATGAAAATACCTATGTCGGCTTTTGGTTGAAGCTTACCCAAGTTCTCACTATTGATGTTTGGATAACACAGAGCACCAAACACATGGAAAAATGAAACATCGGGTTTGCGGTCATGTAGAAGCTCATAAGGTGTTTTTCCATGGCGTTTCCGAATGATAGAACGGTTTTGGGTGAAACATGCAGTAGAAATAGCCTCTGCCCACAAGAACAATGGAGCGTTCGCATAAATAAGCATGGTCCTAGCAGCTTCCATAAGTGTACGATTCCGTCTTTCAACGACACCGTTTTGTTGTGGAGTGCGTGCAGCGGATGTTTCATGTGATATACCAACTCCTTCATAATAATCACGAAGAGTCTGGTTGACGAACTCTGTACCATTGTCTGTACGAATACGGCGGACAGTGGTGTTCAAACGTACCTGAATGAATTTCAGAAAAGTGATGATAGCCTTCGGTGCTTCATCCTTTGTACGTAGAAATCTAACCCATGTAAACCTTGAGAAATCATCCACAATTACCAGAATGAATTTCTTACCGCTCACACTTTCAGTTCTCATCGGTCCACAAAGATCCATATGCAAAAGATGAAGCTTTTCTTGATTAGTGTCTTCAGCTTTGGGTTTGTAAGATTTCTTGGTGCTTTTCCCCCTTGAACATGCGGAACATAAATGGTCCTTGTGAAATTTAAGCTTGGGAAGACCACGAACTAACTCGTTTTTAGCCAGATGATTAATAGCATCAAAATTAAGATGAGATAATCTGCGATGCCATAACCATGACTTGGTCTTAGAAGCTTTAGAGAGAAGACATACTGGAGAAGCGGCCATCATGTCTTGTAAGGACAAAGTGTAAAGATTTGCACCACGAGATCCCTTCAACAAATCTTTTCCTTCCAAGTTGCGGATGAAACAAGTGTGTTGTCGAAAAGCAACCTCAAGGTTGGAATCACAAAACTGTCCTACTGAGAATAAGTTATGACCAAGACCTTCTACATAGTATACCCTAGAAATCGTCACGTTTCCAATCTGATATTCACCATACCCCATAATCTTTGCTATATGATCATTCCCAAATTTAACCGTACCAAGAAACTTGCTGACGAAATTTCGGAGCATCGAGCGATTTCCGGTCATATGTTTTGAACAACCGGAGTCCAAATACCACAGGATGATTTGGACCACCTGAAAATATCACCACACAAAGACAATATAGAGGTATCGGAATCTGAGTGTTCCTTGTTATTAGCAGGTACAGATTTAATAATCTTAGATTTGCTAACTCTAGGTTTCTTAGATTTCCTAGCCTTCTTCTTCTTAATTGGTGGTGTAGATTCTAATTGGCTCAAATCCTGAGGTATTTCTTCACTGATAGGCACTATAGTGGGGGCAGACCTAATTAAAGGGCGCTGTTTCCATACTTGAGTGCGAGTGTTCCTAACTAAAGGACGCTCAGACCTAACCTCAATGGATGCATTCCTAGTTAAAGGGCACATTTTACCATCTAGTGTAAAGGTCCTACCAGTGGGACGCCATTGCCAGCCAACTTGGGCACGAGTTCTACCCGTTGGCTTCCATTCAAGACCATTCTTAATAGCATTCATTTCATTAACGTGATCAATCAGACACAAATCATGACGCTGGGAAAACATACATTCATTACAATTCCAACAATTTAAATCAGAATTCACGAATGGTTTAGGCTGCTGCACAGGCGCAGAGCTTTTAGTCTTAACATGATTCATTTTATTTAAAACTGAACTAGCATTCCTATTGTGGACTTCTACTTTCTTCTTTGTGGCACTACTAGTGGAGGGCTTGATCTTAGCTTTCTTGAGTGGCGATCCTTTAGCCTTAGTAGTCTCTTTTAATCCTGTAGAAGGCAAAGTGGGAACATTAGCAGCAGATTTTAAAGGTGTCTTACTTGATTGTGCCAATGACGGTTTCGCTCCTGGAGTCTTATTAAATGGAGTGACAGCAATGGGCCTATTATTAAGTAGTGCAGAACCTGGTGTACCTATGTATTGCAAATAAGCCAAGCAATATTGAACTCGCTTAACATATTCATGAGCCGAATAATAGTCGCTACTTGAGGGATCTAAGGCATAAAGATCGTCTAAAATATCCCTAAGAAGATCGACATGCTTAATGGCATTCCTCATATAATCATCATAGGTAACCTGGTTTCTCTTATGAAGCGGATTCTTATAAAGCACTACTGACTTGGTTGTTCGAGCACTAGTGGACGGTGCAGAGTCGGTAGCTAAGTTATCAACAACTTCTTGTCGGGTGAGAAGAAGTGTCTCCTTTAACTCAGCCAAAACCATATTTTTGTCTATGAGCAGGATGTTCAAGTCAGAGATTTCTTCGCACTTTTGGTTCAGTTGTTCAACATAATATTGTTGTTGTGCCGCATTAAAAGCGAAGCGTTCTTCTAGTGAACCATAAAGAGCGGATAGTCCCTGCCTTGTCCGATCCATCTCCCCTAGAACAGTTGATAGTCTAATTTCTAAGACCTGGTTTTTAGACTCTGCAGCCTCTAGTTCCATTCTTAATGTTTCCTTAGATGATACCTCTCTCTTCAATCTCATGATTTCTTCCTCTAATGTCTTAACAATTTCAATCATCTTGTCACTATTCTCAACACCGTTTTCACAAACATTTGATATCAAAAGATTTTCATTTTGATTTTGTTGTTTTAATTCTAAAGATATACAATGTTGTTCTAGTTGATTAAAGCGTTGTGAAAGTAAATTGTAAGAATCTTGTAGCTTTAAAAACTCAGCGTTAGATTCGTGACAAGAATGATTTTCTACCTCATTTACAGTATCAGCAACATTTACAGAAAGATTACAAACATCATCACAAATATCCTCACAAATATTCACAGCATCACAGTTAATCATAGTGGATGTAAGCTCATTCGAATAATTAACATTTACAGTAGTAAGCACATCACACGAGATTACTTCAGACAAGAATCGGTCATATTCGGTTAAAATCTTTTCCTTTTCAATTAGTTGCAGTTCGTAAGCGGTGTCCATTTCATAAAACACTTTTTGAACTTCCCCAATTTCAAACTGAAGATTTTCCTTAAGAGATGCAAAACTTCCTTTTAGACTTTCGACAAACGGATTGATCTTAGTTTTAAACACCTCGTTCATGTGTTCGAAAGCCCATTCTCCGGCGTTTAAGCCATTTGAAGTTGTACATTCCAAAATGACCTTGTCAAAGTTAGTAAAGTATCGGTTAATCTCTTTCAAGTTTAACCATACAGTGCTAACAGGTGGAAGATTCTTTGGAATTTCCTTAGGACCTTCCATGTTGACAAGTGTAGGAAATGTACTAGGGCTTTCTTCCTCTATCATGTAGGTTGGTGCTGTGATGAGATCTTTATCCATATGGAAGCGAACTCTAAAATCAGTTTTTGCAAGCTCCTTATTCATTTTAAAATAATCACAATCGGGATATTTTGCTGAATTGTATGACCGATCCTCATCAACTAGATCCTTACTTGTTTGATCATTGGGAAAAACAATCGGGTCTAAAGCCAATCCTAATTGAGTTGCATTATAAAGTCTAGGACTATGTCTTAAAGCTTGTTTTGCATACCGTGGATTAGGGGGAAGGCCTTTTAGACGTGATAAGTTAAATTCTCTAAATGAAGCATCAAATAAGTGAACTAGTTGAGAAGCAGCGTATTGTCTTAACAGCAAGTAATCTAGACTTCTAATCTTATTAGTGGCATTAATCTCCATTTCATTTTTCTTAGATTCAAGTGATTCAAAATCCGTTTGAAGTTTTTGAAAATTAGTGACCACTAACTCCTTTTCTTTAAGTTCATTAGACAGATTTGCTCTTAAGTTTTCGATCTCTTGCAAGTGACCCATTTGTTTGTTTCTAAAATGATCATATTCGAGATTTGTGAGAACACTAGACGAAGGCACTAATTCCAAAGTTTGTACTTTCTCATTGCTTAAGGCAAGCTCATCAGACAAATTCTTATTCTTAGCTAAGGTTTCTAAGAGTGAAGCATTCATTTGGCTAAGTAATGTAGCAGGAACCATGACCAAATCTTGTTGAGCAGGAGTAGGCGTATGCGAACTGGGTCCCGGTTGTGATTCACTCAAAGTCTGGGGACTCACATTGATATTGCTATCATTGTTTGTCTCCTCATTTGAAGGACTCACCACCGAAGATTCATTCGAGTCAGCACTCTCTTGCACAACTTGATGTGGTTGAATACTAGCATTAGTGGTATTATCGGTGGTATTAATAAGTACCTCAGATCTCTTATCTGGCCCTAAGCTGGAGATAGTTGCCATGAGAGCAGCCTTTGCAGTTTGAAAGTCATCACAGTCGGAGTCATACGCATCAAGATCATCGGCTTGGTAAGCTGCATTCTGCGTAGTGACAACGTCTTGTTCAGCAATCCCTGGGTCAGCAAGAAATGCAAGCTCCTCTTCATCAAGTTCCCTTCCTTGCGCCTGAGCATTTACCAGATAGATCTTTTCTGCAAACCACTGTCCATCCCTTCTCCTCTTGGGTTTCTTACAATCCCTGGACATATGACCCTCTTCCTTGCAGTTGTAGCATGTAATCATTCTCAACTTGCCTGTATTAGCCCGTGGAGGATTGTTGACCATTGGAGCAGGAGCAGGATTGATCGTGCGAGCATTGGTTGAAGTGGAAGGTCTCCCCTGATATGGTTGAATTGGCTGTACCATTACCCTGCCATTCTCAATTGTAGCTTGTTGGCGAGAATTGGATGAATTCCTCAACTGATTGTTGGTAGGAGCTGATCCTCTGTATCCTCGTTTGCTTAAAGTTCTTGTGAGATAAGCAGACATAGTAGTTAGCACTTCAACTGGGTCAGCTCCTTGTTGAAATACAGGAACGGGGACTTCCTCATCATCACAATACAGTGCTTGATCTGGATGAGCTGCATAATCAGTAGAAGGAATACTCATTTGATAAGGGTAACTTGTTGGATATGCTGCATTCTCTTGATAAGAAGAATATGAAGGCTGAGCATAAGGTGCAACATTTGCTGGATGAAGTTGTGAAGCATACTGTGGTGAAGATGCATTGAACCGATATTGTTGCTGATGTGAGGTGGGTGGTTGCGGTAGAATCGAGTATTGTGGGAAGGTTGGTGTCATATAAGGTGATGGATGATAGGCTTGATGACCCAAGATATAAGGTGTGTTGTTGTGTGACAAGCTTGGTTGATTCGCCATCAAAGCTAAGGAATATGGGTACATACCGCGAGGAGAACGGTGCATAATCACATGCTTCTCATGTTGCTGAAGAAAAGCATAGATTTGATCTAAGTTGCACTTATGCAAATCTCGGGTTAACTTCACATCGGTAATATACTCACCCCATTCAGCTTGAGGTAAAGTATTCAAGAACTTGGTGTTAACCTGGAATGGAGCAATCACCAGATTGTATACATTCAGATCATTCATTAGAGTAGTGAATCTGAAGTAATAATCGTGTAGTGTTTCCCCTGGGCTGTACGTGAATCTATCAAACAGATCATACAGCTGACACTCCCTTTCCTGTTTGGTGAGAAACGTTCCTTGTAACAACACCTTTAGACGTTCCCACAAATCTTTGGCAACCGTATATTGACTAACCATACGATAAATATCATGCGGAAGAGCTTGGAGAATTGTTTGAAGAGCTTTTTCATCTGCATCTGCAACAAGTTGTTGAGCTGGAGTGAGTTCTTCAAATTCTCGTGGTCGAGTCACGTCGTCAACCACAATGGTACCATAGTCGAGTGGACCATTCAAAATCGATTTGACCATAAGCCTTCCGTATGTTGGTTTGCCCTTTAGATATTGCATCATTCGACCTTGCCATGCCTCAAACACCTCTTTAATAAGCATCGGTGGACGACTATCAGTCCCCGTTATGATCGAGATATCCGTAAGAGATGTCATCTGAGGCATTAATGAACTTGGATTCATTGTGATCACTTAACAGACTCAAAGATTAACGGTTGATCGAGCAGTGAAGAAAGGTTGAGAATTTGTGTTGTGTTGGTTGAACTCAAGATTAAATCCACTAAAGATCATCGAAAAAACTCAAATACCCCTTGAACTTGCTTATACGGAATAACCCAAAATTAGAATAACCCTATTCGGAATAACACCTATTCGGAATAATCCTATGCTGAAAATACCCTATTCGGAATAAACTCTATGCAGAATAACCCTTATGCGGAAAATCCCCTATGCGGAATATTTTCTTCAATTCGGAATATCTTGGCAATTTGGCTTATTCGGAAAACGACCTCCTATTCGGAATGATGGGCAATTCGGAATATTTCTCCTATTCGGAAAAATTTTGGCTATTCGGAAAATTGGTGTCTATTCGGAAAGAATTTTGGCTATTCGGAAAAATTGGCTATTCGGAAAAATTCTTCTATTCGGAAACTTCTGCTATTCGGAAAGATTTCTTCTATTCGGAAAGATTTCTTCTATTCGGAAAGTCTATGCGGAAAGATTTCTTCTATGCTGAAAATCCTCCTATTCGGAATCCTATTCGGAATAAACTTTCTATACTGAAAATCCTCCTATTCGGAATCCTATTCGGAAAATTCTGGAAAAATTGTTTCCGAGACTTAAAAAGAAGCTTTTAACCCCGATTTTTGATCCAAAACCACAAAAAGTTTTATGATTTTTACCAAAATAAGCTAAACCCAATCCTTATCAATCAATCCCAATAACAAAAACACCAAAAATAACAAGATTCAAGATTGATTTTTTCTAAAGATCACTAATTGTTTCAAAAACTAAAAAAGCAACACAATCCTTACCTTAAATCACCCCATAGCTCTTGATACCAAATGTAGAATATTGATAACCTATGAATCTATGAAGTGGGTTGATGTTTTCTAGTGAGAGAAACTAGAGAGAGAAAGTGAGAGAATATGTGAAAGATTTTATTACTATGAAAGTGTGAATGGAACAACAACCAACCCCTTTCCTTAGTGGAAAGGGGTATTTATACTCCAAGCCTAACATTGGGCTTGGGCCGGTCCATGACAAGCCCATGGACCGGTTCTTACTTAAGTTAATAAGCAACTAATGACTATTTCCTAACTACGAGCTATTACAACATAAATCATATTGTGGAGTGACCGATACTTCTAATATACGTTAAAACGTATTTCTAACAGGTTTACAGCAGTTAGTTATGTAAACGGTTTCAAGGATTTCTTGCAACATGGCCTGCATTGAGCCCTCGGCCAATGAACTTCTAATAGCAACTGTTGAATTTAAGAAATCTCTCGGGCATCACATCAGCGGGTTAGAGCAGTGATTTTTTTTTCTAAAAGCAAGGTCATATATTAGAAAGGGAACACACCCTCAAATCAAGGGGAACCAACAACTTACAAAGCTTCCAACCAGGAAGAAAACAAACCGACAAAACAAAAGAGGGAAGAAATGACCAATGACAAAACCCGAAGGAAAAAATCCACCTAGCCTTAAAGGATTTCTTGCAGCCGCCATCGAGCCCTCAACCTCATGTCAATGAACTTCTGATAGCATCCGTTGATTTTAAGAGGAACTTGAATCATGGAAACATTAGGTGGGTAAACTCAATTTTCATTTCCTCCCGTCGATATAAATCGTACCACAAATTAAAAATTGCATTATAACTGTTTTACTTCAGTGTACCTGAAAATTATAGGAAACGGGTCAAAGTTTGTTTATAAATGAAATGTTAATGTTCATATGAGTTTGTTGCCTCTTTGATGTGTGTGATTATGCTAACAAGCCTAGTGCATTAGTTCTTGCTATGTACATACTTAATGATTTGAAATTTATAGACTTTATTGGTCACATACACCATAAAAATATTAGTACAATAATTCCCAGCAACTATTTAATCACCATAAATTCAATTGTTTCCCTTAATGGAATTACCTCTCATTTCTTAGTGTCTTTCATAATGTTGTTATTTTTGGAGCACGTAGAGCATAACTATATAAAGTCACAAAAAAGTACACACATAGAGCTTTATTCTTGATCTTGCAAAAACGGAGTTTGTAGGCCTTGGCATCCCATATCGGTAGTATTATTTTCACAATATCATACTAATAACTTTATATCTTTATTTTAATAAATGTCCAAAAAAAATCCCGGTTTGAATATAAGACGAGACACCTTCGAGCTGAAATTTGGAAATTTGGAACTGTTTATAGAGCTGACAGGTAATGCTTTTGTATTTGAGAGTTCTTATTATTAAAAACCCCTAATGGGAGTAAGTGGGAGTAAGTGGCTTACATCTTTTAGTTACAGATATTAATACTTCTATCATTTACATATATCATCATTTAGTTTTCTTATTTCAATTTTAGTTCTTTGAATATTTGGTAGGCTACACTACGTTCTTACTACTTTACGCATATAAAAAAGAACAAAAATGAATGTCCATTTATGACTTTTTTCAATTACTACGTATAAGATACGGTTTCTAAAGAGAGGCATACTTATGATAAGTATGCAATAAAGATCAAAGCCAAAAGGAGAAGAAAATGGAATCCATCAGAGGTCGAGAGTTTGCAGACATGTGGACGGAATGATATATATTTGCAGGCTTGGAGCTTACTTGATTTTGGGGTCTACCAAGATGTTTCATTAGTACCAAATTTATATTTACAGTTGCTTATACCATTGTGATTCTTTGTAATGTGAGGCTTCGTAACACACAAATTATTAACTATTTTCTGTGCCATCTTTTTAATGATACCCGTGAATTTCACGGGTCTTTTAACTAGTTGAATATATGCCACACAAAAATATTTAGATATTTATAGATATTATACAAAAAGCTTCGTAGCCTAATCTTTTGTTAAATACATATAGTAGTTTATCCTTAGTATTTAATATCATGTCACGTTCAATGAATATGGATTCGATCAAAATCCTATCAAGTTGATGGTAAATTGATTGATCATGTGGCAAAAAAGAATTTAAATAACTTTAAAAGTTTTTTATTTAATGAAATGCAAGGACCCACATGCATTTATCTCTATTTTAATCGAAGAACTTTCAATAAGCCATATGGATTTCTATGCAAGGACACACCAGTAATAAATTGTAAGGAAACCTTTATTAGACCGTTGATCATTTGATCTTATTCTTTATACAACAAATAAAACAAAGTTTACAATCGATAAACACAAGCAGATACTGGTAACACACATTTTCATTAATTAGTTGCAGTACAAACTCTACGAATTTGGCCTTGTCTCCCTGTTTTCACCTCGATATTACCCATCTTCACCATCGCTCTTCCAAACTGGGCATTGAACCTGAATCCTGATCTTCTTCCTGTAAGCCCTTGTACAAACCTTCGTGTCCTTCTATCACTCCATAGCTTGGAATCAGATTCAATCACTCCTCGCCCGATCCTTAGATTGTCATAGAAAGAATTTCCAAAACTATTTACACTACCGGTATCAAGACCAACACGTCTCAATGCATTACCACCATTGGGGCAAAGTGCACGCAGTTGTGGTAGAAATGCTTGGTTGATATCGGGGTCGGGTGCATTGGTGTTGTTGAAGTTATATAGTCTGTAGCTAAATACTGCACAAGCTGCTGTTCCAATTGTGTGTCCACCTGGTAAACCAAAGATAACATACTTAAGTATATATGTATGTATTATGTATATATATATATTTTTAAACGTTTTGAATGCCAATATACAGTTTTATGATATACTCCACTTACCAACAAGGATAACAAGATCTTGGATGTTTAGACCTTTATCAGCAAACTTTTGAATTTGGACCGTCATAGGGTCATTAAACGCAGGCAAGTTTGCAGTATCAGATGCTCGCGAAACCAATCCATCTCTACGTCCTAAAGGCACCTGCCAACTACGTCCTCCAGTCTGCAAGATGCCAAAGAAAACCATATTACTATACAAAATCATAGTAGCTTAGAAAGAGTGGTTTGAAAGAAACAATTAAGCTTACCAGGACCACAGAATCACGGGCAGCAAGGGCAACGATATCCGCACAAGAAACAACTCCAGGGCAAGCAGTTTCAAGCCTTGCCTTTGCAGCATCAATAACTTCAAAGCCTCTCAAGAAGGCATTGGGAACACCAGTCTTTTCAGTACTTGCACCATCAAGAAGTACAGATGCATCACAACCATTGATAAAACAGTCATGGAAGAACATTCTAAGTAAACCAGGTGCAATTGTGGGATTGGCTCGGACAGCAGTCTGAACTGCTGATTGTACTATAAATTCTGCCCTTGGGCAAGTGAACCTATAGAAGCCAACACGAGTACCACCACGGCTGAACCAACGGTTTCCTTGGCCCAGTGCCAAGGATGTAGATGTGGCTAATAGAAGAACTGCCGTAATTAGTATTTTGCTTATGGAAGAAGCCTCCATTGATATTGCTTGATTGTTTCAAGTATCAAAGAATGGTTCTGGTAGGGATATTTAAGTAATTTACTTAGCAAACTGAGATGATGAGAGATATCCCAGGGAATACTGGTATTTATAACTGTTGAGGGAATGTTTTAAAGTCAACCTTTTTAAGGTAGATAAGAAACCTTCAGACTTATGCAAATTTTAAATGTTGATACGTCATTTACATTTGATATGTTCAAAATCTGAAAAGAAATCCCTTGAAATTTTCAAATTTATGCTTTACAATCATCTAACTTCTTTTAACATTAGGACTGTTCAGCTAGATTAACTTATTGAAGTAATAAAATCAAGAGCATCACGTCTGCTTGTAAAAAGAAGCTGCCTTGGGTTTATGTATAGCGTATACTAAGAGAGCTTTTTTAAAAGGCGTGCTACCGGTATACTCTTAATAAAACTAGCGAAGTGGATAGAAGTGAAGTGAACTTGTTACAAGTTTATTTAAGGTGGCTTGCAAACAATTGTCATTAGTAGAGTTTTTTTAGGGCTTGTTTTTTTTTTACATGCTTTCATATTAGGCTCTTAATTAACCTCTTAGTGGGAAGAGAGAGATATTTGTGTGAGTGTGGAACAAGATGTTTAAAGTGAACTGGGCTTACAACTTTATATAAAGAAAAAGAAACACCCCTAAGAGTACTGAACAATGGATTAATTAGCAATACCATGTGTCTTTGAATTGCAATGTTTTGAAACCCGGGTCGACCCGGCCGGTTCAACCGGTTGGACCGGTTCCGGCCGAAAAAACGGGTCAAATTGACCCGGGTCTTACATTTTGGAAACCCGGTGTGACCCGCCGGGTTTGAAGCGACCCGGGTTGACCCGGTTCGTGCGACCCGGCCGGGTTTTGATTTTTTTCGATTTTTTTGTTTTTTTTTTGTTTTTTCGCGATATAATTTTACGTATTTATAACGTAACTTTTTTTTTACGTGTTATATTGGTTAGTAAATGGTTTTTTGGGCCAAATATATGAAATATTCATGATTTATATTTATATATATATAGTAATATTGAAAATATATAAATAATTTTTTTTAATTGAAAACCGGGTCGACCCGGCGGTCCAACCGGTTGAACCGGTGACCCGGTGACCCGGTGGCTCGACCGGGTCGATTCAAAACCCGGGTTTTAAAACATTGTTGAATTGTATTTGTGATCCTGAATCTTCTTTATAAGGAATATATATGTTGCAATTATTCTGTTTTTAGCTACTTGCTAGCTAGATGTTGTTTAATGACTGTCGTTCTAAAAAACAAGAAGTGTTAGTGATTAATAGAGCACAGGACTACATATGGCCATAAAGATTTTATATCTACTGGTTAATGTACATGGGTCGACCTTTACTGATGCATTGATTGGTCGAAGGCATTTACAAAGATTTTAATCGATTTGCTTATAAAGTTAATCTCAGATAGTTATGGTTCAACGGATATACAAAGCCTGGCTACTTTACAATATGGATTCGATTGCGCAAGTCAAACTCATGTTCTTTAAACTTTAAAGACAACTAGTTACACGACGACTCTAAAAAAACAAGATAAAAGTACTTTGAACTTGAGAACAAAAAAAAATCATAATTAGCTTATAAACAATTAGCCTAGGTTATATTGTTTTGTTCTGTCTCTAAATATGTTTTGTTGAAAATGTCAAGAAGTGCTTAGGTTAATGATAATCTTTTTTAAATCTGAAAGACAAAAATAAAATTCTGTTGAATTGAAGAAAAGATCAATTCACGGGTTCTGAGGAGTATTTACCTGAATTATGTTTCATTTAATAATACTAAGGTGTGTTTGATAACGACTTAATTGACTTAACAGAAAAAAAACTGAATTTATTAAGTCATATAAAAAATGTTTATGTGTGACTTAATAGAGAAGTATGACTTAAAATATTAAGTAATAAAAGTGAAGCTTTCTGTATTAAGTCATCAGTTAATTAAACATGACTTAATAAAAAAAATTACCAAACAAGCCCTTATAGTTATTCAATTATACAATCTTTATTTAGAAGGTAGTTTTGCCAACCTCAAATGATAAACAGTGATTTAATTTTGCAATACATATTAAAAAACTTCCGTAAAATTATCTTTTGTAGCCTTGTTTAGCTAGTTCAGTTGATTTTTCAACTCATTGAATTATGTAGTGACGTGCATATATGTTATAAAAAAGATTTAGGATGATGACGATTATATATAAGATTGTCGACATAAACTCAAACATGTAACAATCAAAACATAAAAAAGATTGTATGAAAAATAAGTAATATATAAAAATCAGTAAAAACCGAAAAATAAATGAGAATGAACGTAGACTTATATATATATAAACGAAAATGCTGGGAGGTGCCTTAGAGATACTGTTACATCACAAACACAATATATACTTCATATTTTTCACGTTCATGACTCCTAAAACACACTAAACATTTGTTTCCTGTATGAATTATATACGCATGCATCGTCTATTTACTACGTACAAGCCTGAATTACAAGAATTAAGATTTGGTAAACCACTTGAGTTTCAAAACGTGTTTCTAACTCTCAGATATATGGTAACATGCATGCTAAACGAACCAATCGGGATTATTTTCTTCACCGTTATAGGATGACCTGACAATGTTTATACTGATCGGATACTTAATTATCAACCGTAACATATCTTACTATCATTTTCTAAAACGAACAATTATGCATGCATAATAATGATGTTCTGTCACTTTTCAAGTTCTCATTCTTTACTTACTACAGATCTAAAACAAATAACAACAAACACAATCGAATAGAAACAAAAACAAAACACGGAAAGAACGATCATTTTAACGTATTTAACTTTTAAGTTAAATAGCGTCACATGCACATTTTAAAATATAAGCCGGCAAGGGTTTAATTTAACAAACTATTTGCTGAACAATTCAAGGAAGTATACAAACGAATGTACTATGTCAACGAAATTCCTTTAAATTTTTTAAAAGATACTAAAAGTAAACGGTCTCTAAACCAAATACGTTGTATAAACTTTGTTTTAATTATTTGTTCCAGCGTAGCTATTAGTCGGTTTCAAGTGTGGCTAATGTATTAGCTGATCTGATTATTAACACTAATTTTATGACTCATAGATTGACAAATGTGGTATTTTATAAAACTAGGGCTTGTGCCCGCGCTTTGCCGCAGCGTGTAACAACGGATACGAATCACTGTATCCAAACACACGTGCCTTCTGATGTCCGGGCTTCAATGATCCTTACCTGAAATATTTCAACATACGTAGCGTATTATCAGTATGCTGAAATTGTGCGACACGAATAACTGAAAATATCGTCTTTCAAAGGCAAATTCAACTTCCTATATATGTTAATATCAACGGGTGCCTGCTCATTTGATTTTGGGATTATGTTTAATAAGCTCGATTCATTTTCAAACTGTTCGGCTTATAAGGTTCTAGCTTTAACTAACGTTAGCTTCAATCAAACATGCATTGCTAACGTTCTTATGCTACGACGGGAAATACCTTTAATCCCATAGCTCTTAGCTTTAACTATAAAGGAAATGTCTATAATTCTGGTTCTTACACTGTTCTTTGCATTTTTGAGGGCTGGGCATTTGGTTTATTGTCGACATCAGCAGAGATGATGCAAAAAAGCATAAGTAAATCCGACAACCAGGGCCGGTCCTGAGTTTTCGGATGCCTTGGGCGAGGTGACAGAAAAATGCCCCCTTAAGCGAATAACATTATAACACGCTATATTTTTACTAAACATCGTAATATATTTAAGTTATGTCGCTCATTTTCAAGCCAAGTTTTCCTTAATAAGGAAAATGTTGTAATATACATATAATCTTTGAATTGCAATTTCATAATAAAACACTTAAAACGTTGTTGGTGCTATCTTGAGAGAAAAAAATCCGTCAGTGACCTAATCATAATAACATTCGCTAAAATAATATCACCATATCAATACCAAAGGCCTCTTGGCCCAGCGGTATGTGAGTGGCTCACTAACCTAAAGGTTGTGGGTTCAAGTCTCGGTGAAGACATGTGAGATAGAATTTGTGAGATAGATTGTGTGAGTTGTAAAAAATTGCCGTTCAGAAAAAAAAAATATCACCATATCAATAAACAAATATCATAATCAACCTGTAAGTGAATTAAATATTTTATATTCTAACACTATAAAACCTAATAATAGAATTAACACAATGCTTTAAGATAACAGCAATATGTAATGTAACAAACTAGTACTTTTGTAGTTTTCAAAACTCTCATATTATTCGTATGTGTAACCCTCAAAATTTTCATATTATCTTATTTTTTTTACGATGTAACTCGGCTTAACAGTTTTTTTGTGCAACATCTTTTTTAAAATTGTAGGTCCGCCCATGCCTCTAGTCTCGGGCTAAAGCTCAGTACATATAATATAATGGACGGATATAGACTACGAGCTAACATACTACTAATAGAATAGTAGTGAATCAGATATTCTACAAGCACTTTCCAAAAAATTACGTACTATTATAGATTTTATACGAACAAAAGAAGTTTAAGATTTTTTTTTGTTGATAAAATAGACAAGTCAAGATTTAAGACGCATACAAGATAGTAAGATACAAGTGAAATTTTTGAAAAAAGTAAGTACTAGACAACTACATATGTTAACCCACGTGACAATACCATAATAAATCATCATTTTTTATTTTTGTCATTTTCCCCAACTTATCCATCTTCTTCCTTCATTATTTACAGTATCTTTTTCCTCCATTGTAATCTGAAGAAAAACTGAGATCTCCTACTTTTTATTTTGTTTCTACCCAATATACATGAAGCTAAAATTTTGATGCCCTCCAAAACTTGCTGCCCTGGGCCGTCGCCCACCTCGCCCGGTACCAGGGCCGGCCCTGCCGACAACCTAGAAGAGCGTTTCTTAAAAATGATACCTAACATAATATTATGTTCATCTGATACTTGTAATAAGTTAAATGTGCAGAAATCCATAAAACTATGGTACCTATGATGTTGTTCTATAAACCATGTCATAGAATGTGAATATGCTTTCCCGGTGGCCGAGGCATGTTAACATTTGCAAAGTCGCTTGCGTCAAGAACCAACTATAACCTCGCGCATTCTCTTCTTGTCTAAGTCTCTTCTTCAACTTATCAACCTTCCATAAAAAATCCTAATAACTAACTACTTCTTTTCTAACTCTTTTCTTCAGCCTATCAACCTGCTACAAAAGAACAATGAAATATTTCCTAAACATCTAATTTGCGTTGCACACATTGAATCTTCAAATATGACTTTACGCTACTTGTAGTTACTCGTTCGACTAACCTATCACGCATACTCTGATTTCTTTTATATACTGTAATCACCTCTTTCCTGTCCATTCCTTTTTACGGAGTTAGACTCTTTACTTAGTTTGTTAGGTGTATATCAACTAACTCGGGTTTTTCTACCCTAATGATGTAGGTATACATGACAATCATATTGTTTTTGTTAATCTTGAAAATAATTGCCTTCTAATCATATTTTATATGCTGCAATCAACAGTATGTTTCAACTTCATGGTTAAGCACTTAAACATATGTAACGTAGAAGTAATTATGTATTTGGTACTTACAAAATCCACCTTCAGTTACAGTAGCTAACATTCAAGAAAATGAGTATCGTAAGGCACCGTTGTTCTAGCAATGTTAGCAAATTGGGTAGACGTTATATACTTATTTGAGTTTTGGCAATTTATTTTTGAAACTACATATATATTAGACTTATAAGTGGTGAAAACAATATATACAACCTGAGAATAGGAATACTACCTTATAAAATAGGCCTACAACATCCTTAAAAAAGATACCCAAACACTCACTGAGCTAATCAACAAAATCCAAACACACTGTATAATATAGTGCGATTTTACTAAAAAAGGTTTCTGAACTGAATCTTTACTTAAAATCTATCACATATAGATACACCACCTATAAGCACGGCCCAACAACGTAATCAAGAATCCAGAGATAAGCAAAACATATAATGTGTGTAAAACCCGCATGCTTTTACCATGAATAGTACCCTTAAGATCGTACGTACTAGATTTAAACTTTCCTAATATAGCATGATTACGATTACGTATTAGGATTTTACGTATTACGTACGTGTTAGAACACGATAAGTATTTACTACGCACGATCACGTAATAATTATTTAACGATAATTAATCACGAACATACGATCACGAAATCACGAGCGTAATTAAAACACGAGATATTATTAATTACGTATATATATATTTAATACGAGCGTAATTAAATATATAAGTGTAGGATATTTACGTAACGAGAACTTTTAAAACACGAACATAATTAAACGTAAACGTGTACGAAATTACAAGACACGAAACGAGGTACGGGACCCCCACAAGGGAGTCCCTACCCGCGGCTAGGGGTGTCAATATTTCTGATCCGACCCGAACCCGACCCGACCCGAACCCGACCCGAGCATATTCGGGTCGGGTTACTCGGGTTGAAATTTCAATTCGGGTTAGTCGGGTCAACCCGACTAACCCGAATTCAAAATCGGGTCGGACATCGGGTAAAATATTTATGCTTAATTCGGGTTCGGGTCAACCCGATTGACCCGAATAAGAAATTTTTTTTATTTTTTTTATTTTTAAAATTAAAATTAAATATAATTTCTATTAAAAAAATTAAAAAAAAGTTTTTTTTTATATTTTACCTGTAGTCGGGTTGACCCGAACCCGAATAGACCCGACCCGAGTAGACCCGACCCGAATAGACCCGAACCCGACTAACCCGAGTTCAACTCGGGTCGGGTTCGGGTAAAATATTTTTCCCTCAACCCGAATTCAACCCGACCCGAATAACCCGAACCCGACCAACCCGACCCGATTCCCACCCCTACTCGCGGCCAACATAGGACAATGGGCCAAGCCCATTGTCAATTTTACTAAAAGGGAGGGTTAAGAGTTTTTACTACTTAGATTAATTTTACAGAAGAATTTCAAGAAAACCTAGAAACCCTTCCTCCTTCTTCTTTGTGTGCCGCCACCTACAAATCACCATAAGGGGGTGATTTTGATCTTGGATCTTGTTGATTTAGTAATTGTTCGTGTTTGTTCTTCACCCTTTTGATCCACGAATACGGTAAAACCTTTTTACTTGTTTCTTTTTAATTAATCTTTTATTAATTAAGAACACATGATGTTTTTCATAAAAACATATTAATTAAACCTAGATCTAACATGTTATGGTCATTAATTAATCAATGGGATCGATCTAAGGGGTATTTGTTTTGGGCCGCAGGAACAACCGACCCCAAGGGGGGGCTCGGTTTGTTTTAACCGACCACCACCAAGACCTTTTTGGTCTTGGTTGGTGCGTGTGGGTCCCACGGCAGCAAGGGGGTACCCCGAATTGGTTCGGGGTACGGTGTTTGTTAAGATCCGGTGCATGTTTTAAGCTTAGATCCGGATCATGATTATGTTAATTGTTTATGTTATAAACTTAGGTTAAGAATTAAATTAATAAGATGAAATTAATTTAATAACATGACTTAGGTTAACTAATTAACTATAAACATGAATTATTTTAACCTAAGTATTTTTATTATTAAGACTTATAATTAATTAATTATTTTAAAACAATGGATATAATTAATTAATTAAACATGACTTAGGTTATATTATTAGTATTTATTAATACATATTTTAACCTAAGTATTTAATATATTTAATTAAAAACATGTCATACTTTAATTAAATATTATAACCTATAGTTTAATTAAATTACATGAAATAATTATTAAACTATATAATATACCTTATGACTTAGAAAATAATCATGGAAATACTTAGGCTTATTTACTTAGCCTATTTAATCAGCTTATTTCTAATTATGGAAACTTTCTATTTTTAGAAACTTAATTAAATAAGGCAGCTATTTTATTTATGGAAACCAGCTATTTTTAGAAACTTATTTATTTAAGGCAGCTAATCTATTTATGGAAACTTATTTAATTAAGGCAGCTAATCTATTTATGGAAACTTTCTATTTTTAGAAACTTATCTATTTTAAGCAGTAAATATATTTTTGGAAACTTTCTATTTTTGGAAACTTTCTATTTTTAGAAACTTTATTTTTTTGGTAACTTTCTATTTTTGGAAACTTTCTATTTTTGGAAACTTTCTATTTAAGGAAACCTGCTATTTTTGGAAAGTTACTTAATATTACACAGTAAGTATAATAACACATGAAATATCAGAAATACTTAATCAGAATGAACAGAATATAGGATTTAACACAGTTTAAGGCTTTAAACAGTGTAAATAGTAAGAACACATAAATAAGCTAAGACATGATATAAAACCAGCTATGTATGTAGTAAGCAGATACTTATTTCATGTACGTATTTATGTAGCACTAGTGTTTCGGAAGTAGGATTCTCGCAGTTCATCATTCTCGTTCACTGGACATAAGGTACGGATTCCCGTCCTTTCAGTATGGACATTCTTTCCTTATTAGGATTTCCCCGTATGCAGCCAACTGTTTTCCCGTAGTATAAGTATGAGTTTTATTGCTTATGTTTTAAATATGATTACCTATAGCCATATACATGCATGACCAGTTTCACCTAGTTATGGAGGTACCATAACCATAACATTAGAGGCACTGATGTTATGACTTCACCACGGCGGAGTGATTGCTCGTGACGTCCTTTCAGCTTTTGGCCATTTATTTATATTTATCATGTGGGGCGTATGGGTGCATCCTAGTTACACGTTTTATTCAGGATTACATGGTGAATGTGGTGTGTGCCTTGCATCCTTCACAAGGAGCTGATCCCTCCTACCCATAAAACCAGTATATTAAATTAGAGGCAGCCCCTCTAATTTGTATGATGAGGTCACCCCTCCAAGTATTCATGCACGGTGGATTTTCATGACCTATATTGGCTAATGGTAAAATATGTAAAACAGTTTTCATAAGATTAACATAAGGCTTTTCAAACTATAAAACCAGTTTTATGAACATGTTCCAGGTTTTCCAGGACTTATACATTTTCGCTGCTATTAAGTCTTTATTATGCTTAGTCATTCATACTATGTCTATATCCGTGCACTGAGCGTTTTGCTCAGCCGTTACTTTCCTTTCCATGTCCCAAAACGGCAGGTACCCTAGGAGAGACTCGAGCATTTGGAGGACGTGCATAGGATGGAAGATGCTAGAGACTTCTTTTCCTTTTGCCTTCATATATTTATGCTTGTGTAGTCTTTCATTCTTTTTCTTTTGCTTTATTATGTTTTGGGCTTATGTTTGGGAACCGATGTTTGATTCCGGTTATCCCTATGGTCATGTAATGTTTTAAACATTTATCCTTGTATGCTTTGATGACACGTCATAATTACGCGTGACATTTCCATTATCAAAATGGGGTGTTACAATTATGGTATCAGAGCCAAGGCTTCGACCTGTAGGCTCTAAAACTCGACCTGTGACTAGTGGGTAGTCACCAGGAGCTTCCTAAGCCAACGTCTGTTTTTCCACGTATTGACATTTTCAGCGCATTATTGTTTTAACCATGATGTTTTCAGCACCTTGAGGTTTTAACCTTGAGGTTTTCATCGATATTGTTTTGCTAATATGGATGGACAACCGTCATTCATATTTAGTTATGTGTCATTGTGTCATGCATAATGTTCCTCGTGAACTGTGGCTATGTGGACTGAACCCCAGTAGTTCATAATTAGTCACATAAATTTTTTTCTGATAAGTTTTGACATATGAGTTTTATTTATTTATGTTTCATGTATCATTGTTGCATGGATTATGACTAAGTAATGGTTGGTACAGGACTGGCCCTATTTAGTCGCATGTGCTTTTATCGAAACTTTTAATTTTGGGACCGACCCATAGGCGTCCCCTCGCCATGTCTTTTGTTTTGGGACCGACCCATAGGCGTCCCCTCGCACATATAAAAGGTTTTTATAAACTACATTACGCATTCATGCACTGTTTTTCATGCATAAAATTTTTTCTCATGATTTAAATTGGCATAAAAAAAAATTTCATGTCCCCTCATAAGTTATTATGTTTTTATGTCAAGTATGTTTTCATACTGTCATGGTTAACTTCAGTTTCATGTTGATTATGTTATACACTTCTTCGTGATAGATGGTTTCATGTTTCTTCATGATAATTCCGTCTTCATGTTGATTATGTTTTACGCCTCTTTTGTTATTTACGTTGTCCCGCAAGACATCGTTAGATTTCATTGAATCCTGCTTTCATGATAGTCATGGTTGGTTTTCATTGATCATGTTGTCAGACAAATCATCGTTGAATTTTGTGTAACCACACTTTAACGTTTCCATTACAACTAGAATGATGTCTATGCTAATACTGCCAGGTTATCATGATGGTTTTCCTAACCGTTTAACCGATATACTTTCCGTAAATCATGATAAATGATCGACCCCATACCGATCATTTCATGTGCATTCCACGTGTACTCCACGTACCGTATTTCATGTGTATTACACGTACCTTAATCCATGTGTATTTCACTTGCAATACT
The DNA here is from genome assembly GCA_025667525.1 of Glebionis coronaria. Classification (NCBI taxonomy): domain Eukaryota; kingdom Viridiplantae; phylum Streptophyta; class Magnoliopsida; order Asterales; family Asteraceae; genus Glebionis; species Glebionis coronaria. The sequence goes on along the minus strand of CM046882.1, from coordinate 415,631,198 downwards.
TCACGAGTATTCACTAGTCGATTCTGAATCACCTAAGGCGTATTTTCAATTGCTGATATTCTACAAGATTGCTGATACCGCTCATAACTGGAAATGTTACTAAAGGTTGATGCTGCTGACGTTCGGAGACGCTACGAGATGCGGATGCTGTTCACAACCTGGAGATCCTACAAGCGAAGACAAAGGCGTCGGAGCAAAGCAATTGGACAGAAGATGCTTCACCATCAAACGATTTCCATCAATCATTGTCCCTAATTCTTAGTTACATGTCATACGTCATTCAGCTGTCATTTCAGCCATATGAGTGCAAACCGGTACCAGCCGGCCACTCAGCTGAATTGTTACATGAATCACGGTCATGAGAATGACCGTCATGGAACTGACAGACAGGACGATAGTAACCACTACTATGACAGAAAATATCCTAGAAATCGCAACCGAGGCTCCGGCCGCAGACGTGATCAGACATACAAATGATCAGTAGTCCAACCGATCCGCCAATTTTGGCATAATAACCTAATATGGTAGTTCTATTGAATTACGTCTCGTGACACATGTCAAGACATCAGTCAAGGCACATGTCTCACGTATACCTCCTGAAGACACATGTCAAGACACCAGTCAAGACATATGTCATGCTTATAGTTCCAAGAAACGAGTCAAGACACATGACTCACGTCCAACTATGGAACATTTCTAAGAAATTCAGGGTACCCTCCAAGGGTATATCCATTTTGTTGTGCCATGTATTAAGCAGGCCACAAGAATTTCAATACCATTACCGACGCATCAGTGAGAACTGTCACGTTGCCGATGTCACTTTCATTCTTGTAACCATAACACATTGATTCATGACCATGAAGGACGCCTTTTGTATTCCCATGTATACGAGGGTTTTCCTTCAGCTTAATGATGAGATCCAAGTTGCTAACGCATTTCCTCGGACAGACACGAGATGAATTTTATCCTAATTATGTACTATGAACAGCACACCATGCTACGATTCATAATTATGTACAGTAATGTTCAGGCTCCTGAATACATTCAGCTTGATTTTCCATCGGGAAAATCTGTACAAATTATTTATGCTTACAAGCATGTGCGTTGTTAGCCATGGTCGCTAAAATTTTCTAGCTGTCAGTAAGACACGACCACTAAAGTCTTTTACGCATAGCCAGTTGATTTATTCCAAAATCTTCCTATACATTCCAGAATAACCTACAAGGAGAAGGATGGTACCATGAGATTATGTGTCGACTACCGTCGACTTAAACAAATCACCATTCATGACCGTTATTCTCCTCTACATATTGACAACATGTCCAATCAACCGTATGGTGTTAATCACTTTTCCAAAATCGAACTCATGATCATGCTGCCAACCGTGACGAATGAAACAGCAGGACATGTCCATGACTGCTATTCGTACACGACTCGGTCATGCTAGATTTATAATTTTGATTTAGTCTCATCAATGCTCCAACAGCATTATGGACTTAATAATTGAGTTTCCATGAACTCCTAAACAAAGTCATCAGCGTTTTCATTGAGGATAACCTGATTTCCTCTAAGCCTAACTCTATGACAAGAGAAATTCTACCCTGGAAATTTTTCCAATATCAATTCTGTTTGATTGCAGTAACACACTGAATCACATGGGTTTTATGGTTAATCTTACCATGACTCAGCCTATGCGTAAAGGAGAGAACCCTACACTACATTAGGTGTTCTAGAAAAACCTACGCTAGGAGAAGTCTAGATTTAGAGACTCAGGGTTTCGCAAACTCCTATGTATCAAGTTCGATGAAGCAAGATATAGTTACGTTCATATCTTTATACCTGTCATACAAACAAGCTAAGATAGGACACCAACAGATTGGGATGTTTTCATCATCTGAAATTGTGAATTGAAATGGGACAAGATCTCCACGGATTTTGGTTACCAGTTTAACGCAAACTCGGATGAAGCATGATGCTATCTGGGTTATTGCAAACAGTTTGATCAAGTCTACAGAATCCTTACATCCGTAAGGATCTCAGAACAAACAAATTTATCGGACATGTTCCAGCCAAGGCTCATCCGATCACTTGGTAACCCCTCAGTTATCGGGTCAGATAAAGATTTGCAATTGTGCTCCTTAGTTACTTCACGTCTTCATTCTAATTCCACGCCTTGCTTTCGCCCTCGCGTTCATGACACTATGGTATCTAGGCTTACGATGTTAAGTTCATTTTTCTCATTCTGGGAAGTTTTGCAAGAACTTGGGAGACCAGACCCAAGTTTAGTATAACTCCCTATCCTCAGATAGACGTTTCTCGTCATAATCTATGTCTCACCTTCTAGCGTTTGGCGTTACTGCCATTGTATTCTATGATCACGATATGTTTCACATGTCATGTTCATTCCACGTTCCTCATATCATGATCAAGATATGTTACACATATCATGGATCACAATATGTTTACTCATACTACACTCGCCTTATCTCCACGTAGCACGTTCAAAAATTTTCACGTATCACGTTCAAAAAATTTCACGTACTACGTTTCTTTATGTCTCGCGCATCGTTTCTGGTTAACAGTTGAGTCAAATTATCTCTCATCGTAACGTTTCAGTTACCCTTGCACGTTAACTCTCTTTTTCCTCGATCAAATTTAGGGGATCTACCTTCCGTAGATAATCAAGAACTTCTTCGTACTCCAAGTCAAGGTCAGGAGGACCAGGACTTATCATTGGTGTCAAGATCTTATAAGGAACCGTTCCAAGAGGGAAGCCACTTGGAAACGAACAAGTCCATCCGGACTTCTTATCCGTTTTCTCTTATCAATTAGATATGTCCTTTCAGCCACGTCACGTTCCATGTCCTTTTAAGACATGTCACGTTCCGCGTTCTTTCTGCCAGGTCACCTGCACGTTAATTTATCTTACATACCCTCTCAGTTTGACTCGGGTATGTTTCTCTTTCAGTTACGTTATCTATAATTCGGGGACGAATTATTCTTTTTAGGGGGGGAGAGTTGTAAAACCCGCATGCTTTTACCATGAATAGTACCCTTAAGATCGTACGTACTAGATTTAAACTTTCCTAATATAGCATGATTACGATTACGTATTAGGATTTTACGTATTACGTACGTGTTAGAACACGATAAGTATTTACTACGCACGATCACGTAATAATTATTTAACGATAATTAATCACGAACATACGATCACGAAATCACGAGCGTAATTAAAACACGAGATATTATTAATTACGTATATATATTTAATACGAGCGTAATTAAATATATAAGTGTAGGATATTTACGTAACGAGAACTTTTAAAACACGAACATAATTAAACGTAAACGTGTACGAAATTACAAGACACGAAACGAGGTACGGGATCCCACAAGGGAGTCCCTACCCGCGGCCAACATAGGACAATGGGCCAAGCCCATTGTCAATTTTACTAAAAGGGAGGGTTAAGAGTTTTTACTACTTAGATTAATTTTACATAAGAATTTCAAGAAAACCTAGAAACCCTTCCTCCTTCTTCCTTGTGTGCCGCCACCTACAAATCACCATAAGGGGGTGATTTTGATCTTGGATCTTGTTGATTTAGTAATTGTTCGTGTTTGTTCTTCACCCTTTTGATCCACGAATACGGTAAAACCTTTTTACTTGTTTCTTTTTAATTAATCTTTTATTAATTAAGAACACATGATGTTTTTCATAAAAACATATTAATGAAACCTAGATCTAACATGTTATGGTCATTAATTAATCAATGGGATCGATCTAAGGGGTATTTGTTTTGGGCCGCATGAACAACCGACCCCAAGGGGGGCTCGGTTTGTTTTAACCGACCACCACCAAGACCTTTTTGGTCTTGGTTGGTGCGTGTGGGTCCCACGGCAGCAAGGGGGTACCCCGAATTGGTTCAGGGTACGGTGTTTCTTAAGATCCGGTGCATGTTTTAAGCTTAGATCCGGATCATGATTATGTTAATTGTTTATGTTATAAACTTAGGTTAAGAATTAAATTAATAAGATGAAATTAATTTAATAACATGACTTAGGTTAACTAATTAACTATAAACATGAATTATTTTAACCTAAGTATTTTTATTATTAAGACTTATAATTAATTAATTATTTTAAAACCATAGATATAATTAATTGATTAAACATGACTTAGGTTATATTATTAGTATTTAATAATACATATTTTAACCTAAGTATTTAATATGTTTAATTAAAAACATGTCATACTTTAATTAAATATTATAACCTATAGTTTAATTAAATTACATGAAATAATTATTAAACTATATAATATACCGTATGACTTAGAAAATAATCATGGAAATACTTAGGCTTATTTACTTAGTTTATTTAATCAGCTTATTTCTAATTATAGAAACTTTCTATTTTTAGAAACTTAATTAAATAAGGCAGCTATTTTATTTATGGAAACCAGCTATTTTTAGAAACTTATTTATTTAAGGCAGCTAATCTATTTATGGAAACTTATTTAATTAAGGCAGCTAATCTATTTATGGAAACTTTCTGTTTTTAGAAACTTATCTATTTTAAGCAGTAAATCTATTTTTGGAAACTTTCTATTTTTGGAAACTTTCTATTTTTGGAAACTTTATTTTTTTGGTAACTTTCTATTTTTGGAAACTTTCTATTTTTGGAAACTTTCTATTTAAGGAAACCTGCTATTTTTGGAAAGTTACTTAATATTACACAGTAAGTATAATAACACATGAAATATCAGAAATACTTAATCAGAATGAACAGAATATAGGATTTAACACAGTTTAAGGCTTTAAACAGTGTAAATAGTAAGAACACATAAATAAGCTAAGACATGATATAAAACCAGCTATGTATGTAGTAAGCAGATACTTATTTCATGTACGTATTTATGTAGCACTAGTGTTTCAGAAGTAGGATTCTCGCAGTTCATCGTTCTCGTTCACTGGACGTAAGGTACGGATTCCCGTCCTTTCAGTATGGACATTCTTTCCTTATTAGGATTTCCCCGTATGCAGCCAACTGTTTTCCCGTAGTATAAGTATGAGTTTGATTGCTTATGTTTTAAATATGATTACCTATAGCCATATACATGCATGACCAGTTTCACCTAGTTATGGAGGTACCATAACCATAACATTAGAGGCACTGATGTTATGACTTCACCACGGCGGAGTGATTGCTCGTGGCGTCCTTTTCGCTTTTGGCCATTTATTTATATTTATCATGTGGGGCGTATGGGTGCATCCTAGTTACACGTTTTATTCAGGATTACATGGTGAATGTGGTGTGTGCCTTGCATCCTTCACAAGGAGCTGATCCCTCCTACCCATAAAACCAGTATATTAAATTAGAGGCAGCCCCTCTAATTTGTATGATGAGGTCACCCTCCAAGTATTCATGCACGGTGGATTTTCATGACCTATATTGGCTAATGGTAAAATATGTAAAACAGTTTTCATAAGATTAACATAAGGCTTTTCAAACTATAAAACCAGTTTTATGAACATGTTCCAGGTTTTCCAAGACTTATACATTTCCGCTGCTATTAAGCCTTTATTATGCTTAGTCATTCATACTATGTCTATATCCGTGCACTGAGCGTTTTGCTCAGCCGTTACTTTCCTTTCCATGTCCCAAAACGGCAGGTACCCTAGGAGAGACTCGAGCATTTGGAGGACGTGCATAGGATGGAAGATGCTAGAGACTTCTTTTCCTTTTGCCTTCATATATTTATGCTTGTGTAGTCTTTCATTCTTTTTCTTTTGCTTTATTATGTTTTGGGCTTATGTTTGGGAACCAATGTTTGATTCCGGTTATCCCTATGGTCATGTAATGTTTTAAACATTTATCCTTGTATGCTTTGATGACACGCCATAATTACGCGTGACATTTCCATTATCAACATGGGGTGTTACAATGTGACTGTAGGACACGTGTTGATAAAACTTTCTGTGTTGGAGGTGACTCATGTGAAAAGAGTTTCCCGTCAAAAATTAGAATAAAATATTAGATAAATTACCATAAACAGTATAAAGCAAGGTAGGGACACCCGCGCTTCGTTGCAGGGCCTGTTTTTGGTTCGGTAGTTACGCCCGCATTCAGATACAAAGCTGGTGTCGGTGTGTTTTTCCTGCAAAAAACACAAACACAACTGGAGTAAAATTGAAGCATTACTGCTTATATAAGTGGTATTATTTACACTTACCACAAATATGCAGCCGCAATAAACGTTTCACTACTTGCTTAGTCTCTGCCCATCTGCAGTGACTCCTGCAGCTTCTTATTTCTATTTCATAACAATCTCAAAATCGTCAGCCTACTCGATGCCAAACGCCTAAGCATATAAAATTGTATAGATATGATAACAAAGTTTTTCATAACGTAGGCCCCGTTTTCGTCCATCCTCCTGTAGTGATGCAATACAATATCTTTCTGCTTCATGGACCTAATCAAAAGTAATAAAATAATGAGACTGGTGTTATGTACGAACTCACAGTAAAGCAGATAGCGAGTTAGTCATACCAAGGCAAGCAATCAATATTTAATTGCTGGTGAATAATTTAATGTGACCGTCTATGCTTTCAATCAAGAAGCTGCATAACATCATGAATCAGCGACGAAGACATACACTGGTTCAACACATTCGTTGTAGATGATGATTCAGTAGAACCTGAAACGAAGTCAGAAATATTGACCAAATATTCAATAGATAAATTTCAGACCAAGATGAGTAAAATGGAAAGGCAATTTCAATAAAGTAAGCTAACCGTCAAATGAAGAAAAGAAAACCCACACTCCTACAATATACGACCCGTTAAAAATGCAGATCTTTTTTTTACTAATAACATGATCTTTTGTAAACATATATAGCATATACAATCCTGTACTATTTACATAGTATAATGTGTTTGTGGAGCCGAACCAAAAGGTCGCGACTTTAGAACCATAAACTGAAACACTCACCTCTGTGCGCCATCAAATTTCATTCTACCTCCATTTTACTGACATAAAGAAGCATTAGGCAATGACATTATAATAAGCGGTATGTTTATCATGAGGCTCAGATAAGTCAGTTATCAGAATAAAAAGATATGGCCACCATGGCTGCAAACCAACCCAGGCTGCCTCGCCAAGCTGCGCATAATCTAATATTTACTCGAACCCGCCAAAACAGGGTCTAAGACCATCAGCACAGCCTATTTAAAAGCCACGAAATTATACTTTTAATAAAAGGGGGAAATCTCGGTTCCCAACGAAATGAAATCAATGGCGAGAATCCCTATTTCACTAACAGGTCACCTCTCGAACAAACCAACACGTGTAATGAAATTTTCACAAATGCAACTCAGACATAAATTCTCATAGCAAAATATATCAGCGTAACTACTTAGGTCAAATACCAGGCAATCATATCATAAAGCTACCAAACGGAATCATTTAAATTAATTAGGGGTTGTTCAAGATTATCTGGAATGTGCGGCTCAGGTGTCGACGCAAGAGACGCCACCACCATACGTGGTTTGTGGCTGCAACCAAAGAACCATATGGTTACCTCGCCAACAAACAAACACGGGCAGCGACATTTTCACAAATGCAAGCCAAGACACAAATCATCATTGCCAAAAAGCCGCATAATAGCAAAAAAAAAACAAAAACGCCAACCAATTGAATCACCAGTACAAATGCTGGGCACGCTGTTAGAAACATGTTGGTTTTCCGAAACCCGTAGGACGGAGTTTTCAAAACCCAGCAGAATTGGTCCACCGCCAATGTTTGTAGCAATATACAAATCATCACCCTTATTGACCAACCTGGTCACCTCTCCAACAAACCAACACGTGTAATGAAATTTTCACAAATGCAACTCAGACACAAATTCTTATAGAAAAAAATATCAGCCTAACTACTTAGGGCAAATAGCAGGCAATCATCTCATAAAGCTACCAAACGGAATCATTTAAATTAATTAGGGGCTGTTCAAGATTATCTGGAATGTGCGGCTCAGGTGTCGACGCAAGAGATGCCACCACCATACGTGGTTTGTGACTGCAACCAAAGAACCAATTGGTTACCTCGCCAACAAACAAACACGGGCAGCGACATTTTCACAAATGCAAGTCAAGACACAAAACATCATTGCCAAAAAGCCACATAATAGGTCTATCGACTTTCCACAGGTTCCCAACGGCAATAACATACCACATATCATAATAATAAAAGCAGTGACACATGCTGTGTGGTGCCAAAAATACTTGAATCGACCCGTTCAGTCTTTAAATGGTGTAGGCACATAAGTGAAAACAAACACCAACTTACTTACAACGTGCCAATTTCACAGGTATGAGCTCATTCGAGCCAGCTTATTTAATCAACCACCAAATACCCAAACAACATCAGCTATAATCAGCATCGGAACGAAACTGACATTGAACACGAAACATCCTATTTACAGCTCATAACGCACTAAATCTAAAAGTCAAAACTCAAACGGATTAAGGCACAAACAAATAAAATCATTGGTATCAACAACAAACTTGCATCAAACAAAATCTTGTATAGATAATATGTTTTTATAAAAACATGAAAAGTTCAACTAAAGAGAAAACCTTAAACTGGTATGTGTAAAAACGAAAATCCCAATTAGAATATATATAACCTGTCTCAAATAAAAAAAACATACCTTAATAACAAATAGAAATTATATCTTTAATAAATTATGACAATTAAAGGATCGGAAAAGCCCCAAAGTCAAACTTTAAATTAAATCGAACCACATGTCTATCTTGATCATCAAGATCAGATCCAGATGGTTCTAGAGAGAGGGACCGATCAATAATAAGTTTAGACACAGATCAATAATTTCAGAGAGATAGAGAGACGGAGGAGGAACAGTATTGATGGGAAGAAACACACATACCGTATTAGAGAAAGAAGTTTCAAGAACAAGGTTTTTGGTCCAATCTCAACTGCAAGACCATTTGGTGTGCACCACCAACCCAAAACAGAAAACGGGCAGACGCCAATCAACGGCTGAGGCGTGTGTGAGGCCAACGAATATATAATGTTTTGGTGTGAGGGGGGGAACTGTTCATTAAGAACCGATATTCCCCCATTTTATTAAGGATATAATTAGTTTTGTAATTTAAAAAAAAACTAACGATGCAGCTCGGTGTCTATTAATGTAAATAATAGTGAATTGAAAAATAATAGAAGTAGCATATAAAAGTTGATGTTTGACTTTGAACATAATGCCAAGTTGGTGTTGATTGGCTAATTTATCAACAATAACTTCTCGGTGCTCTTTAGTAATTAGCATCACTCTAGCAACGACTTCTCAGTTTTACATGGATTTGAAAGAGCTTGCAATTTTGGCAGCAACCAAGTTGTAATTTTTTACAGCAATTTATGTTAAAAACTGAAAGAAACTAGGAAACACAAAATTAAGGGAGGGAGAATGATTGGAGGATCATAAAAAATAAATATGTTATTTAATTTTCTTACTTTGTGGTATTTTTTATTTTATGTTTTCTAAGAATAATATTTTTATCTTTTTTCTCAAGTTTAGTTTTTCTATAAAATTAACATTTGGGTTTATTGTATTAAATTATTGAGATATGAATAAAAAATATGACTTTTTAGTTTTGTTAATTGAGTTAAATCCGGTTTAGGGTTTATTGTTTAATTTTCATCCTAATAATCGGTATTCTTGTGAATCAACGATTCTTAGAAAAGTTGTTTTTGTTATTCTTTGAAATCAACAGATTCAATTCTTTATTTTTGTATTCGCTACATCACAAAACCTAGTAACAACAACCGAAGAAATCTCCTAAAAGAGCCTAAAAAGTCCGAAAACAATCACGCCTCGCATGATTGAAATAAAGAACCAACACCTACAAATGTATACTAAACCTAAAGAATCATGCTCGAAGAAACAAACAACAAAATATACAAACAAGCCACAACTATATAAACAAACAAACTAACATGCAGCGTTTTCATTTTTTCCCATTCATCGATTTCTTGTAAAGATAATTATGATCATGGTCAAAAAGGTTCACATGCTAGTCTTTTTGTTTTTTAAGAGTTGTTTTTTTAATCGATGCAGTGTATCTTCATATTACCACACATATAGCTTAATCAACGGGTCTAGAACATACCACTACTGAAAAGGAGAAGCTTAAAGAACTTAACAGCTAGATAACATAAATCTTTCTAGCCTTGAAGATAGATGGGTGTTTTCCACAAGCAGTTCACGCGAGTTCTACATCAAATTCGTAGAAAGTTTAATCACGAACTCCCTACCTTTTTCATAACATCTAATCAACATACTAAATGGAATAAGCTTATTCCGATCGAAGTTAAGATTACATCTTGGATGGTTTTGAATCAACACATATAGACTTCTTTTTTCTGAACGGCCGTTTGGTGCAACGGAGTATCTTGCTTGCCACCGAGGTACCAAGTCTCTCGACCCGAGTTCGAATCATCTCACGAAGAGAATATCAACCCCATGCTAGCCATCCAGTTTCTCATTAAGAGGCTTCAAGACATTGCGATGGGATTCAAACACATATAGACTTTTACTCAAGAGGAAGTCTACCCTGGTCTTTATGTGTTGATTATATGCATTAAAGATCTTGTAACTCTCGCATCAAGATTCTACCCTGGACTTAGACTCAACACCTCAAGAGAGTTGAGTAGGACGTCCACTTCTATTCATCAAATTCGTGAAATTTTGCCACATAGAATTATGAGTTTTGTTCCATGGTGAATAGGTTTGTTTTTAATAGGATAATAAAATTTTGGGAAAATTCATGGAAAGGTCCATTGGGTATATTTTTTTTGTTAAATGTCCTAAAATAAAGACAATTAGGCAATTAATTTTATTCTACCCTATTCGATCTTATTCGACTAATCTGACTCATTCGACTTGCATAATACCTTGACACGTGGCAAACATTTTAATTTTTGGATTGTACACGTGGGACCCGCAAGTACAAACAAGTAAAATTTTTGTAAGTGTACTTGTTATTCGACCTTATGTCACATCGATTATTCGACTTGTACTTTTCTAATTAAATAATTCATTTGTAATAATATTCACCACTAATCAACTTTAACCAAAAAAATACTCGACATGTAATAATATATTTGTAATAATATTCCTCACGAATTTTTTATGAAGTCTTTTTTATAATTTTTTTATAAACCTTTTTTTATTAAAAAAAAAATTCTAAAATACTTAATAAAAAAATTCGAATTTTTCTACATAATTTTTTTTTTATAAAAAATTTATAAAATTATTTTTATCTTTTTGTTCTGATTATTCGAATAATTTATTAAATAAAATTTACGAAGTTTTTTGTATAAACTTTTAAATAAAAAATCTTTCTAGAAAAACTTATAAAAAAAATCGAGCTTTGTTTATAAAGTTCTTTTTTTATAAAAAAAACTTTATAAACATTTAGGAAAATCCACACATGCCATGTGAACTACTAAAATCATACACATAGATCTTTTTCTCTTTTTCTTTCTTTAGATTTCAATTTCACTATTTATTGTTTAAACAAATATTAGACTAACTAAAGCTGCTTAAAAATAAAAAAAAAGTAATAAAAATAAAAAATCTGTTACACCAAACTTGGCAAACTTAAGCAGCAGTAAAAAAATCATCATAATCAAGTTTTCATATCAATTAAAACCCACAATCAAACTTCATTATTGTAATATTACATCAAAAATCAATTAATAACCTAATCACTCCCGAATACAAAAAGAATGAATACAAATCAAAATAATAAGAACCCACATAAATCATGAGCGCCGCCACGACCACTCACAATCAGTCATCATTGTTGTTGTGCTAACTACTCACCACCATCCGCCAAATCACTAAAATCAAATCCATTGATCTCAAACCAGAACAAGAACATTACACAAAAAGTACCCGATATGATTTTTATCGTTCAAGATCTTGAACAAGAAACGAAAAGAAAAACCTCGCATCTAGCAATATAACCTCCGTCTTCATTGAGGTCTTCATTTGATTTGATATTTTTTCTGTTTTGGGGAGAATAAGTCTGGGTCTTCATTTGTTTAGATCTATGTAGGGCTGAGCAGGCCCGACCGAAACCGAGTTATCCCGACCGAAACCGAAAAACCGACTGAACCGAAACCAAAACCGAGGTACACGGTTCGGTTTTCGGTTTGTAAATTCTGCAATTTTCGGTATTACCCGACTGAAACCCGAGTAGGCCCGAGATGAAACCGAACCGAACCAACATTTTCGGTTTCGATGTTCAGGTTTTGACCCTTTTTCGGTTTTGGTATTTGTCGGGACGGGTCGGGTCAATTCTGGCCCGAAGCTCAGCCCAAGATCTATGTGGATTTTTCTCTTTGGTGTTTGAATGCTTGTAGATGTAGGATTTTTTCTTTCTTTAGTACCTACACATCTTGATTTTTTAGTTAGATCCAAAAAAATGATATGGTTTTTTAGTTAGATAAAAAGAAATGATCTGGGTTTTTTAGTTTGATTCAAAAAAGTGATTTGGGTTTTTTAAGTTAAATTCAAATGTGATGGAGTTGTTAAGGTTTGAGGATGAGAATATGGGAAGCCACCATTACTACTACTTGATGATAAAAAGATAAGGGTGATGAAATGATAATAATGTTGTTATAAGTTTAATTATACCTTCGGATGAGTGTGGCTACTACGATCATTCATTCTTTAATACCACCATTACTGCTACTTGTTGTTATAAGGGTAATGAAAGGATAAGGGTGATGAAACATAAATAACTGGTATTTATTTTCTAATATTGTTTTTGATAATACCATATAACAATACAAGTATTTTTTGTAACATTCTTGTTATTACGAATTTTTTGTAAAGATTTTTTAATAAAATAAAATTTATATAAAAATAATTTACGAAGTCTTTTATATAATATAAACTTCGAAATTTAAAAAAAAAACTTTATAAAAAATTCTTCAAAACTTTTTTATAAAAAAAATTATAATAAAACTTTTTACAAATTTTTTTCGAAATTCTTTATAAAATAAAAATTATAAAAAAAGTTTATGAAGTTTATTTTATAAAAAAAATTCAAAAATAAGAAAACTTCGTAAATTTTATAAAAAAAAGACAAAAAAAAATTTATAGTTTTTTTATAAAAAAATACTTTATGTAGAAAAATTCAAAGTTTTTTTATTAAGTTTTTTAGAAAGTTTTTTAAGTAAAAAAAGGTTTATAAAAAAACACTTTATAAAAAAATCGTGGGAAATATTATTACAGGTCGAATAATTTTTTGGTTAAAGTCGATTAGTGGTGAATATTATTACAAATGAATTATTTAATTAGAAAAGTACAATTCGTATAATCGATGTGACATGAGGTCGAATAACAAGTACACTTAGAGCACACGGTACGAGAAAAAAAAGCCACGCCGAGGGGTAAACGCCACATGAAAACGCCACAAACCATACCCTGTCTCGCGTTTTCGTGCCTCGCGCCTAGGGCACGGCGCACGTTTTCGCGTATTTTTTTTTTATATAACATTCGAAATAAGTTACCGTTGCATTTAAATTTTGGACCGTTGGAGGAGGGGTACACCCCTTTTTTTCAAAAAAATTAATTTTCAACTATAAAACCGCTTAAAATCATCATCTTTTATACATAACTCAAACACACTTTATAAGACACAAACACATCTTTTTTTTTAATTAATGGATCCTATCAATTGGGTTTACGAGTACTTCAACAACAACGCCGGATATTCGTCTAACCCTACAACACCATCATCCGTTAACTCATCTTCTCCTACTCTTTCACGTCCCAACATCCAAATCTCACCGCTAGTGTTTAACCCATTTGTTAATTGTTCTCCGGAGCAATTTCAAATGTGGATGCAAACACAAGGTATATGTAATCTCACACAATCCCAAGTACCGTCAACCTACCCAACGCATTCATCTCAACCTAATGAACCACAAAACGAGCTCCGTGACAAAAATGATGAAGAAACCGTCAGAGACGAGGACGACGAGGTCGAACCACCCAAAAGAAACCGAAAAAAATCCCTTGCCAAAAAACAAGCAAGTGGCAAAAAACCACGTGAACCAAAAACCGACCGAACATATTGTACGCAAGAGGAGGAACGACTTTTGGCCAAGTGTTTTATCCAAATTTCCGAAGATCCAAGAAACGGGTGCAATCAATCGAAGGATACTTGTTGGTACAAGATTATGGCCGAGTATAATAAGCGTGTCGGGGAAAAGGATTACAAGACCCGTAACAAAAACATGTTGACGGGTAAGTGGACGTCGATGAATGGACTTGTCGGCAAGTTTAACGCGCTTTACGATACTACCACGTTGGCAAGTGGTGGAAATGAAGAGCATTTGTACTCTCGTGTTTGCAAAATGTTTAAGGAAACTTACAAGACCGAGTTTAGGCATCGCGAGGCTTGCATTTTTTTGCGAGACAAATACAAGTGGCAAAACCCCGAGTCAACGCAAGCTCGTCGAACCCACGGTCGTGCAACCGATGTCGACGAAGAGGCGGAAATGTTTGGGGACTACGCAATTCCGCGTCCTTCGGGGGCTCCACGAAAAACAAAAAGCCAACGATCTTCGAATAGCTCGTCCGCCACATCCTGTTCGTCTAAAGGCCGGGTTGCCGAAATAATGCAAGAACAAATCTTGATTGACCGAGAGGCGAAAAAAAATCAATGGATCGTGAGCTAGCCGCAAGACTCGCGGTTTGCGATATTGCTAAACAGAATGAGGATTTAAAAATCCTTACTTTCGACACTAACCGAATGTCCCCGGAAGACGCGGAGAGCATCGAAGAGTTGAAGAGGAAGACCCGATAATTATATTTCGGGAAAAAAGTTAAGTTTAATTTATGTATTTTTTTTATTTCTTGTATTTTTTTTGTCTTTTTTTAATTTATGTATTTCTTTTTAATTTATGTTTTTTTTAATGAAATGTTTTAATTATAATGTTTAAATTATATAGTTTAAAGATAAAGTTTTTTTTTATAAATTATGGGCCCACATATTTTCTATGACTCAAGTCAACCAAAGAGGCTTAATTTTGGTGTTGTGGGAATATTTACACAAAACTAACCATACCATGAAAAAATTTTGGTGTTGTGGGATGGCTCAAGCCGACCGTACCTAGTGCTCTTACAAGAAGTGTACTTGGTTATACTTGCGGGTCTCACATGTACAATCACTAAATTAAAATGTTTACCACGTGTTAAGTTATTGTGCAAATCGAATGAATCGAATAAAATCTAATTTTTTTTTTTTGTGACAGTTAACAAAAGACAATGTACCTTTTCATGAATTAGTAGTAAAATTTGTCAATTTTTTCAGTTTCGTGAACCCTGCTATTTTTTTCAGTTTAATATAGCCTACTTTTTGAAAATTGCTATTGCGTGTAAAAGATGACCGGCAAAACTTATTCCCAAACACCCCGTTTTCACCTTTTACCCTTTCACCACCAGAGCAGCCACCACCGCCATCCTTCACCTGCTGTCACCACGACTTTATAAATTAGAAATACTAAATCAAACTCGACACTCAAACTAAAACCCGAAATCAAAACATCAAAATTTAACCATTTAATAGTTTTGATGTGTTCCGTTATTGGCGTCGATGACCATGCACCAACGACCGCCTTAGAATCGCACATTGCTGCAACTGGTGGTAGACACATCGACTGTTGGTGTCGTGGTTTACGGAGAAAGCTTGATAATACCTTCTGGTTATTGAACACGCACAAAAAGTTGTTATTTAGTCTTACATGTTGATATTGGCCAAGGTTTCATATCATTGATGTAAAGTTAGTATTATACGACAAAACATATAATTTTATGTGTTTCATATGTATGTTTTCGCTTGGTCATATGTCTACTAAATTTCTATGACTAAAAAGTTTAAATGGTGGGAAAAAACATCATAAGCACTAGCTGGTTTTTAGATCACCAGATACATGGAGTGAACACAATTCAAAAAGTAGGCTACACGGAACTGAAAAAAAAATAAAAAAAATAAAAGGCTACACAAAATAAAGAAGAATGACAAGTTAAATACATTTCCATGTAATTATCTCTTTATATTGAAAATAGCAAAAGAAACTATAATAGGGGGTGTTTGATTAGCTTCTTTTATCAGTTTATCGCCTTATTATAATTGGAAAAGCCAGGACTTTCTTGGGATTATAAGCTTATCACATTGTTAAATTTGTGACTTTTTTAAGAGCAGGGTATAGTTTGGTGTTTTCGTGCTGAGCCGTGGGAAAACACCAGAATTTTCAGGGGTATGGTGAGTGATGGGTAAATGATCCCACAACATCACAAACACGAAAACGCCACATTTTGACGCTCCTTGGTTTGCTTGAGCCATGGAGTATACATTGGGCCCACTTTCAAAAAAAAAAAAAAAAAAAAAAATTATGCACGAAAACGCGCGCCGTCCCCTCGGCGCGAGACACGAAAACGCGAGCAGGGGTGTGGTTTCTCGCGTTTTCGTGTCGCGTTTTCGCACAACGCGAGGGTATTTCTACCCGTACCCTGTGCTCTAAGTTACAAGTGATCCGGTGCGATTCCAGAGATAAATAAGTGACAACCCATAAAATAAAGAATTGAACTTTAACTTATTTTAATGACATAGAAAATGACAATGAGTAACAGGATGCAGATATTAAAATTTAGTATCTCTACCTTTTTGTCGAAAATTTGGCTTTTAAAGTTATTTTTCTATTGATTGTTTGATTTGCAAGTTGGGCTTTTGGTGAATTGTTTGTAGATTTTCATTTTTGTTGGTGGGTAGGGTGATCAAGTATAATCTAGGTGTTTCAGCTGTTAAGATCAAAAATGTGAATGATAACTTTTTTTCGGGGTATTTTCCAGATAGCCCTATCATGCCTATTGTTTTCATGGTTGAGGTATACAACTATACACTTATTTTGTATTTGTATATATATGCATAAGCTGATAAGTTGTTTGATGTTTGTATGCCAATCTATATTATTTTTATAGGTACTGTCTATGTGTTTAATCTCTTTTGAGGTATACACTTATTTTGTAGGTACTGTCTATGTGTTTAATCTCTTTTGAGGCCTATCATGCCTATTGTTTTCATGGTTGAGATATACATTTATTTTGTATTTGTATATATATGCATAAGCTGATAAGTTGTTTGATGTCTGTATGCCAATCTATATTATCTTTATAGGTACTGTCTATGTGTTTAATCTCTTTTTATTAGACAATAAAATGGCCTAAGCTCGACTTGTGGGATTAGGGTTTCTAGAAACCCTAATCCCACAAGTCGGGCTTGGGCAATTTTATTGTCTAATATATTAGACAATAAAATGGCCCAAGCCCGACTTATAGGATTATGGTTTCTAGAAACCCTAATCTCATAAGTCAGGCTTGGGCTATTTTATTGTCTAATACTTTTGTGTTCTAACTATGAGACTCGATAAGAAGTTAGTGTTCTTAGGTTTCCATTATAAAGCCTGGTTTTGTTATCGATGTCTTTGCATTAAGATTTAGAATGTTTATGGCTCAAAATTTTGGAAGTACGATATCTGAAATAGGAGACGTTGACTTATTTGATTTATAATTCTAGATATTTGTAAATGGGAGATGTTTTTCTTGGTTGCCATTGCTTAAAGCTCAATGGGGCATTTATTCTTTTTTCTAAAAATGTATGTCTGAAGTCTAAAAACTGAAACTAAAGGGGTGTTTTCTTTTTTTTTCTCTTATTAGAAAAATTATGGATTCAAATCACTTTTAACCTTTTGTTCCAAACTCACATAAAAGTCTCTCTTTTCTCACTAAAAGACTAATTAAAAGGCTAATATAGAAGCACTTAAAAAACAAGGCCTAAGTCTAAAGATTAAGGGGTAATAACTTGTCTGAATGTGTACAAGAACATGGTTCGAAGCCGGAGCATCCACAAAAAATTATAAATAGTGTTAGTTAGGATTACAAGAACATTGTTTTTACAATATTAAATATAAGGGTCCGTTTGGTTCACCGAATTCGTTGCAATGGAATGTAATTATAATTGTAATTCCATTACATAAGGTGTATGCTTGGATAAAAAGTGTAATTGTAATTTTTTTAATTACATTGGACCCACAATTTCAATGTAATGTCAATTACATGACTTTAGTGGAGGAATGTTACACATTACAAAGGATTTGACACTAAATTACAAAGATAACCTTACACCTACTTTTCATCTATCTCTACTTTGTAAGTTTAATGGCTAGTTTTGTAAATTTAAAATTATAATTTTCAAACCAAACAAGATTAATAAATAAATTAATAATTACATTACATTACATTCTCCTAACCAAACACATAACATATTTAAAAAATTCAAATTACAATTCCTCTACATTACAATTCCTTTTATACATTACAATTACATCAAAAACATTCAATGAACCAAACGGAGCCTAAATCTTTGAATACAACAATATAGTTGCAACTTGTAAAAGGATTTCCTGTAATTAGGGCATGCGCTACTATAGACTGGGAAAAGATCCTCATAAACCCTTAGTTTAGCATATACTCAATCAACCAATCACAACCATCCATTTTTATCATGTAACAAAAAAACTCATTTTTTTTTAAATTAAATATCTCACAAACCGTTCATCGTTACGTAAAACAAAACATATCGTCGCGACGAGAATTAAATCATCTATCTATCGAGGGGCACATGTATATATTTTCGACGAACTTTTTTTCGACTTTTTTTCTTAAGTCACGTCTGGAGAGAATCATATATGATTCGTCACGAAACATATATGATTCTCAGAAAATCATATATGATTCATATCATGAATCATATATGATTTTCTGAAAATCATATATGATTCGTGGCGAGTCATATATGATTCGTGACGAGTCATATATGATTCGTGACGAATCATATATGATTCTCTCCAGACGTGACTTAAGAAAAAAAAGTCGGAAAAAAGTTCGTCAAAAGTATATACATGTGCCCCTCGATAGATAGATGATTTAATTCTCGTCGCAATTGTGTATTTTTTTTCGTTTGACGATTTACCGTTTGTGAGATATTTAATTTTTAAAAAAATGGTGGGAAGTGAGTTTTTTAAAAACTGGGTGATTATAATTGGTTGGATAGGTATATGTTAATTTAAGTGTCTATATCACCCCTACTATAGACTTTGGTTAAATTCCAAGTGTTTTAACTTTTGGTAGGTCCTTTGAGCATATTATATGGGTCTGTGATAGAAAAAAAATCCCAGATTGACCCATTTTATGAGTAAATGGGTCGAAGTTGTCATACATCTTAAGAGTATCTACAATGCTCCAAGTCCTCAATGACTTGGAGCATTTAACCTCATAAATGCTAAAGTTGTTAAATTTAATACAAACACGTGTTAGTAAAAAGCTTTTGTTTCAAAGACTTGGCACAAGCCAAGTCTTTCTATCAAATGATGTAAAAAGTCTTTGTATGCAATGTTAGAGGGCAGGGAGTGTTGGCGCCGTGGGGTGCCAAACCCACGACGCGTTTGGCGTGATGATTCCCCGAACAAGAAAAACCCACGGCGTGAGCCATGGGCGTGGGTATACTCACTTGGCGTGAGTCTGAATTAGCCTTTTTTTTTTTTTTTTTTTTTTTGTATTTTGTGTGTGTATTGGGGAAGAAAAAAGGGGTATTGTGGGACCCATATTCACCCATCACTCCAAGCCATGACTCCCCACTTTTTTTCGTGTGAGTGGGTGAGTGAGTTTCGATGACGTGGCACCCCAAAATACACCCACTCGGAGTGATGACTCCCTATCCTCTTAAAAAGCTTTTAGAAAGCTTTTTCAAATGATAAAAAGTCTTTCTTCAAGTTATCCATTACACATGCTCTAAGTTCCATTGAAAATAGGAAAAATAGAAGTGATTGGTTCATTCTCTAGATAATATACATATTACATGATTACATTCGAAGTTGATAACACAATCCTTAATACATTTACAAACCAAAAACTCCTAATGGTGTCTTCCCTTGCCCAGCCTCGAAGTAGAAAATTAACATAGCAACCATAGCAAGTCTTGCATGCTTAATCTCAGCCAACTTCAGTCTATCTAGCTTATCCGTGTCGGGGATGTAAACTCCGTTCTCAATCGAACCCGCAAAGCTCAAGGGGTCAAAGAATTTACCACCCGGGTATCCTTGTTCACCGGTGGAGTTGGTGAAATTCTCAGCAGTTTTGGACCATGGGGTTGCCCACTCAACTGATTGTGATTCAGGGTTGAAAAAATCGACCCATCTCTTGCTCTCGACCCATCCCATGAGAAGTAGTTGGGTGCCCAAAAGAGTACCGAAGGAGAATGGAGCAATGGCACCTGGGTCAGCTCCAGCTTCGAACCATGGGATGCCACTCCATGCCTGGCCCACAAAGATACCGAGGACTGCAGCCATGGCCCATCTTCCGTGAATGAGCTCGGCTTCTCTGTACCATTTTAGGAATGCTGGATCCTTTCCTAGTCCCAATGGGTCGAATCCAAAGTCACCTGGTAGCCTGTTAACAGATGATTACGAGTATAAATTCAGTGATAATTCATTTTTCTAGTTCTAGTCATTGTAGTGACAAGAAAAGTATGTTTGTATTTCATGCAATAAGACTTACGAGCCATCGAGCCACTCAGGGTCAAGCAAATTGCCACCACCTTTAACAGCAGGGATCCATGATTTCTTGGCAGCAACTGCAGCAACAATCACAAGACGTCTAGGGGCGGAAACAGAGCCACCAATGCTGGCACCAATTGGTGCAGCCAAGGTGTGGCTCCTCTTGCCACCACTCAAGAAAGGTGATCCAAGCCCGTTCAACACTGCGGCAGTTGTAGCAGCTGCCATTGCTGGTTTTTACTCAAAGATGTGGTGGTGCTGTTGTAATTAATTTTTCTGTTGATATTGGATATGAAAATAGAGGAGTGTGAAAGGCATGTTATATGAGTGTTCTTGAAATCAAGAGAGTTATGTGAATGGTGCCAAGTAGGATAAGTGAAATCTGCATAATGAAGTGTTGGATAGGATTTTAGCCAATGAGACAGTAGTATCCATCTACTAAACCATGATCTTCGATTCAGGTGGTGCCCACTTTTAGGTGCTTGTGGTCTTGAATCATTGGCCACTCAGCGTCTAGTTTTATTGCAGTAAATTTTTAACAATATATTTATGTGATACGTAAAAGTGATCGTATCTGTATTTTTTATTATATACCAAGGACTAATTTTACCTATTCATTACACAAAATTAAAGAAACGCGAAACAACTATTTTTATCAAAATATTCAAAAATTGTAAAAAATACTGAAAGGATTAAAATTGTAAATAAACGAAAAATGATTATCACTAATAATAAAGAAATAATATAAATAGTGATAATTTATAAACATAGTTACTGTGTAATATATTGTTTTATTACTTGTGATATTTTATTACTTTTACTAGTTAAATATCATCAGTGATACATCAATATTTTGTCATATTTATAACTTTAGTCTATCCATCGATTTTTTTACAACTTTTGAACATTTGGCAAGAATGGTCCTTTTGGGTTTTTTTTAATCTTAAGTTAATCTCCATCTTTAAATCAAAATCAAATGAAAGGTAAAAATTACTTCCATCTTGTTATAGTCGATTTGGCTGGATAGTGGGTCAAAAAATGGGTTGGATCAAAAGGGTAATTTTAGTACAGATCAACACGGATTTTATTGCCGCTTTCTTCTTAAAATTTTACATGAAATTATGATTTAAGTTCATTTGAATACCAAACTTATCCAAGATATGTGGAGACTCATCATCACCATCCATCTCATTACCATCCAATAGACGAGGTTAAATCCACAATGTATAATGCAAGAATATTTTCGTCATTTCATCCGCCCACTATATAAACTTCTTTTCAACCAACCTTCTCATAAAATACACACACCCGTCTTTTTTCGCTCTTTCTTTCTCTACCATCTGATTTACTTTCTCTCTCTACATCTATCCATCATCAAGAACATATCAAATCTATCAATCGTCGTGAATCGATTGATCCATCATTACGAATCGATCGATCCATCATAACGAATCGATTGATCAATAATCACGAGTCGAAATGTCCACCATCAGGTGTAGATTATTCTTAATTTAGCTTATTTTATTTCAATAAGCTTATTAATTTATCATCACTCGGATTTATAAGCTTTTAATTAGCTTATTTTGAACGAAGTATATGAATTTATTGTTCTTAATTATAAGCTAGCTTATTATGTGATTTATGTGAATTGTTATATTATTATGAAAAGCTAATTCAACTGAATAAGCTAATTCAAGTGAGTAAGTTGATTCAAGTGAATACGCTTATTCTAGTGAATAATCTTATGAATTAGAGAAAATGAGAGATATGTGAATAAGTGTATGAATTAGAGGAAAGTTGTAACACTCCGCTTTGATAAGTGGACCGTCACATGTATTTATGGCGTGTCATCAAAGCATGCAAGGTAATATGTACTAAAACATACATGACCAAAAGGGAAAACCGGAATCAAACATCGGTTCCCAAATATAAACCCAAAACATGAATAAAGTAAATGAAATGAGAAGGACAAAACTGAAGGTTTATACAGTTCATAACAATTATACAAAACCCTAAACGAGATCAAAGCACACATAACAGAAGCTATTTAACAAGATCATAATAATAACACAATTATAATTAATCGAATTAGGGTTACATACCTCTATGCTAAAGCAAATCCACAAGATGAAAAACAAATCACCAATTCGGGTTTATACCGTATACCACCAAGATATAGTCTAAAGTAAGACTATATTACGATCTTGTACACACGTAATACAACGAGCTAACCGTGATTCTAGCACGTGTAAACCGAGCTATAACTCTTGTAGAAATATTACCTAACAACCCTAGAGAGGGGCTAGGACTAGATTTAAACTAAAACCGAGCACCAAGAAAAAACCACACCAAACCCTTTGTGGGTTGGTGTTGCGATCGGCCAAGAAAGAGGGAAAGAAGAGAGATTGAAGTGTGTGGAATTATGAGGGTGGGGGGTTGTATATAGCCCTAATAAATCTTGTAGCCCAACAAATAAAATGAAAGTTTTTTCCATCTCCCCTTTGTGCCCTAACCGACGGTCGAACACCCCTCCATGGGGTGTTCCAGAACCTTCCGTCCTTCTTTCTTTTTAATCCTCTTCCTATATATTATATAACGTTCGCTAATACTTAACTCTTAATTATTTAACGACCGTTAAAGTTATATCTCGGTTTAATTTAATACACGTAATAAATATATGTATTAAATAAATTAATAAATATATTTATTAAATAAATTAACTCTTTACGTATTGTGTGCAATCCTGTAATCTTGAGTTCAATCCTATCACACGACAATTAAATATAAGTCTATAAACTTCGAGCTCCCACTTGGACATATTTTGAATATCGTGATAATATTGACTAACGTGTAGTTACACTAGCAATGTCACTAGTACAACTCGTGTAACATCCCATTTTGGTAAATGGAATATCACAGGTAATATGGCGTGTCATCAAAGCATGCAAGGTAAATGTTCAAAAACATTAAATGACCATGAATGGAAATACTGGAACAAACATCGGTAATCCAAGTATAAGCTCACACACATTATAAGTACTGAAATGGAATAAAAAAATATCCAAAGAAATAAAGTAACTTAATGTATTGAAATGCATAAAGTAATGAAGGCTAAATAGCTTCCATCCGTATGCACATACTCTCAAAGTCTACGAGCGTCCTTGAGTACTTGCCGTTTAGGAACATGAAAGGAAAACGGATGATCATAACGCCCAGTGAACGGATATACAAGCATAGCATGAAATGACATAAGCAGAATAAGACTAATAGCAGCGGAAATGTGTAAGTCCTAGATAACCTGGAACATGTTCATAAAACTGGTTTTATAGTTTGAAAAGACTTATGTTTTTATATGAAAACTGTATTAATTAGCCAATAGCCCATGTAGATCATGAGATTCCACCGTGCATGAATACTTGGAGGGGAGACCTTGCAATTAGAGGGGTTGCCTCTAATTATTTAGTCTGGGTAGGAGGGATCAACTCCTTGTGAAGGATGCAAGGCACACATCGCATTCACCATAAAAATCCTATAAAACATGTAACTAGGATGCACACATACGCCCCACATGATAATATAAATATAAGGCAAAAACTGTAAAGGGATGCCACGAGCAATCAATCCGTCGTGGGGAAGTCATAACACTGGTGCCTCCAGTGTTATGGGTATGTAATGTAGAGATTTTACTAGTTGAAAAGTTCGTTTCTCGGTATCTCTTCGAATTGATCTCTGGTTAATTGTACGACTCAGTTGTTCTTGGTGAATCAAATAAAAGAGTTGTTGTTGTCTAAAACTAATTAAAAATGAAACCTAGAAACAAATAGAAATAAAGTAAAAACGGTAAAAAGAAACAATGAAAGATAAAAACTTAGCGAAAAGTAAATTGCGAGAAAATTAAAAGGTAAATAAAGTAAATGATACGAAATTAAACTGGAATAAAAGGAAAACAAGTAAAAATGCACATAAATAAAAAGGCGGGAAAAATAAAGCTTGAAAATAAAAGACAAAAACTTAAAAAGAAAAACCAAAAATGAACTTGACAGAAACCTTCATTCGGAAGTTTTAAACTTCCGAATGAAGAACCCTTCATTCGGAACTTTGAAAGTTCCGAATGAAGCACTTGATCCGGAAGTTTTTAGACTTCCGAATGAAGCAACCTTGATCCGGAACTTCAGACTTCCGAATGAAGCACCCTTGATCCGGAACTTCAGACTTCCGAATGAAGAACCCTTGATCCGGAACTCTCAAAGTTCCGAATGAAGCACTTGATCCGGAAGTTTTTAGACTTCCGAATGAAGCACCCTTGATCCGGAACTTTCAAAGTTCCGAATGAAGCACTTGATCCGGAAGTTTTCTGGGAATGATAAGATACAGAAACAACAAACCCGAAGAACAGGGGATATACAGTAACAACAATATATCCTTAAATTAATCAGAATCAAACAAAAGATTAAACCAAAACAACCAATAAGCATCAACTAACAATAATCAATCAAAACAAATCACCAAAACTAACAAACATAACCAAATCAATCAAAACCCACTTGATCAAAATCATAAAAACTCAAGAACATGAACAATGAAGAATAAGAACAAATCAAACAAGAAAGGAAGAAGATGATAAATGAAAAGGGTTAATTAAAAAGTAAGGATTCAATAACAAAAGCTTAAACACAAATTAATCTAGAGAGAGAAAGCATAAATCTAGAGAGAGAAACTACCCTACTCCTAATCTAATCCTAAAACTAACCAACCCTCTCACAACAAGTGAGGGTGGTATTTATAGGAGAGGGGAGTGGTTGGTGGCTTCCTCTTTATTTCTTTCTTGGTCCTCGGTCTTTCAGTCTTCTTAAATTCTTCGACTTTTAAGACTTCGTCTCGGGATTTCTATGAACTCGTCTTGTAATTTTCTTCATAAATTAGACCTGAGTTCTTCGACTTTATTAAACTTTCGTCTTTGGACTTTTTCTTCGATAAATCTTCAGAATTGGTCTTGGACTTCCGTTCTTTTTCCACTTTTGATCTTTCGACTTCGTCTTTTTGTCTTTTTCTTCAATAAAAGCTCGTGAAAGCCGTGTTTTCTCCACTTTTCACCTTCTCGACCCTGAAACACAATAAAAACACAAACCACGCATAATTCCGCCATTTACGACATAAAATATACGTTTAGGTCCCGTTTTAATGTAATTAAGTGGTAGAAAAGATGGGTGTTTTCACACCTATCAAATCCCCTACACTTAACCATTGCAATGCCCTCATGCAATGCTTAGTGATAAAGCAAGGTTTACACTTTCCATCATAATCAACCTACCTTGGCCTTTATTAAACAACTAAAGAAAATCAAAAAGATAGAAAATAACAAGATGCAACAAGGACGAAACTTGTAAAGATATCTAAGACTTACATTAGGGCTTGTATGTCATGAACGTTTATCACCCTCAAGTTTCACGTTCTCCATGCCAAGATTAAAATTAAGATCATTGTTAGTACAAGTTAGCATAACAAACATTTACCCATGCGGTTCAATTAATCACTTAAACTCCCTTATTCCTATGGGTATCTCTTATATTTTATTGATGTCTTGAATGATCACGAGGATGCATTGTTGACTTATTTCGATAATTTATTTAAGCTGAAAGCAAAGTAGGACGATTTGATCAATAGTTAGCTAAAGGACAAAATCTCTTAAAACTGCTTCTCGGGATATCAAAAAGTTCATATCTTGGCATAACTTGGTTCACGATTTGAGACCTTTCTCGGGCCGATATTTGGCATGTACTTCATACTTCATATCTTGAGAGACGTGCTTGAGATAATGGTCTTCTCATCGTTCATAGAGTTTCTTCACTTGGAGACTTTTGAGAGGTACTCCAACTTTGTTGACCACGACTTTATGATTATTTCTTCAATCTCTATTTGGGATTTTGAGATACAACGATCCGCCTCCTTTTCGGACTTGGATCTATTTATCCTCATACCTTGTTAGGGTCTTTTCGGATAGACTTCTCCATCATATTTATGGGAGTTGATTGCTTTTCGTCGTGAGTCTTGATCCTTCATAATGACTTTGGGAATAATGCTTTTCACATCACTTTGGATCTTCAGCAATAAAATTGAATCCTCATGCCTTGTTAGGGCCTTTTCGGACTCGCCAATCTTCGCGCCCCGCTTCATAAGTTATGCCTTGGCTATGAACTCTTATCATTACCGAGTAACTTTTAAACGATCTTGGGCTAGAAGCTAAGTAACTTTTCAAATCATACAACCTTACTTATTGCAGATAATTTATTAGCAAGTGATGGGAGAAAAAGATCATAATTAACTCACATAAGTTAATGAGAGAATACCAAACTTGTAACCAACTCTATCATTTCTCGTTCTCCACAATTTAAAATCTCAAGGAATGAGACTCGTGGATGCTTAGCCTAATAAACCAATTAAGGTCTACAATGTTAAGGATACTAGCTAGAGTGAACTTGGATAAGTAAACTCGGGTTGAGTCAAAATATTCACAACGGGCCTAATATATCTAAGATATCTAAACTTCCTAAAACCATTTTATTAAAATAAGAGAAAAATAGCAAAAATAATGGGAACTACAACTAGGCCAAAATAGTTTAAAATTTTGAAAAATGTCGAAAAATTGATTTTCCGGTTAAAATGAGGACAAATACAAGGAAAAGGCCACTTAACTTTGATAGAAGTCCCCCCTACACTTAATATAAACATTGTCCTCAATGTTTAAGCATGTGGGAGTAAACTCCCCTACACTTAGGACATTGTGCACTTTGTTTAAATCTCGTTAAGGAAAAGACAACTAAAGAGATTCCTGTTTTAATATTGAGAAATATAAAATAGTGAATCGAAAAGAGTTTAGGAAAGAACCGGAAAGAAGGGAACACGGAATCACGGTTCGTCAAAAGTCATCAAGAGTGTGTCTTTGAAGCTCTAATCACTGCATATGATAAGAAAGAGAACAAGAAACACAAACGGGGCTCCCCCTACACTTATGGTGAAATAAGATAGATAATTGGGTTGCCTCCCAAAAAGCGCTTGTTTTTGTTGACCGAGTCACGAGCCTGACTCGTCCCCGAATTAAATGGTACATGGGGAAGCCTCGAATGTGATACCGGGATCAAAGACCTTGTCCTCGTTCCCGGAGGACATCAACAAAGGAGAGGCGGGGGAATAAGTCTTGAATGGGAGAAAGGTCCTTTCAACATACGTATAGTATGTGAATTCAAGATCCACGGGAGGTGGGTTGGGTATAGTAAGCACATTGTCCTCCCCCAAAGACAATGGAAGCTGAGCAAACGGCAAAGCCGTGATGGTATCAATCATAGCATAATCAATGTCACCTCCGGGGTCAAAGCACTCATCCTCCGTGATAGTGGCTAAAAGGGAGGATGTAAGGTGCTCGGGAGGGGGACTTGGGACAATATTTTCCTGCAACAAATTATAAAAAATAATGTCCCCCTCCATGTCAGAATCATCAATACCTGGAGGGATGGAGTGGATATCGATTTCTTCCTGCAATGGGTCATTATCTTCAACGGGAGGAATAGATGGAGGCAAAGACGCGGAAAGAGGAGGAGAAGTCAACGCTTCGATTTGAGCAATAAGAAGGTGCACTTTCCGTAATCCATCGCGAAGAATCACGTCTTCCACCTCATCCACAAGATCATGTTCATCGGTGAACTGCTCGTAAACCGGAGAGAATAAATCGTCATCGCCCGCATCTCCCTGTGGAGATTGAGAAACTTCAAAAGTGAAATTCTCATAGGAGAGAGAAGAATCGTCATCACTAGGATCGACCTCTTCCGTAAGAGCAACGTCGTCCTTAAGCTCCATAGCAGGTAAGTCACAAACCTCATCATCCAATACCTGGTCGAGACCAACATCACTAAGCTCATTCAACGAATCTAGATCCTTAGACGCAGTAGGAACATCGAGAGTAGGAGCAGCAACTTCAGAAGATGAGTTGAAAGTACATACAACATCATCGTCATCATCGTCATAATAGTATTGATACACAAGCGGAGGGGTATAATCACTAAGATTAGATACTTGCTCTTGTTGCAGTCGCTTTTCCTCGTTCCTAAGTTCTTTAAGCAAAACAACGGCTTCTTGAAGTTGCAAAACAATGGAGTGTGTTTCTTCATTCAAGGTAGTGAGTTGTGGGTCAAGATTAATTTGCTGAGAGGATTGATGATTGAGGGTGTGATGTGGGGGCTCAAAGTGTTGAAAACCTGAATTATAGCAATGTTGTGGCTCATAGTTGTTCATCGGTTGAGAATAATTAGAAACCGGGTTTGGTTCATAATAATCCATAGGTGAAGAAAACTGAGGACACGGATTTGGCTCATAACAATTCATTGGTTGACAATAATAGGTATCGTGAGGACCCCCACAGTTGTTGCAAACCGGGTATGGAGAAAAATCAGGTGCGACTTGTGGGTAGCTATTATCATTGTCATAATTGTACCCCGGTTCTTGCCCGTGACCATACGGGTATCGAACCGGACACGAAACATGCCAATGAGAATCGCTTCCACAATAGATGCACGGGGGAACAGGAGGTGGGTTCAAAAAGAATGAATTAGTCGAGTTGCACAAGGGACAAAATCCGAATTGTGTGTTGTCGATATCGTTTCCGCACCGTTCACATGTACACCATTGACAAGAGTTGTTCCCAGATAATTGTTTCCCACACCGGACGCAATGGACATAAAAATCCATAAAGAAAGATAGATAGGCAAGAAGAATATTCTTGTTGCAAAACTTTGAAAAAGAAATGCTTTTTATGATTTTTCAAATGTTTTTGGATTTTTTTTTATTTTTTTTAATATTTGGACACGAAAAATAACGTTCACAAGTGAACGGGTCCCAAAAGCCAACGCGTCTCTCACAAAAAACCTTCGATCTTCACGAAAAGAGCCGGCAGCGGCGCCATTTTAATGTAGAGATTTTACTAGTTGAAAAGTTCGTTTCTCGGTATCTCTTCGAATTGATCTCTGGTTAATTGTGCGACTCAGTTGTTCTTGGTGAATCAATTAAAAGAGTTGTTGTTGTCTAAAACTAATTAAAAATGAAACCTAGAAACAAATAGAAATAAAGTAAAAACGGTAAAAAGAAACAATGAAAGATAAAAACTTAGCGAAAAGTAAATTGCGAGAAAACTAAAAGGTAAATAAAGTAAATGATACGAAATTAAACTGGAATAAAAGGAAAACAAGTAAAAATGCACATAAATAAAAAGGCGGGGAAAATAAAGCTTGAAAATAAAAGACAAAAACTTAAAAAGAAAAACCAAAAATGAACTTGACAGAAACCTTCATTCGGAAGTTTTAAACTTCCGAATGAAGAACCCTTCATTCGGAACTTTGAAAGTTCCGAATGAAGCACTTGATCCGGAAGTTTTTAGACTTCCGAATGAAGCAACCTTGATCCGGAACTTCAGACTTCCGAATGAAGCACCCTTGATCCGGAACTTCAGACTTCCGAATGAAGAACCCTTGATCCGGAACTCTCAAAGTTCCGAATGAAGCACTTGATCCGGAAGTTTTTAGACTTCCGAATGAAGCACCCTTGATCCGAAACTTTCAAAGTTCCGAATGAAGCACTTGATCCGGAAGTTTTCTGGGAATGATAAGATACAGAAACAACAAACCCGAAGAACATGGGATATACAGTAACAACAATCTATCCTTAAATTAATCAGAATCAAATAAAAGATTAAACCAAAACAACCAATAAGCATCAACTAACAATAATCAATCAAAACAAATCATCAAAACTAACAAACATAACCAAATCAATCAAAACCCACTTGATCAAAATCATAAAAACTCAAGAACATGAACAATGAAGAATAAGAACAAATCAAACAAGAAAGGAAGAAGATGATAAATGAAAAGCTTAATTAAAAAGTAAGGATTCAATAACAAAAGCTTAAACACAAATTAATCTAGAGAGAGAAAGCATAAATCTAGAGAGAGACACTACCCTACTCCTAATCTAATCCTAAAACTAACCAACCCTCTCACAACAAGTGAGGGTGGTATTTATAGGAGAGGGGAGTGGTTGGTGGCTTCCTCTTTCTTTCTTTCTTGGTCCTCGGTCTTTCAGTCTTCTTAAATTCTTCGACTTTTAAGACTTCGTCTCGGGATTTCTATGAACTCGTCTTGTAATTTTCTTCATAAATTAGACCTGAGTTCTTCGACTTTATTAAACTTTCGTCTTTGGACTTTTTCTTCGATAAATCTTCAGAATTGGTCTTGGACTTCCGTTCTTTTTCCACTTTTGATCTTTCGACTTCGTCTTTTTGTCTTTTTCTTCAATAAAAGCTCGTGAAAGCCGTGTTTTCTCCACTTTTCACCTTCTCGGCCCTGAAACACAATAAAAACACAAACCACGCATAATTCCGCTATTTACGACATAAAATATACTTTTAGGTCCCGTTTTAATGTAATTAAGTGGTAGAAAAGATGGGTGTTTTCACACCTATCAGTATGGTACCTCCATAACTAGGTGACACTGGTCATGCATGTGTATGGCTTAGGTATTTAAAACTAAACATAATAAATCAAAACATATAAAACATATACTTGGGAAAACAGTTGGCTACAAACGGGGTATCCTAATAAGGAAAGAATGTCCATACTGAAGGACGGGGAATCCGTACCTTGTGTCCAGTGAACGAGGAAAGATGAGAGGATAAATAGTCCTACTCCGACCTCACTAATGCTACATAAATGGGACATGTATAAGTCTTCTGATTACTGAGTACATTACTGGTTATAGCAAGTTCAAGCTTGTTTTATATGTTCTTGTCTTATTTTACTGTTTTAAATGGTATACTGTATTAATCATGTATTTCATGTATGTTTGATTAAGTATTATATTGTATTCTTGTGTTATTATACTTGTTGTGTAATAATAAGTAACCTTCTAAAAATAGCAGGTTTCCAAAAATTGAAAGTTTCCAAAAATAGAAAGTTTCCAAAAGTAGATTAGTTTCCAAAAATATAAAGTTTCTAAAAATAGTAAGTTTCTTGAAATAGAAAGTTTCTATATTTAGAAATAAGCTCGAGTGATAAGCTAATAATATAAGCTAATGTTTACCGGTTAAAAGTCATAAGTCATGTACTTAATAGTATAATTTATTAAATAAATGTCATGGTAATTTAATAAACTATAGGTTATATGATTTATTTAAATAAAGACATGATTTAATTAAATTAGTCTAAATAAAATACTTAGGTCAATCATGAATTATTATATTTAATAATTATAACCTAAGTCATGTTTTATTAATTAATTATAAGTCTATGTTTTAATAATTAATTAATAACTATAGTCTAAAATAAATGATAAAATACTTAGGTTAAAACATATATTATTTATTAAAAATAATATAACCTAAGTCTATATTTAAATTAAATTAATTATTAATCATGTTTAATTAATTTAATTTCCTTGTAAAAATATAACTTGTAAAAATAATCTCGTGTCCGTTTCCGTGTTTTATATAAGCCGAAACAAAACAGCCCCGACAGTGGCTACCCGGGCTAGCCGATGCCACTGTCTGAACCAAAATCACCACCGGCTTTGCCGGTGGTTGCCACTGTCAAACCAAACACACCACCGGCTGAAGCAGGTGGTTCCCCCCTGCTTGGTTGCGTTTTCCATTGACCGAACAAAGCAGCCACCGGCTTGAGCCAGTGGTGTTTGTTGCTGCACCGAAACCCACAACCAAACCAAACGTCACCCCGACTCGCGTCGGGGTCCCTTGTCCTTGCGGTCGAATACCAAAACCACACAGAGGCCTCATGGTCTCGGCTGGTGGTGCGAAACAAACCAAGCCGAGAGCTTGGTGGCTCTCGGTTGTGTGTCGGCCGAACCAAAACCCCCTTTTCATGTTTCTTGGATCAATTTTCATGTTTTTAATTATGTTTTTATATTCTGAACACATGAACATAATTAAAATAAAAATAAAAATAAAAAGATGAAGGTTATGGTGATACCGAACGCATGATTGGAAAAGAACTAAGAACACGAACACGTGTAACCCAAAATCAAATATCAAAATCAACCAAACACCTCTTGGTGTTCTTGTGTAGCCAGCGGCAAAAGGGAGAAGGAGGACTAGGGTTTTTACCTTTTCTGTAAAAATTGTATTATGATAAATCCTGTGTTTTAGTTTTCCTACTTTAGTCAAAAATAAAATGGGCTTGGCCCTCTTGTCTTTTGGTTGCCGCGGACACCATAGGCCCACAAGGGTCTCCCGGGCTTTTTCCATGTTTAAATAAATTTACGTGTTCGTTCGTGTTTATAATTCGTTCAAGTTCGTGTTAAAATGTTCGTGTTATATATATTACGTACATATATCGTGTTATAATTATTATACGTAATAATTATCATGTTCATAAATGTTCGTGATCATATGTTCGTGATTATAATTATTATACTTAATAATTATCGTGCATTATCACGTACTTAATAATTATCGTGCACTAACACGTACGTAGTTTCTGAATTTAATGTTCATGACACGTGTACATGACATAAATGGAAAGTTTTAATTGGTTCGTATGTTTACGTAGTACACTGTTCATGGCATTTATATGCGGCTTTTACAACTCTTCCCCCTAAAAAGAATAATTCGTCCCCGAATTATAGATAACGTAAACTGAAAGAGGAACATACCCGAATCAAAACTTGAAATGAGGGTAAGAAGTCCGGATAGACTCCTCTGTCTCCCAAGTGGCTTCCCGCTCGGTATGATCCCTCCAAAGGATTTTGACGAATGGAATCGTCTTCTTCCGCATGACTCGTTCCTGTCGATCAAGAACTCGTTCGGGTTCCTCGATAAAGGTAAGATCTTCACGAATCTGTTCAAGTGGGTACTGAACCATGTGAAGGGGATGATACTTGTACCCTCTGAGTAAGGACACATGGAAAACGTCATGAACGTGAGAAAGCTGCGGAGGTAACGCTAAACGATACGACACTTCACCGACTCACTCGATGATATCAAACGGTCCGATGTATCGAGGACTGAGTTTTCCTTTGATTCCAAAACGTCTAACACCACGTGTCGGTGATACCTTAAGAAAGACATGATCTCCTACGTTGAAATGCAAATCCCTATGATGCTTGTCGGCATAACTCTTTTGACGTGCACGAGCTTCTTGAAATTTCGCCCTAGCTACAGCGACTTTCTCGTTGGTCAACTCTATCATCTCCGGACCTTCAAGTGTTCGCTCACCAACCTGATCCCAGCAGATTGGGGCGCGACACTTCCTGCCATACAACATCTCAAACGATGCACACTTGATGCTGGCGTGCCAACTGTTGTTGTATGCAAATTCTACCAAGCAGATATAATCGTCCCAACATCCTGTCCATTCTAAAGCACATGCTCGAAGCATGTCATTTAATGTCTGAATGGTTCGCTCCGAATGTCCGTTTGTTAGAGGATGAAAAGCCGTGCTAAGCTTAAGTTTGGTACCCCAAGCTTTCTGCAGACTCCTCCAAAATCGCGAAGTAAACCGAGGATCTCTGTCCGAGATGATACTGGATGGAGCACCATGAAGTCTCATGATCTCCTTCTTATATGTGTCAGCCAATTTGCTAACTGGATCATCCTTGCAGATGGGTAAGAAATGAGCCGACTTGGTAAGTCGATCAACTATGACCCAAATTGCATCATGCTTCCTCTTGGTCTGCGGAGTACTGTGCCAAAATCCATGGTGATCTTGTCCCGCTTCCACTCTGGAATGCCTAATGGTTGTAGTAGACCACTAGATCGTTGATGCTCGATCTTAACCTGTTGGAAGGTAAGACATTTGGAGACATAGGTAGCAACATCCTGTTTCATACCACTCTACCAGAAATATTGCTTGATTTCGTGGTACATCTTGGTTGAACCAGGATGAATGGAGAATGGGGAGCTATGAGCTTCAGCCAATAACGCCTCCCTGAGTGTAAGATCATCAGGAACACAAAGTCTAGTGCCCTGCCATAAGATACCGTCGTCATCCAACCGAAACTCCGTCTGTTGCTCTAAGTTCTGTATAATTGCCCAAATTTCACCATCATCCTTCTGAGCTTCCTTGACCCTAGAGAGTAAGTCATGATCCACTCTAAGATTAGCCGAGTAGCCATGATGTCCACGTACCATGATCTCAATATCTAGTCGCTCTAAGTCTCGTATAATATCTTCCTCTATCTTAATGCCGTTGATCATACCCGACTTCCTACTAAGAGCATCTGCCACTACATTCGCCTTGTCGGGATGATACTGCAGATTAATGTCATAATCCTTCAACAGCTCTAACCACCTTCTCTACCTCATGTTCAGTTCCTGCTGAGTGAAGATGTATTTCAGGCTCTTGTGATCTGTGAAGATATCACATGATTCTCCATACAAGTAGTGCCTCCATATCTTCAATGCAAACACGACTGCTGCAAGTTCCAAGTCATGCGTAGGGTAGTTCTCCTCATAAGGCTTACGCTGCCGTGAAGCATACGCAATCACTTTCCCATGTTGCATGAGAACACAGCCGAGTCCCTTCCCTGAAGCATCACTATAGATTTGAAATCCACTTGTACCAGATGGTAGAGTAAGAATCGGTGCAGATACTAGCTTCTGCTTTAGGTCTTCAAAGCACTTTTCTCTTTCTTCAGTCCAGACGAATTTCTCCCCTTTCCGCATCAGTTTGGTCAATGGCAGTGCTAAACGGGAAAATTTCTCTACGAACCTACGGTAGTAACCAGCTAAGCCTAGGAAACTACAAACTTCAGTCACTGATGTCGGTCTTGGCCACTTAGTAATAGCCTCAACCTTCACAGGATCCATGGTTATTCCCTTTGCGGATACTATGTGGCCTAGGAACCACTTTACTCAACCAGAATTCGCATTTGGAGAACTTGGCATACAGCTGCTTCTGGCGAAGTATCTGTAATACTGTATGAAGATGGTCTTCGTGTTCCTCCTTTGTCTTAGAGAAAATCAGAATACCATCAATGAAGACAATTACGAACTTGTCCAAAAACTCATGGAAGATACGGTTCATCAAGTCCATGAAAACTGTTGGAGCATTGGTAAGGCCAAATGGCATGACTAAAAATTCGTAGTGTCCATAACGTATACGAAAAGCAGTCTTGGCGATGTCCTGCTCTTTCACCCGTAACTGATGATAGCCCGACCTCAGATCAATCTTGGAGAAATGTTTGGGCCCTTGGAGTTGGTCAAACAGATCATCAATGTGTGGCAAAGGATATCGATTCCTGATGGTGACCTTATTAAGCTCACGGTAATCAATGTAGAGACGTATACTACCGTCCTTCTTCTTTACGAATAAGACCGGTGCACCCCATGGAGATGCACTAGGTCGGATGAAACCTCGTTCCAAAAGTTCTTGTAGTTGTTCCTTTAACTCCTTAAGCTCTATTGGAGCCATGCGATAAGGAGCCTTGGAAATTGGCTCAGCTCCTGGGATGAGCTCAATATTAAACTCTACCTCACGAGCAGGTAGTATGCCCGGAAGTTCTTCTGGAAACACATCGGGAAATTCTGACACGATCGGCTGATTCTGAATAGATGGAGATTCCGCCTCCAAATCATGAACAGTAGCTAAGTAGCCCTCACAACCATGTGACAGTAATGCACGTGCTTGTAACGTTGAAATTCTATGTACAGACCTTCCGGGTATAAAACCGTTGTGAATGTACTCTGGTGCGTTTACATCACCAAAAATGACCCGATATAGATGGCAGTCTATGGTGGCGTGGTGTTTGGATAACCAGTCCATGCCTAATATCATGTCGAAATCGCACATGTCCAATGGAAGTGCGTCAACTGAACGAATCTTGTCATCAAACTTAAGGGGAAGATCTCTGTACCCATGTGTGATGCGTACAGAGTCTCTTAATGGCGTGGAAATATTTAAGACGTTTTCTAGTGGCATAAGGGATATCCTAACACTCTTGGCATAAGCAGTAGATATGACCGAATGTGTTGCACCTGTGTCAAATAATACGCATGCAGCTTGACCATACATATACAAGATTCCAGTGATGGTACCTGTTGACCTGTTGGCCTGATCACGCGAGGTCGTGTACACCCGTCCAGTAGTAGGAGGTGGCTTGGAGTCGGCATGTCTAGAAGTGCCCTCGATCTCACCCTTAAGGCAGTCCTTCATGCGATGGCCTGGCTGTCCGCACTTGAAGCAAGCATCGCTATCACGGTGACACGGCCCTGGGTGCCTGCGGTTGCACGTAGTGCAGAGAGGGTGAGTATACTGTAACATCCCGCCTACTCAGACCACAATATTGTCCGTTTTGCCCGTAGGCTCGCGGCTTTGATTTGTGGCCCTCGTGTGAGTACATCCCGTCAGGTCACCCAAGCTAGTACTACTCTGACATGAGCACGCTTAACTGCTAGTTCCTAAGAACCCCACGTGCAGTAGACCACAAAACGCGTTGTGTCATGAGAAGGCGACTGTTATCTTATGAACCATAGATCTCTCATGGCCACATCCGATGTGGGATTTTCCTAGGGTGTCACAATCACCCCCCCCCCCCCCCTTCGGGACTCATCGTCCTCGATGAGGTTTACCCCACCATCCTGAACGGCTCAGGAGTGGCTTTGATACCACTTGTAACATCCCGCCTACTCAGACCATAATATTGTCCGCTTTGCCCGCAGGCTCACGGCTTTGCTTTGTGGCCCTCGTGTGAGTACTTCCCGCCAGGTTACCCATGCTAGTACTACTCTGACATGAGCACGCTTAACTGCCAGTTCCTAAGAACCCCACGTGCAGTAGACCACAAAACGCGTTGTGTCATGAGAAGGCGACTGTTATCTTATGAACCATGGATCTCTCCTGGCCACAGCCGATGTGGGATTTGCCTAGGGTGTCACATATACCCTCCAATAGGTGCCCTTGCTGGCTGGGAGCCTGTTCAGAATAGTATATGTGAGACATGATAAATAGGCAAAACCAAGACAATACAGAAAATCGTAAGACGTAATACCAGATGTAGTTGCACGGTTGGGTTGTGAACCTCTACGGTCCTGCTCTCGTCCGTTGCCATTATTCCTGGTAGTAGATGCTGAAGTATCAGAATTATGAATCATAAAGCATATAACATAGAAATGAGTAAGTTTAGGGACCTGCTGCTGTTGGAGTTGTTAGCGTTGTTATGGTAAATTGTCATTACCGCCACGCCTGTCCGAAGCAGAACGGTCTTGGGTCTGACCGTTACCCTTGTGCTGACTCTGCTGTTGAGTGGCCGGTTGGGACCGGTCACCAGTCTTCTGCCTGAAAGATGCAATTTTATAGAGCAATATAAATGTTTGGATAGTACTGAATGAAATGAAATGATCACCGCTGATGACAAAATATACCTCTTGTCGGGTCTTTCTGCTTCTCCAAACTCATCCCTCTCTTGCAGCATCTCCAACTTGTGGGCTGCATCTGCTACTTGTGTCACAGTACTGAATGTAGCACACACCAAGTTATTGGCGACAGATGTGCGAAGAGCCCAGCGAAAGTGATACGCTTGCTCCTCTGTAGTCCCGGTTGCTGCGCCAAGGAATCCAGCCAATCGAAGAAACCTCTGCATGAACTCATTACTGTTTTACCCAGCTCTCTGCCTAATCCTATGATACTTCCTCTTGAGCTTATCCTGCTCAGCTTTCGGGAAGAACTATTCTATCACCAACTCCTTAAACTCTGCCCAAGTCAATCCAGTCACCCAGCCGTCGCCTCCATTCAACAGCTTCAGTGCCTTCCACCATGCAAGCACATTCCCTTCAAACTTGTAACAAGCTAACCTTGCCTTATAGACAGGGTCGCATCCCATTGCGTCAAAGATCTTCTCGATGTGAGTTATCCAGCTCTCAGCCTCAGCGGGGCTGTCAGTCTGTTCGAAAGATTTCGGACGCTGCTTATTGAATCGCTCCAGCCATGTGATTAGGGTAGCTAGAGGTGGAGGAGGAGGATTCTGGTGCTGGTGCTGATTGTTGGCAGCTTGCACCTCAGCCCGAATTTCATTCCTTAGTTGAGGAAGCATGACCTGCATAGCAGCTTGAACTACTACATTCAGTTGCTCTTGTTCACGTGTGAGAACCATCTGAAAGTATAAAACAAAATGCAATGATTAAGCTGATTAAAACATGATATATATACATGGAAAAAAAATTATCCATATAAATATGAAAAAAAGTTATGCATGAAAACAGTGTATGAATGTGATAACTAAGATTTTACCTAGTTAAAAAGATTAAAGTTCGTTGTGTTGGTCTAATCGAATTGATCTGGTTCTATGTGTCTCAGGCGTTCTTTGGTGGAACAAATAGTTGTGTCGTTGTAGTAATTAAAAATGCAAAACAATTAAAGTAAATGACTTTAAAGTAAATCTAAATCTAATTTAAAAGTAAAAGGCGAGTATTTAAAAGCGTGACGAAAATTAAAAGGCACTAAAAGTAAATAACACAAACTTAAATCTATCTAAGGCAAACTTAAAACGCAACTAAAACTTAAAACTAAGGCAAGGCTAAAATAAATCTAAGGCAAATAAACTTAAAGTGCAACTAAATAAAAGGCGGGAAAAAATAAAGCTTGAAAATTAAAAACAGAAAGTTAAGAAAACTGAAATTAAAAGAACCTGAAAATTAGCTCATCCGGAATAAACCTTCGTTCGGAATAATCACTCATCCGGAATGTCACCTTCGTTCGGAATGATTCTTCTTCACTCGGAATATTTACCCAAAACTTTGATCCGGAATAAAATGCTTACTCGGATTATGTCACCTATCCGGAATAAACTTCTTTATTCAGAATGTAGCTTTGATCCGGAATGTTGCCCTTGATCCGGAATATCTCCCTTGATCCGGAATAACTTCCTTGATCCGGAATATTTCCCTTGATCCGGAATAAAAGCTTGATCCGGAATGTTGTAGCTGATCCGGAATAACTTCCTTGATCCGGAATATTGGATATTCCGGATGAAACACCTTGGCTGAACCTTGATCCGGAATGTTTAAATATTCCGAATAAAGCACTTTGATCCGGAATAATAGATTATTCCGGATGAACTTGTTGATCCGGAATATTTATCTGATTCGGAATGTGTAGTTGATCCGGAATAGGGACTTGATCCGGAATATGTCACTTGTTCCGGATGGAGGCCTTTGACTCGGAACTTTTTCAACAACACTTTGATTAAGACAAACTTTCTTGATCCGGAATAAACCTGGGAAAGATCAGTAACAGACAAACCGAAGAACAAGGAACCAAGATATACACGAATCTAATAAAAACTAAACAAAATCAACCACAAGATTAAATCAAACTAAACAAATAACATCTATCAATCATAAACAAACAATCCAAATCAATCAAACTAACAAATATAACCAAAATAATCAAAACCCACTTAAATCAAATCAATAAAATAAGAACATGAACATGAACAAATAAACATAAAGATTAAAGAAAGGAAGATAGGAGATTAAACAATAAAGTAAAGATTGACAATAATTAAAAGGAAACTTACTTGAATTAAAGGTATTTAAAGGTG
This sequence comes from Glebionis coronaria, assembly GCA_025667525.1. NCBI lineage: Eukaryota > Viridiplantae > Streptophyta > Magnoliopsida > Asterales > Asteraceae > Glebionis > Glebionis coronaria. The sequence goes on along the minus strand of CM046882.1, from coordinate 415,590,896 downwards.
CAAGACAATGTATTTAAATGACATGAAATTAAATGACAAGGAAAGTAAAATGGAAGAAATAGTTTGTCAAGCTATCCAACAAAAATGAAAATGAATACATCCTAATCTATTTATAGGGGAGATTAAGGAGTGCTTAGGAAGCTTCCTCCCTCTTTTCTCTTTTCCTTAATTGCATGCTTTAGTCCTTGATCTTCTTAATCCTTTGTTAATCTTCTTAATACTTGGACTTTGTCTTGGAATTTCTTTAAACTCGTCTTGAATTTTCTTCATAAATAAGACTCGATTTCTTTGACTTTAGTAAACTTCCGTCTTTTGACTTTTTCTTCGATAAATATTCAGAATTGGTCTTGGACTTCCGTTCTTTTTGCACTCTTGACTTCTTGACTTCATCTTTCGTCTTTTTCTTCGATAAAAGCCCGTGAATGCCTGTGTTTTCTCCGCTTTTCACCTTTTTGTCCTAAATCACAACAAAAACACAAACCACGCATAATTCCGACATAAATGACATAAAATACACGTTTTGGCTCGGTTATTATTGTAGTTAAGTGGTAAAAAGGATGGGTGTTTACACACCTATCAAATCCCCTACACTTGACCATTGCAACGTCCTCATGCAATGCATTAGTTACAAAGCACGTTTACACTTTTCATCACAATCAATCCATATTAGCCTTTATTAAAGAGATAGAAAATTATAAACATTCAAAGTAAAGAAATCAAAAACATACCTTCGGGTTTTGGAAATGTCATGAATAATCATCATCCTTAAGTTTTCACTTTCTCCAAACCAAGCTTAAAAACGAGATCATTGTTATTATAAGTTAGCAAATTAACACGAACTCATGTGGGCCAATTATTTACTTAGACTCCCTTATTCCCAGGTGTATCTCTTATATTTTATTGTTGTCTTTAATGATCACGAGGATGCATTGTTGACTTATTTCGATAGTTTATTAGGCCGAAAATAAAGTGAACGATTTAATCAATAGTTAGCTAAAGGACAAAATCTTTTAAAACTGCTTCTCGGGACCTCATAAAGTTCATATCTTGGCATAACTCGCTTCGCGATTTGAGACCTTTCTCGGACCGATATTTGGCAGCGACTTCATACTTCAAACCTTGAGAGACGTGCATGAAATAATGGTCTTCTCTTCATATAGGAATTTCTTCACTTGAAGTTTTGAGAGATTCTTCATATTTGGACCACGACTTCTTCATTTTTCTCCAATCTTTATTTTGGACTTTGATGTACAACGATCCACCTCCTTTTTGGACTTGGATCTATTTATCCTCATACCTTGTTAGGGGCTTTTTGGATAGACTTCTCCATGACTTTTGGGGAGTATTTGCTTTTCGTCGTGTGTCTCGATCCTTCATATTAATTTTCGATAAATGATTCTTCACATCACTTTGGATCTTTAGCAACAAAATGTAGCCCTCATGCCTTGTTAGGGCCTTTTCGGACTCGCCAATATTCGCATCCCGCTTCAATAAGTTATGCCTTGGCTATGAACTCTAATCCATACCGAACAACTTTTAAACGATCTTGGGCTAGAAGCCAAGTAACTTTTCAAATCGTACTACCTTATTGATTGCAGATAAATTTATTAGCAAGCGATGGGAGGATAGGCTTATAATTAACTCACATAAATTCAAGAAAGAATACCAAACTTATAATTGACTCTATCATCTCTCGTTCTCCATAGTTTAAAATCTCAAGGAATGAGACTCGTGGATGCTTAGCCTATTAAATCAAAGTTTTGGGTTTTCGAGTCGCCTATAGGATCTTGCAAATTCTTAGACTTTTTCAAGTTTAGAAATCGCATTTTAAAGTTCCCTTGATAAACGACTCTCTAGGATCAATTATAGGAACTTGCGAAAAGTTCTTGTTCTTAACCCGTGAGAGTTAAGACTTTCGGGTTTTATAGCTCCCTATATAAAAGCCTAGCAAAACTTGACTTAAACACGTTAAGGATACTAGCTAGAGTAAACTTAGATAAGTAAACTCGGGTTGAGTCAAAAGATTCACAACGTTTGAAAATTAAAACCACTTTATTAAAAATTTATTCTAGCAAAGAAAGAAAATAACTATACAAAAGGAAAAACTAATAGGCCAAAATAGATCAAAAAATTTAAAAAATGTCGAAAAATTGATTTTCCGGTTAAAATGAGGACAAATACAAGGAAAAGGCCACTTAACTTCGATAGAAGTCCCCCCTACACTTAATATAAACATTGTCCTTAATATTTAAGCATGTGGGAGTAAACTCCCCTACACTTAGGACATTGTGCACTTTGTTTAAATCTTGCTAAGGAAAAGACAACTAACGAGATTCCTATTTTAATATTGGAAAATATAAATTAGTGAATCGAAAAGAGTTTAGGATAGAACCGGGAAAATGGGAACACGGGATCACGGGTCGTCAAAAATCATCAAGAGTGTGTCTTTGAAGCTCGAATCCCTGAATAGTAGAAGAGAGGAAATAGCAAACACCAACGGGTCTCCCCTACACTTAGGATAAAGAAAGCTAAAAGATAGATACATAGGTTGCCTCCCAAGAAGCGCTTGATTTTTGATTACCGAGTCGTGAGCCTGACTCGACCTTGATTATCATAGGAAGAAGCATGAAACATATCCACCGGGATCAAAGACATAGTTTTCGTCCATCAAATAGCAGAAGCTTAAGGCGAACAAGGCAAGCCAAAGAAGAAGAGGCAAGGTTCCCTTAAGCAAAGATGGAGCACGGTGGAAGCAAGTAGGGTGTGGTGCAAGCATATCTTCAGTAGGTCCAAAAATATTTCCTTTTATTTCATCAGGTGGATACTGAGATGGCTGAAGAATATCGATAACGGGGTCGAACACCTTTTCCTTTAAGGGAAAATAGCACTCAGGCTTAGCAGAATGTGAAGATGATCCGCGAAGAAAATGCACAACCTCGTCCTCAGAAGGTGGACAAAGAGATGTTAACTCATACGTGCTGCGGATGGTGGTGTCGTCCGGTTTCTTATCCTTTGAAAGAATTTTCTTCAAATCCAAAGTAGGATCAAGACCATAATTATCAAAGTCCAAAGGAGGTGCATCACTCTCATGAGGGAAGTATGTATTAAGAAAAGTTGAAAAGTATTCCTCAAATGAGTAATCATCCAAAGTAGGATTTAGTGACGGCAGAGGATCTTCATCATGAGAAGAATCACTCGAAAGAGTATCGGCCTCATCAAAATCATCATAAATGGGCATGTCGGGATACTCGGAAGTAAGGTCATCATAATCATCCGAATCTGAGCTAGAATCATCATCATAAGCATCAAAGACCGGTGGAGAATCATATATGGGAGAAGGTTCCAAATTGGAGAGAGAATCATCCACATCATCTTGAAAAAGTGGATTATCAATGCAAGACTCGAATAGAGGATTGTTGTAGATGAAAAAATCATCGAGCACATTAATCATATTCGTAGATTCTCGTCCATAGGATTTGCTTGTAAGCTTCCCCATTTTGAAAACTTGTGCATCATCCCCGACTCTTAAGATTAACTCACCTTCGGCAACATCAAATAAAGCTCTTCCGGTTCTCAAGAATGGTCGACCAAGTATTAAAGGAATACGAGGGTCCATTTCATAATCAACAACCACAAAGTCAACCGGAAAAGTAAAGGTGCCAACTTTGATGAACACATCTTCGGCTATACCAACGGGGTAAGCGAGAGTGCGATTTGCAAGCTCAAGAGTCATCTTCGTTGGAGTAAGGTCGGGTAATGATAGTGTTTTCCAAACACTTACTGGCATCATATTAATACTAGCCCCGAGATCAGCTAAGGCAGTAAATTCTTCGGTTTTGTTAAAGATGCAAGGCAACACAAAACGACCGGGATCTCCAAGTTTTTCCGGAAGTTCTTTAAGAATAACTGCAGAACAGTTTTCATTTAAGCGTGTGTTGGCGAGCTCAATCAGCTTCTCCTTCTTGTTAAGCAATTCCTTGAATGCTTTCACAAATTTCGGCATGTGGACAAGTGCTTCAACAAGGCTAATGTTGAAATTCATTTGAGAGATCATCTTCAAATAATTTGACATTTGACAGTCATCCTTGGTTAGCATTGTGGTCTTGCCTAAACGAGAAGGATATGGGATATTGGGTTTGGGTGGTGAAGGTGTAGCAGGTAAAGGTTGAGATGTTGAAGGGTTCTTCTTGGGGACATCTTCATGACGAGGCGGAGATGGTAATGGTGTACTAATACTAGGTGTAGGAGGAGTAGGGATTAATGGTGGTGGAGGAGGTGTAGATGATGGGGGCGGGATAGGTGGTCCTACTATGGTAACTCCACTACGGGTAGTAATAGCACTCACATTTGCTCGCGGATTGGTGACAGTGTTAGAAGGTAGAGAACTCGAAGAAGAAGGTTGAGTTGTGGGCAAGAAACTAGCCAGCATATTCTTCAAATCATTCATTTGATTGCTGGAGGAGGATTGAATATTATCGCGAAGCTCGGATCTGATGTCATTCCCTTGCTTGGTGATATCCCCTTTCAAATTTATAATTTGGCTTTGCAGATTCTTGATTTGCTCACCTTGAGTTCTCATTAATGCTTCAACATCGGGGTTAATGGGTGGGGCTTGTTGAGCGGGTGGGTGATAAGGATTAGAAGCTCTTGGAGGGATTTGGTTGCTTCTATTGTAGTTGTTGTTGGGGTTTTGGTTTTGAGGAGAAAACCCGGGTGAAAGGTAGTTGTTTGATCGGTAACTCAGCAAATTTCTATCCCCTTGAGGTCGAGCTTGGTAATTTTCCGGTGAATAATTACCATAAGCTGCATACACGTTTTCCGGATTTCCTTGAGTAGAAGGACAATCAGTGTATGAGTGTGGACCGCCGCATGTTTCACAACGATTGGCAACCGCTTTAACTTGATGTTGTTGGTTTGTAGCGAGAAGCAAGATATTTTTGTTCATTTCGGTCATCATGCGGGTGAATTCGGTCATGTCGGGGCTTGCTGAAGTGGAAGAAACATTGACTCTCGGGTTGTTCCTTGAAGAAGCGGAGGAATCCCAGTTTTTGTGGTGAGTAGTCATGTTCTCAATAACCTCTCTACACTCCTCGGGTCTCCTTTTTATAAATGTGCCACCGGCGGCTGCATTAATCGTATCACGATCTCGAAAAGTCAATCCGTTGTAGAAAGTATCAATTAAGGTCACAGAGAGCATGTTGTGGTTTGGACATCTATCGAGCAAGACATTATATCTTTCCCAAGCATCAAAAAGAGATTCATCGGGTTCTTGCATGAAACCGCTGATTTGATTGCGAAGGCTCGTGACCATGGATGGTGGAAAGTAGCGCGACAAAAAGCGTTGAGTCATGTCATCCCAAGTATGAATGGAATTCTTCGGGAGACGATCAAACCATTTCTCGGCGTGATGTGATAAAGTATGTGGGAAGTGTTGTAGGCGAAGAACATCCATTGTGGCACCGGGCAACTTCATGCTTTGGGTGATTGTAATGAATTTGTCGAGGTGTTTGTTGGCATCATCATCAGGCATTCCGGCGAATGGATTAGTTTGCACTTGCTGAATCATGTGGTGCTTCAACGAAAATTCCGGAGCCGTGATTTGCATCATCGCAATCGGTCCTCCTCGTCCAAACATGGTAGGTTGACAAAGTTCCTCCATTGTCCGAAGATCAGGCTGTGGAAGAACATTGTTGTTATTGTTGAGGTGCGGTGGATTATTGTTGTTGACACCTGCCATACTTAAATCTTCTCGAGTCTCGGGCTCTTGATAATTAGAAAATCTAGTACGCATACACCTACAAAGGCAAAAGAAAACAATACCAAACGCAAAGACAATATATATACACAATAAAAATAAAATCTTTTTGGATTTTTGAAATTTTTAATTTTTATGGGTTTTTTAGCAATTTTTAATTTTATGGTTTTTTTTTTTGAATTTTTTAGGCAAGAAAAATAACGCTCACAAATGAACGGATCCCAAAAAGCAACGCGTCTCTCACAGAAAACCGTTAATCTTTACGAAAAGAGCCGACAGCGGCGCCATTTGATAACTAAGATTTTACCTAGTTAAAAAAATTAAAGTTCGTTGTGTTGGTCTAATCGAATTGATCTGGTTCTATGTGTCTCGGGCGTTCTTTGGTGGAACAAATAGTTGTGTCGTTGTAGTAATTAAAAATGCAAAACAATTAAAGTAAATGACTTTAAAATAAATCTAAATCTAATTTAAAAGTAAAAGGCGAGTATTTAAAAGCGTGACGAAAATTAAAAGGCACTAAAAGTAAATAACACAAACTTAAATCTATCTAAGGCAAACTTAAAACGCAACTAAAACTTAAAACTAAGGCAAGGCTAAAATAAATCTAAGGCAAATAAACTTAAAGTGCAACTAAATAAAAGGCGGGAAAAAATAAAGCTTGAAAATTAAAAACAGAAAGTTAAGAAAACTTAAATTAAAAGAACCTGAAAATTAGCTCATCCGGAATAAACCTTCGTTCGGAATAATCACTCATCCGGAATGTCACCTTCGTTCGGAATGATTCTTCTTCACTCGGAATATTTACCCAAAACTTTGATCCGGAATAAAATGCTTACTCGGATTATGTCACCTATCCGGAATAAACTTCTTTATTCGGAATGTGTGGTTGATCCGGAATAGGGACTTGATCCGGAATATGTCACTTATTCCGGATGGAGGCCTTTGACTCGGAACTTTTTCAACAACACTTTGATTCAGACAAACTTTCTTGATCCGGAATAAACCTGGGAAAGATCTGTAACAGACAAACCGAAGAACAAGGAACCAAGATATACACGAATCTAATAAAAACTAAACAAAATCAAGCACAAGATTAAATCAAACTAAACAAATAACATCTATCAATCATAAACAAACAATCCAAATCAATCAAACTAACAAATATAACCAAAATAATCAAAACCCACTTAAATCAAATCAATAAAATAAGAACATGAACATGAACATGAACAAATAAACATAAAGATTAAAGAAAGGAAGATAGGAGATCAAAAATTAAAGTAAAGATTGACAATAATTAAAAGGAAACTTACTTGAATTAAAGGTATTTAAAGGTGCAAGACAATGTATTTAAATGACATGAAATTAAATGACAAGGAAAGTAAAATGGAAGAAATAGTTTGTCAAGCTATCCAACAAAAATGAAAATGAATACATCCTAATCTATTTATAGGGGAGATTAAGGAGTGCTTAGGAAGCTTCCTCCCTCTTTCCTCTTTTCCTTAATTGCATGCTTTAGTCCTTGATCTTTTTAATCATTTGTTAATCTTGTTAATACTTGGACTTTGTCTTGGGATTTCTTTAAACTCGTCTTGAAATTTCTTCATAAATAAGACTCGAGTTCTTCGGCTTTAGTAAACTTCCGTCTTTTGACTTTTTCTTCGATAAATCTTCAGAATTGGTCTTGGACTTCCGTTCTTTTTGCACTCTTGACTTCTTGACTTCGTCTTTCGTCTTTTTCTTCGATAAAAGTCCGTGAATGCCCGTGTTTTCTCCGCTTTTCACCTTTTCGTCCTAAATCACAAAAAAAAACACAAACCACGCATAATTCCGACATAAATGACATAAAATACACGTTTTGGCTCGGTTATTATTGTAGTTAAATGGTAAAAAGGATGGGTGTTTACACACCTATCAGAATGTATGACAATGAAAATGACATGGGTTTGGGTGAACGCCTATGGGTCGGTTCACCTAAACAAAATGACATGACGAGGATGAATGCCTATGGGTCGGTTCATCAAAACAAAATGATTTGATTAAAAGCACATGCGACTAAATATGGCTAGTCCTGTACCAACCATTATTAAGTCAAAATTCCTAAAACAATGATACATGAACAAATGCATGAAAATAACTGTCAGTTCTAGGAAAACCATGGTGATTACCCACTAATCACAGGTCATGTTTTAAGAGCCTACAGGTCGAAGCCTTGGTCTCTGATACCATAATTGTAACACCCCATTTTGGTAAATGTCATGATTATTTAATAAACTATAGGTGGAGTGATAAGCTTGAGTGATAACCTAATAATATAAGCTAATGTTTACCGGTTTAAAGTCATAAGTCATGTACTTAATAGTATAACTTATTAAATAAATGTCATGGTAATTTAATAAACTATAGGTTATATGATTTAATTAAATGAAGACATGATTTAATTAAATTAGTCTAAATAAAATACTTAGGTTAATCATGAATTATTATATTTAATAATTATAACCTAAGTCATGTTTTATTAATTAATTATAAGTCTATGTTTTAATAATTAATTAATAACTATAGTCTAAAATAAATGGTAAAATACTTAGGTTAAAACATGTATTATTTATTAAAAATAATATAACCTAAGTCCATGTTTAAATTAAATTAATTATTAATCATGTTTAATTAATTTAATTTTCCTTGTAAAAATATAACTTGTAAAAATAATCCCGTGCTCGTTTCCGTGTTTTATATAAGCCGAAACAAAACAACCCCGACAGTGGCTACCCGGCCTAGCCGGTGCCAATGTCCGAACCAAAATCACCACCCGCTTTGCCGGTGGTTGCCACTGTCAAACCAAACACACCACCGGCTGAAGCCGGTGGTTCCCCCTTGCTTGGCTGCGTTTCCCACTGACCGAACAAAACAGCCACCGACTTGAGCCGGTGGTGTTTGTTGTTGCGCCGAAACCCACAACCAAACTAAACGTCACCCCGACTCGCGTCAAGGTCCCTTGTCCTTGCTGCCGAAGACCAAAACCACACCGAGGCCTCATGGTCTCGGCTGGTGGTGCGAAACAAACCAAGCCGAGAGCTTGGTGGCTCTCGGTTGTGTGTCGGCCGAACCAAAACCCCACCAAAACCCCCTTTTCATGTTTCTTGGATCAATTGTCATGTTTTTAATTATGTTTTTATATTCTAAACACATGAACATAATTAAAAGAAAAATAAAAATAAAAAGATGAAGGTTATGGTGATACCGAACGCATGATTAGAAAAGAACTAAGAACACGAACACGTGTAACCCAAAATCAAATATCAAAATCAACCAAACACCTCTTGGTGTTCTTGTGTAGCCGGCGACAAAAGGGAGAAGGAGGACTAGGGTTCTACCTTTTCTGTAAAAATTGTATTATGATAAATCCGGTGTTTTACTTTTCCTCCTTTAGTCAAAATTAAAATGGGCTTGGCCCTCTTGTCTTTTGGTTGCCGCGGACACCATAGGTCCACAAGGGTCTCCCGGGCTTTTTCCATGTTTAATTAATTTACGTGTTCGTTCGTGTTTATAATTCGTTCCAGTGCTTGTTAAAATGTTCGTGTTATATATACTACGTACATATATCGTGTTATAATTATTATACGTAATAATTATCATGTTCATAAATGTTCGTGATCATATGTTCATGATTATAATTATTATACTTAATAATTATCGTGTATTATCACGTACTTAATAATTATCGTGCACTAACACGTACGTAGTTTCTGAATTTAATATTCGTGACACGTGTACATGACATAAATGGATAGTTTTAATCGGTTCGTATGTTTACGTAGTGTACTGTTCATGGCATTTATATGCGGGTTTTACAAATCGAGTAAGGTCTCCTGGATAAAACCTTTTAATGATTCATCATTATTATTATCCTTTTATTTCTAATACAACGTTAATAAGGATATGGATCTCAATCCTTCCTTTTATTAATCATTCTGTTTCTCGTTCACAGACTCAGCAAGATTACCAAAACAAATTTGGGTGTGGCCACACAAGCATCTTACTAATCCCACGAGGGGCCCGGCTGCATTAAACTCCAAAACAAAATTGGGAGAAATAAATTCCATATTGACTACAAGCAAAACTTATGAATTTTGCAACACTTCTGAGAATAATCTTTATAGCTACCAGTTACGTTTAGCGTTAGATTATTCCACAGAGATGCACTAGATTCATAACAGTTTCCTGGTATCTCAAGTCTAAGGATAACTATTTATTATTTACTTGATGACAAAGATCCATAAAGTAAAATCATATAGTTGGGATAAGTCCAATATTCGATTCATCGAATATCATCCAAAATCGATCAATATACTTTCAAGTATACTCTATCGCTATTTTAATTTGTCTTAATTTAATAATACTCCCATATTATTAATCGACAACAGACATTTAGCATAACAATTTATTCATGAATTAAAACATGTAAAATAAGATACAAAATTAAGTAATAAGAATAAACGAAACCCAATCTTTATTTTTTATTAAATAATAATGTCTTGACATCCTCTTCCAAATACTAATCACAGATTTATTGCATGAATTCGCTAGCTAGTTTCAGCCCAATAGCCTTGGCATGCTTAACTACCTTTGGTCTAGGCAAAGCCTTAGTTAAAGGATCATCTACGTTATCATCTGTGTGAACTATTATTAATTTGATTTCACGAGCTTCAACTTGTTCTCGGACGTAGGGATGTCTACGTTTATAGTGTCTGGCGCCTTTCATGACTCTAGAATTATTGGAGAATATTATTGCAGCAGAATTGTTGCAATATATATCAATAGGTTCTTTTATTGAAGGCATCACTCCAAGATCTCCAATAAACTTCCTAATCCAAACAGCTTCTATTACAGCTTCTAAAGCAGCCATGTACTCAGATTGAGTAGCATGCATTGCAGTCGTTGTCTGTTTCTTGCTATTCCAGTCAACTGCTCCTCTATTAATAACAAACACGTAACCCGTCTGAGACTTCGTATCGTCTTTATCACATTGCCAGGACGCATCACAGAAACCTGTCACATTCAGTTCTGTGTCTGGTTTCCCTCCAAATACCAAAAACATATCTTTCGTACTCCTCAAATACTTTAGAATATATTTAACAGCAGTCCAGTGGAGCTTCCCTGGATTCTGCTGGTATCTACTAACCAAGTTCTGAGCAAACGCCACATCAGGCCTTGTGCATCTAACAACATACATAATAGATCCTACAGCCAAAGCGTCACCTTTTCCATGTATGCCTCCTCTTCAGGAGTTGATGCATCCATCTCATGACTCAGATTGTGCTTAACTTCCATAGGTTGAAAAATCTTTCTTGGAATTATGTGTCACACCCCACCATAGCGGAATATGGGGCGCGACGTATATATATCATCACAACAATAGCGTGTATATAGAGATAACTAAATGAAATAGAAATATCATAAATGGTGACATAATGTCATGAAGATATCTCAAACAATGCAGACGTCTAGGTAAGTAGGTAACATGTCCACCTCTTACCAAAGATATACAATTAACACACAATAAACATATAGGTGTCTACAAAGTATCACTTATTCAAAACATAAATAAAGACTAAGAGGAAAGGGGGTTCCTCCAAATGAAATCTTAAGCCTCCCAGCTAGCCACTCCTATTCTCACGCTTAACCACATTCTCACCTGAAAGAGACACTAAAACACGTCAACATAAAGTTGGTGAGAGTCATAGGTTTAGACTCTAACTCCAAAACAATTATAAGCTGTGAATAATAACCATCAATAAAAGAACAGATGGACAATGTGTTACAATTATGCATTAACAACTACCATTCAAGATTAACCATACATCCCAATTCCAAGGCTCCAAGCCTTACCAATCACCATAATTCCAAGGCTCCAAGCCTTACCAATCACCATGGTCCCATAGGCGCCCATACACCTATGAACCAATCCCAAGGCCCCGCCTTGTCAACATCCCCTTAGTACCAAGTCAAACCACAATAACTGAGACGGTACGTCTCCCCCGATCTAAATCATAAACACAATCAAGAATAACATAGCAGTTAATCACATAAGTGTACACACAAGTCCATCACAAACCATAAAAAACATTCACTGCATTATTTACAAAACCATACAGTGTCTCTTCCATCCCATCTGGAAGTCAAAACATTTATAACTCATAGAAACATGGGACTATGAAACTCACCTGAACAAACTTCTCCAAGTATTCGCGCTCTAGCACAAATCTAAACACACAAACGTATACAATCAAGGCATGAACCACATACCAAAATAGCTCATCAATCTGTGATGAATATCTAACCTTTTCCTGCAACTTAACCCCATTTATATGCCATATGCATCTCAGTACACCCCTCTATAAAGCCCTTAACTTAGTTTAGTTTATAACTCGTCTCGTTAACATTTAAAGCTACTGTTAAGTCCTCTCTCTCTCTCTCTCTCTCTCTCTCTCTCTCTCTCTCTCTATATATATATATATATATATATATATATATATATATATATATATATATATATATATATATATATATATATATATATATATATATATATATATATATATATATATATATATATATATATATATATATATATATATATATATATATATGTATATATATATATATATATATATATATATATATATATATATATACTTTTACCTATCCAGAATTTAATTATTTTAAACATATGAAAAGTTTGTTATGATCAGAGGGTCTTAACCTATTCTATTTACTTAGCCCTCCTCCAGATATTTTATTTAATATATGAACTAACCCTCATGTTCATTTGAAGCTCCAACTCAACTCCTAAGTGCCCTAACCATCTTAAAACATTAATTGAAAACCCGCTGACCCAAAACTGTTTTGACCCCCGACTTGTGTAACCTGTTTTTGACCCACTTGCCGACCTCCAATTCATTTCTCGTTTCTTGAATTCAAAAGCTAACTCAATTACCTTTCTATTCATACTTGGATCGCATCTTGAATGTTCTTAGAACTCTAGAGATGACCAAAACATTAGCCCTAAAATTCTGCCCAGTTTTTAATTACAAGTTTAATTAAACTGACCTAATTAATTACCCAACAATTAATTAATTACAAGACCTAATTATTCTAATCATTACATATCATTAATATAATGATTTTAATATAAACCTTAACCTAAATCCATCATTTAATGATTAAGAAAGAATTAAAAATACTTTAATTGAAAAGGGTTTTAAAGATTTTTACCTTAGAATTTCTGAAAGAAGAAAAATTAATGAAGAACCCTAAAACCACCATTGATGCCGACTTGAAGGTAATCTCCAGGGGTTTTATAAAGTGTTTTGGTTAATAAAAAGTCTTTATATAGTTTCCTAACAAGTCCTTGGCCCATTACAAAAGCCCGGTTCCCCTTTTTCCTTTTTTTGCCCTTTTCTTTTTCTTTCTTGCGTCCCAAAACCGACTATTATATATATTTTTATATTTTTTTCTTTTTATTACTTATTAATATATTATTAATAATACCTTGATTTACCTTAATTTATTTCAGCTCCTAAAGCCTCCAAAACCTCAAAACCGTAAAACTAGTCAGTTTTACGCGTATACCGTAAAAGACGTAAAAATATACAGTTTTATAAAAACTCTTGAAATATGAATTAAACTAAATAACTAAGTCCTAAATGACTTAAAACCATCCCGAAAAATACTTCCGTGACTAATTACCTTATCCAAGACCTCAAAATGCTAAACCCTAAATCGTAAAAATACGATTTACTATAATACATATACGTACACATAAAATATTAAAATAACGCCATCTCATTTCATAGTCACTACTCTTGTAAGATCATGAACATGAAAACATCACACATCGTCTCACTCACAAGGTACCCCGTGCCTGAAGACGATATCCAAACCACACTCTATACATGCCAATTAACACATAAACACGTAAAGGCACGTAATTTGAACAAAATAAAAACTAAGTGACGAACCTCAAAACCGCGGTTGTCACATCACTCCCTCTTAATAGAAATCTCGTCCGGAGATTTACTCCTTAGTATCAGTCACATCATTAGCAAACAACTGAGGATACTTGTTCCTCGTGAACTCCTCCCGTTCCCAAGTGAACTCTGGTCCGCATTTCGATTTCCATCAAACCTTAACCAACGGTATCTTACTTATCTTTAGAGTCTTAACTTCAAGATCCAAAATCTCCACCGGCTCTTCAATAATACGAAGGCTCGTATCGATGCTAATATCATTTAACGGTACCTACAAGTCCGACTTTGCTAAACATTCCTCAAGTTCGACACATGAAATATATCATGCACATTGTTCAACTCTTCCAGTAATCTCAACCTATAAGCCACTGGTCCAATCCTTTCAAGGATTTCAAATGGACCCACGAATCTAGGTGTTATCCTCCCTTTCTTCCCAAACCGCATCACTCTTTTTCATGGTGAAACCTTTAGGATAACTTTGTCCTCAACAAATACTTCCACCACAAACCTCCAATGGTTACACGCCTTACATTAGCTTAACTCCTTTGTTAGTCTCTTGTCGTCTTTCGTCTCTCCCTAGCACTGATATCGCTCTAGTAGTTTCCTTCATCCCTTCCGTCCACTAAGCAACATGCTTCCAACTTCAGCCCGTAATAACGATGGTTCACATAATCTCCTATGAATAAACTATAGCCATTTCTACTACGTTCTCTATCACCAGGCCTAACGGATCTTAATCTCTACAAATTTTCCATCATCCACAAGTTCCACCAACCTTAATCACATCCAATGGCATATGTAGGATTGCATAGCCAAAACTTCTCATAACAACCACATGACATCGTGGCATAATCATCACGACATCTTCGCCTTTCCATACTTGGCACCAAATATTTAACCATCCTTCATACTAATAGATGTTACACTCTTCTCTAGGTGAACGTTCCATTATACATGATTACTAACCTTTAAATCCAACCACCTTTGACACTAATTCTTGCTACACTATCCTTTTGACGATATTTTCTCTTACTCAGGATATCTAACCATTAGCTCTCAAGTTAACCCTTCCAACATCAATCTACTATCTTGACAATCTTTTTTTCTCAAGCCATTCTTCCTTACTACTATTTTCCGTTTTTCTTCTCACAATCCTAAATTTTCATTCCCTGTTTCATCTCATCTTCAGCCTACGGAATAAGTGATCCTCTTTTATTCCCTACATTCCCATCAATGAGGAATACACCCCTCTCACTGATGACTATGTTTTTGTAGAAGATCTCCTCCTAACAAAACACGCTCTCTAACCATCTCCAACTCTCACGCCAATGCTCTCGACATCTCTCTTAATTATCCCTATAGCATGCCCATACTAACCAATAGTCTATCAATGGTATACCATGCTTACATCTACACATGCTTCCCTTCGCTTCTACACTTGCCATAATCCTTCACAAGGAATTCCATACCTATTAGGATAACTTCTACGCAAAACCTCTTATTCCATCACATCGTATACAATCTTCCCAGTTCTTCAATCACCTGGCTTATCATTCTTCTTAGGATATGGAACGAACTAGTCAGTCTATCGACTATCATTCAACCTTCATCGTACTTATTTCTTCACCTCGTTATGTATCCCCCTACGGCCATCATCCTTACACCGCCCTTTCTAAGATGCTCTTATCTATTTAGCCTTTCCTCCATTTGATAGACCAAGCCACGCAACATAAGTTTTGACGCGTTCTCTACTTTAGACATCTCACTCGTGCAACTAATCATTTTGCATCCAACCCATCATAACACGTCCTCCATATAGCTCAAATTTGTCTTAGCTTTATTTCCTTCCTCTTATTCCATGTCTCATTAACTATGCTTGCCTTTTCCGGATGGTACTTGGCCTTGCAATTATTGTTACTATTTCATTTCATCCATCTAATAAGTCTGACTTCAAATCAAGAGTTTGATTGCGTGTTGTAGATGTTCATGATCTGTATAGATCATTCTCTGCATCTTGTACACCAAATTCCTCTAGCATTCTAGGCGGATCTAACAATATAGCTCCACTATCTAAGTCTTGTATATTTCTTCCAAACCTTCAATTCCTGCAACGTATAAGCACTCTCATTTCTTCGTCGTCCTCACACACTACCTAATCCTTGCCCCACGTATCGTCGTGCTTCGTAAATTTCGTTCAGTCCTTTCGATAATGCCAAGATCGGCTCATTATCCAATCCACCTCTTCAACCTCCAAAACAATTCCTCATCCTGCTTCATTTCTCCCCTTGCTGGTTCCATTCATGGTTCTACTTCAAGATAAAAGTTAAACCTACTAAACCTTAGGAAATTTTCGGAAAATTTTACATACATAACGAATATCATAAGTACCATTGAAATATCACATCCCCTTTCAACATTCTCTATGACGCGTACTTGTGGCAATATCCATACTTTATACAAATCTCTATTCATCTCCCTTGGCACTCCCAAGAGACCTCATGACCACCTTAGTTCGTCTACGAACTTCTAACAATTTCCTCCTTACTAAGGACATTCCAACCATTCTCTCATGGCCACCTACTTAATCGTGTAGGCGCAACCAACTGTCCCAAATGGCTACCTCAACGCTCCCAATCAATACGAAACCAAAACTACATCCTGAATCCACTAGATACGATCAACGAATCAAACCTACGGATTACTAACAACATTTCACGTGCTCGAGTTAAAACAAACCAAAACCACGAAAACTCAAAAAGAAAACTCAAACCCGAAACATGTATCAATTCAATATGACCTTTGAAAGCAACAACCAACCCAAGAAACACTCAACGGAAAAACCAAATCATATTACAACCCGCGACATATTATTTAAAAAAAACTTGCACAAAACGACTTTTCCTAAAAGAAATATTTTTCCTTACCTCTCCACATCTATGTGACTTAAACAATCTGCAAAAACCCTCTATTATGATCTCAAGACTCAACTCAAATACTAGGTACCCTGAACATCCCAAATCATAAGTTTAAAACTACTATTCAAAACTCAACCTTGAAACCCGACACTTGTACAAAAATTTCGACCAAGCTACAATCCTCCCATGAATATACATTCTGAATATTGGAAAAAGTACGTTCTGAGTACATAATTTTAGCCTTTTGAATCACTCAAAAAGCTTTAAAACGAATAAGTTATGACCAAAACAATTTTTATACTAATTGTTTTAAAAAACTACAGAATTATCTTCGTGATTAACGTAATACTTTTATATAAATGAAAAGAAATAAATGTGGGTGAAACTATCATGAACTCAGTTTAGTCTTGAATAAATAGTTATAAATATTGTAAATCGGTTAAACTCACTTATATGAGATATTTAAGTAGGAAAATTTTATTTTACCTTATTTTTAAAGAAAGTCTTCTAGAATTTGAATAAACAAGTGTTGATTACATATTAAAAAAAACTCACGTTACATCTTGTTGCAAACACGACTCTTACACCATACCCTTATTTTACCGAATACAACCAACTATTCAACTCTATAGTAGATTTCCAAGTCTTTCTCAATATATACCGACCAAAAGGAATGTAAGACTCAAAACGAAAGATTTCATTATCCCAAAAGAAATCCCAAGTTATTTCAATAGACTTAACACCAAAAACACCATTTTAGAATGGACACGTGAAATAGGAACTCGAAGAATACGCTACAACGGAGGCTGAATATCCAAAAAGAAGCAAGCTAGCAACCTTCATTAGGATACAATCGATAATTGTAGGGGATCATACATATATAGGCATACAAGGATACATATACTTAAATCCGTCTAATATCTACTATACAAGCATGTATTAACCCTCTTTCATGCAATCATACTTAGGAATCCATTGATTTTGTGGTACATGTATAACTATGTTGGCTACCATACTTATACCAGTCCCCTTTCACTAATGCACTCCCTCCTATGATGACACTTATAAGAATTAATACTACACATAACACATCAGTCTACCAACTCAAATAAGCACATAGATCCTAGAACTCACATAAGCACATAATCCACAACATAACATAAGGTCCAAAATTCCATGTATTAAAATAACATAGCCAATGCATGAAACACATAAACTCGTAATCCAGTTGAGCCAGCGTAGACAAAATTCAAAATGTATAAAGAGCATGAAAACATAATCAACGAAATCCAACAATGACTAGTGTATACAACTATGGTTCAACCAGCACTAGTCAAAACTCGAAAAGAAAATAACATGTAGCTAAGTATGAACCATAGTAGTTCATAACTTAACAAATATCACAAAAATACATCAATTATTATAAAATGCACACATACTCCTATGACGCCTATATGCAAGGACCCTTAAGATATAGACTAGGCTACACGACTAAGAAACCTAATTCTGTATAACCATTGTCTCTGATACCATTATGTCACACCCCACCATAGTGGAATATGGGGCGCGACGTATGGATATCATCACAACAATAGCGTGTCTATAGAGATAACTAAATGAAATGGAAATATCATAAATGGTGACACAATGTCATGAAGATATCTTAAACAGTGAAGGCGTCTTGGTAAGTAGGTAACAGGTCTACCTCTTACCAAAGACATACAATTAACACACAACAAACATATAAGTGTCTACAAAGTATCACTTATTCAAAACATAAATAAAGACTAAGAGGAAAGGGGGTTCCTCTAAATGCAATCTTAAGCCTCCCAGCTAGCCACTCCTATTCTCACGCTTAACTACATTCTCACCTGAAAGAGATACTAAAACACGTCAACATAAAGTTGGTGAGAGTCATAGGTGTAGACTCCAACTCCAAAACAATTATAAGTTGTGAATAATAACCATCAATAAAAGAACATATGGACAATGTGTTACAATTATGCATTAACAACTACCATTCAAGATTAACCATACATCCCAATTCCAAGGCTCCACGCCTTACCAATCACCATAATTCCAAGGCTCCAAGCCTTACCAATCATTATGGTCCCATAGGCGCCCATACACCTATGAACCAATCCCAAGGCCCCGCCTTGTTAGCATCCCCTTGGTACCAAGTCAAACCATAATAACTGAGACGGTACGTGTCCCCCGATCCAAATCATAAACACAATCAAGAATAACATAGCAGTTAATCACATAAGTGTACACACAAGTCCATCACAAACCATAAAAACATTCACTGCATTATTTACAAAACTATACAGTGTCTCTTCCATCCCATCTGGAAGACAAAACATTTATAACTCATAGAAACATGGGACTATGAAACTCACCTGAACAAGCTTCTCCAAGTATTCGCGCTCTAACACAAATCTAAACACACAAACGTATACAATCAAGGCATGACCACATACCAAAATAGCTCATCAATCTATGATGGATATCTAACCTTCTCCTGCAACTTAACCCCATTTATATGCCATATGCATCTCAGTACACCCCTCTATAAAGCCCTTAACTTAGTTTAGTTTATAACTCATCCCGTTAACATTTAACCCAGAATAGTCCCGTTTTTCATACTTCAAACTATGGGTCGAACACCCCCTTAACCAAAATAACATACAATGTATAAGAAACCATATGCCCTTACATGTGTTAGCTAACTCTCTCATTTGGCCTCAAGATTAAAGCTACTGTTAAGTCCTTCATATATATATATGTATATATATATATATATATACTTTTACCTATCCAGAATTTACTTATTTTAAACATATGAAAATTTTGTTATGATCAGAAGGTCTTAACCTATTCCATTTACTTAGCCCTCCTCCAGATATTTTATTTAATATATGAACTAACCCTCATGTTCATTTGAAGCTCCAATTCAACTCCTAAGGGCCCTAACCATCTTAAAACATTAATTGAAAACCCGCTGACCAAAAAACTGTTTTGACCCCCGACTGGTGTAACATGTTTTTGACCCACTTGCCCACCTCCAATTTAATTCTAGTTTCTTGCATTCAAAATCTAACTCAATTACCTTTCTTGGCATACTTGGATCACATCTTGAATGTTCTTAGAACTCTAGATATGACCAAAACATTAGCCCTAAAATTATGCCCAGTTTTTAATTACGAATTTAATTAAACTGACCTAATTAATTACCCAACAATTAATTAGTTACAAAACCTAGTTATTCTAGTCATTACATATCATTAATATACTGATTTTAATATAAACCCTAACCTAAATCCATCATTGAATGATTAAGAAAGAATTAAAAACACTTTAATCAAAAAGGGTTTTAAAGATTTTTACCTTAGAATTTTTGAAAGAAGAAAAATTAATGAAGAACCCTAAAACCACCATTGATGCCGACTTGAAGGTAATCTCCAGGGGTTTTATGAAGCATTTTGGTTAATAAAAAGTCTTTATATAGTTTCCTAATAAGTCATTGGCCCATTACAAAAGCCCGGTTCCTCTTTTTCCTTTTTTCCCTTTTATTTTTCTTTCTTGCGTCCCAAAACCGACTATTATATATATTTTTATATTTTTTTTCTTTTTATTACTTATTAATATATTATTAATAATACCTTAATTTACCTTAATTTATTTCAGCTCCTAAAGCCTCCAAAACCTCAAAACCGTAAAACTAGTCAGTTTTACGCGTATACCGTAAAAGACGTAAAAATATATAGTTTTATAAAAAATCTTGAAATATGAATTAAACTAAATAACTAAGTCCTAGATGACTTAAAACCATCCGAAAAATATTCCCGTGACTAATTGCCTTATCCAAGAGCTCAAAATGCTAAACCCTAAATCGTAAAAATACGATTTACTATAATACATATACGTACACATAAAATATTAAAATAACGCCATCTCATTTCATAGTCACTACCTTGTGAGATCATGAACATGAAAACATCACACATCGTCTCACTCACAAGGTACCCCGTACCTGAAGACGATATCCAAACCACACTCTATACACGCCAATTAACACATAAACACGTAAAGGCACGTAATTTGAACAAAATAAAAACTAAGTGACGAACCTCAAAACCGCGGTTTTCACATTATGAATATTATACTTCTTCAATATCTTATCTATATATGCATCTTGACTTAGACCAAGTAACCGTCTTTTCCTATCCCGATAGATCTTAATTCCCAGAATGTATGCAGCTTCTCCTAAATCCTTCATAGAAAAACATTTACCAAGATAATCCTTAACGACTTTAAGTCTTAGAATGTTAATTCCCATGATTAATATGTCATCAACATATAAGACTAGAAATACTACATCACTCCCACTAGCTTTGCGATATACACATGGCTCATCACGATTTTGAATAAATCCGAACTTTTTGATTTCTTCATCAAATCGTTTATTCCATTGACGTGAAGCTTACTTCAAACCATAAATAGATCTTTGAAGTTTGCACACGTGCTTTGGATTCTTAGAATCAACATACCCTTCTGGTTGTTGTATATAGATGTCTTCATCTAAGCGACCGTTCAAGAAGGCAGTTTTAACATCCATTTGCCATATCTCATAGTCATAGTATGCTGTTATAGCTATGAGAATCCTAATAGCTCTTAAGTCTGCTACGGGAGAAATCCTCGTAGTCTACGCCAAAAGTTTGAGTAAAACCTTTAGCTACTAAATGAGCTTTATAGGATTGTACTTTCCCGTCCATGTCGGTTTTCTTCTTGTATATCCACGTATGTCTCACTACTTTAGAATTTGATGGTGGATCTAAAAGAATCCAAACATCATTAGCTTTCATGAATTTCATTTCCTCATCCATATCAACTATCCACTTATCCTTCTCAGGATCAAGCATGGCAGATTTATAATTAGCAGGTTCTCTAAGATCCCCTACTTCATCCCCATACTCTATATTAAGACATATATTGCTATTTGCGTTTTTAATCCTTGCGGATCTACACAGAGGAACCAATTCCGGTGGAACCGCCAGACTTTCTGGTTCTACAAGAATTATCACTTGAAGGAGTTATGTTATTTGTGCTCAGTGTCTCATAAGAAGATAAGGATTTTGGCAAAGAGATCGAGGCCTGATCATATTTCTAGTTGTATGAGTTTTTGAGTCACGTGGAAAACACAAGTTTGGGTTACTCTACTTCATCATCAAGTAAGTTATAGTTAGATTTATTCATATGTGATCATTAAATAAAGCCTACAGATTCATAAATTATTAGCATAATTTAAGGGGAAGCTAAATTGATAGTGTTAGTCATTCACATATGACAATGAGGTGAAGATTTTTACTACTACTCGCGACTGTTATTACAACTAATGTAAGTTTTCTATTTCTAAAATTCATTATAATGCATTACCGATTCTTCATGGAAGATAAATTTGAGATTTTGAACACTTGGATTAGAAATGTGATATTGGTTAGTAGTGGTCGAAATCAAAGTTGCTTACATACAAGACCCTTATTTGGATCATGTCAAAAAGGGGAAAAAGTCTACAACGAATGTGCAACCTTTTGATCCTTGATGTTATATAATTTACAAAGGATTTACGCTTAAGGGGAAGTGTTTTGACAGCATCAACTAGGGGATATTGTTGGGTTGAAATTGTGAGTTGATGCGTCAAAACTAACAAAATAAGAAGACAAGGACTAGAGTGTACAAGTTGTAATTCTACAAGTTGGTGGAGTCTTTTTATTACTATCATAGCTTTCTTTGTTAGCTATATCTCTATTATATAAAGAGACATAGACCGTAGGTTTTTACATAACATTCTTACACAATGTAAACCTAAAGTCGAGTTCGTTTATCTATGCGTGTGTGTTCTTTGTAAACACGCCTAGGGTTATTTTTCTTAATGTTTTAATGCAAGTAAAGTTTGATGATAACATCTTGTTCTTAATCAATGTTCTATTCCGCTATGATTAACATCATATGAATGTTAATTATCCTAGATTAATGGTGTAAACCATTGAGTCTGACGATCTATAGGTTTCAACATGTTTGTCAGTGGGAACCCAGTGGTGGCTATATCCTATAGTAAGGGTGTCTCAACCCGTAAACCTACTATAAAGTTGATTTTGCACAGCTTGCAATGAGTCTCTATGACTCTAGTATTCTCTAAGAATGCTAGTTCCCACAAAAAACAAACAGCGCCCATTCTCCACTTTTTTGGAAATTCAATTCCTTGTGTTTAAATCCGAGACCGACCCGCAAAACCGAATAAAACCAAACCGACCAGGTCTCAATCGGTTTGGTTTCGGTTCAGCGTATCGTCACATTTTGGTTTCGATTTCGGTTTCGGTTCGGGTCAGTTTGTTTCGGTTCGGGTTTGACCCGATGCTCAGCCCTATCGTCCACCCACAACATCTCCAGGCATCCAAAATCTCAAAATCGGCCCTGATTTTTGGTACACTCACGTTAGATTACCAAATTATTACCATGTATTTCGTTTTGTATAAATGAATGACCAACCTCATACTAGATACTTAAAAAGTTTCATAGACCCTCATAAGTCACACCCCGAACCACTCCTTGAACACAATATTTTTGTTTAAATGTTTAATGGTAGAGTTTTGTCATGAGTTTGGCGTTTTAAAAAAATCAATTACCAAAAAAATACACTATCCAAACCAAATAACCAAAATCGACACGATTTTCTCACTTTACAAATTTTACACTTCGAGCAAATTATAGTTTGCTCGCGTGATCGCTCAAAACTCTGAGACAATTACCGGTAAGGCCCACGTGCGTTTTTAATTAAAAGAAAAAGTGAAAAGTTTATACAAGCAATCATTTACCTCTCTTTCTTTTTCTCGTATAGAATAAAAAGTACACACCAATATACTTTCCTTGTTTTACACATATAAGTAACCAAGTTATTATATTACCAATCTAGGCATGAAACTTTCAAATTTTAATATAAGTAATACGATGACCTGCTACTGGTTCAACAGGTAAATTAAGTACCACCTAATATATATTTAAATTAATTGCATACGTGGATATTTTTTTTCTAAAGCTGTTAACACAAAGGCAGTCTTGTAATTTTCTATTCAAATCTTCAACCTTTTGTTCTCATTCTCACATCTTAAATTCCCAGCAAACTAATTTAAGGATTTAGGAAAATTGATTATAATCCTTAGAACAATGAATCTTGAAAAAAATAAACCATCTAATCAATCTTCATAGATCCTTAAATTATAATCCTCACAAGAAACAAATTCACAAACTGATTCAAGGATTTAGGAAGATTGATCATATTCACCTATCCACACAACTTATACACAAACTGATTTCATTATCCATTACGATTCAATATAAAATAAAGTAAAACAAGTTCACATCATCAATGAATATGGCGACGGATTTAGATGGCTTATTCTAGGATTCGGGTATGGTGGGTTTCAATGGTGGTGTGATATACAATAAATATTGATTCTAGCATTGGAGACTGTGATGAGTAACGAGTGAAAGAGATAGCTTTTATGCACTTTTTGTGTTTTAGGGGTTAGAGGGATTTGTTTGAATTAAGAGTTTTGTTACTATGCATACAGTTAGATCATTAGGGGGTTATTGGATTGTGTTTCGTCAAATTGAGATGTTGAGATTTTATGATAATCAATACAAGAAAGTGAAGTTTACGATATTTTTCAGCCGGAATCTGCTCTAATAACTCGTCAAAATCTGATGCTACACTCGTCAGAATCTGATTTTGAATAGTCGGAAGCTGCTGCTTGTGCTATCGATTATACAATTGATAATGATTTTTAAATAGGATCATTTCATATCTATGTGAACTATAGAGTTCCCAGGTGGAAGTAAATATACAATCATTGTATATGTGGAATTTAAAAAAGAAAAATATTTATCTATTTGGAAAATTAGTAGGTCATATTTCTTAGATTGGTCAAGATTAGCCGGTTTCAGTGCCTAGTTTGATAATATACTAAGGAGTCGTTTTTTTTTTGTATTAAGTGTCTTCCCCATACGGGCTCCTGTTAGCTAAAAAATACTTTTGTGAAGTGATTTCTAAATAGAAATTTTGTGTTTTTTTTAGTTATACAAGAGTCACCATTAATAGTAAATGTCAATTTTGCCCTGATAAAATATCAAAATCTTGAGATACAGAACACATTGATCTCTCTTATCCACTCGATCATGAAACTTGAATACATTGATCCCCCACCTCAACCAAATAACATACAAATTAAAACAATCGTATATATTTTTTGTTAAATGACAAATCTTGAAATCAAAACATCACTTATTGAAACCAAATCTGCTATCAAGTTCTTGACATTTATATTTGAGATCCATCAACATATTTGAGATCCATCAACATATTAGCTAAAAAAGAATTTGCTTAAGAGGGTAATTAGAAGAAAACCGATTACTTCACATTCAATGAGGGCATCGATGGCGTGAATCGAGTGATGAACATGATTAATGATTGCTAAATATGGATCGTCACCTCGATGAATATGATTGATGAAGATGAAATTGACAAGGTTTGAGGCTAGAAGTTAAAGATGAATTGTTGAAAAAGATAAGTAGTTAAAATGAAGATAAAATTTGATAGATAAAAGATTAATATAAAGATGAGGAAAAAAAAAGAAAATAAAAAAAATGATACTGTCATATGAGAGTCTGAATTGGCAAAGGGGACTTTTTTTAACTCCTCCTAAATTAGACGATCATAAGATAAATTACAAAAAAAATCAATTTTTTGTTGTGTGGACCGAATCTCTCCTCACAAAGCCCAATAAATGAAAAATAAACTCACCTTAAGTAGGTTACCTAAATATAAATATAGGTTGCTAATATATACTTAACTTTAAAATAAAATAAAAAGAGTACACACCGATATCAATTTTGGTGACACTTTCCTTTCCCATTTTTGATAGTATAATTTAAAAAGTGTACAATTTCGTTTCTCATTTTTAAGTTCTGTGTGAGTTTTTATTACTTTTTGACATGTAAAAGGCAAGCAAATATACATACGAAAGCAAACTTATTTGCTTTTCAGGACACGTATCGCTTTATTATTTATTTTATGCGTAGTAATTGATTAATGAAAGCAATTTTCTAAAACCCAAAGGTACGGTTGGCTGCTAGGTCGTGTCGTACCTTTTGGCGTAAGGTTTTTCTCGGCGCACCACATCGGCCTTGACGCGGTAATAGCTTGCCAGTACTCCCAAGCCAACAAAATGTCGCGTTTTCTCCCTTTTTTTCAAAAACTATCCGTTGGATAGTAAAATGTAAAGGCTAGAATTTTTAAAAACACCAGATTTTCAAAATTTAACCTCTTAAATCTCTATAAAAACCTCCATATCATTCATCTTTTTATACTACTCCCAATATATTTTATAAACTCTCATTTTCTTATTTCTTCACAAAAATGAATCCAAACATCCCTCAATGGACCGGTAACATGCTTAACGACCCTTCAAACTAAATGCCGAGATCGTCTTCGAACCCCGGTTACCTCAAATCCAAATCTGAACTTCAATCAAATGCCACACTATCCAAACTTTGATCCAAGCTCGTTATGTGATGACGTATAGTCCCCAGCCGGGTCATGAACCCGGCCCACGGGTACTACCCGTATCCGGCCCATCACAGATGGGTGGGAATGATGTCATTTAAGCTTATGGGCTTGGATGAACAGTAACCGCACACACGTGTGCGGCCCACGACCCGGCATGACCGGTGTAGGGTTAGACAGAATCATATTCTATCTCTGAATGTGATTTACTCCAAAGAAGGAGATATTCACTCACCATAATTAGAGGATAACAATCAATCTAATTCTGGTGCTTATCTCTTCCTTGGGGCCGAAGTATCAATGACAGCCCATTAGTGTTTCATTGCCTATAAAAGGAACTCTCAAAGGTTCCACAAGGTATTACGTTCTATACTCTCAATTCACATAAAACCCTAACCGATTACTTACTCTCACGCTGGAGTCTAATCGTGGGAAACATTCCCACGGTAAGCCTAACGCGTGTTGTTTAGTGTGTAGGATCCCAACCAAACGATTCACTTGGTGCAGGAGCCGGAGCCCAGCCAACTCGAATTAAGCCTAA
Organism: Glebionis coronaria; assembly: GCA_025667525.1. NCBI lineage: Eukaryota > Viridiplantae > Streptophyta > Magnoliopsida > Asterales > Asteraceae > Glebionis > Glebionis coronaria. Next base: position 415,564,030 of record CM046882.1, on the reverse strand, counting down.
TTCGGGTCTAGCAAGGATCACCCAACTTTTACATCAACAAGTTGGCGCCATCCGTGGGACCATTACACTAAGCTAGAACAAAACCTCATTCTGAATTTCCAATGACGAAGGGGCATCCGCAAGCTAATCCCAGGAACACGAATCCTGGAAATCGGAAGTCCCAAGGGGAAGGGATACTCATCCCCAATAAATCACCTAGCCGCCTTGTAGGCGGACCTGGTAAACGTGGGGGTTTTCAGCCCTTGGGGGTGACGAGCACGATCTCCATAACACCCCCGCCTACTTCAACCCTGGATAACCCTGATCCAGGGAGTGCGCCCAATCCTCCTAACAAGGAGCCGCGCAGACCATCAGTGGAGGAGGAAGTAGAAGTCCTACCACTCAGCGAGGAGGATCTCACTCGAGTTCTCACGCAGAACTTTGATAGGATCGTCCTGGGGATCGCATCAAGGTTGAATCTGGGGAGGAACCTCCAATCCAGACTCAACTTTGGTGACACCAGACCAATCACCTCATCCCAAAATCAGAGGAAAAGGAAAGCCCGGCCTCAGGAACAGGGCATCTTTGAGGAAACCCCTCAACCTAGGAATGTGTTTGAGCGCATAGGAGATCGCCTCATACAGGAACTAATGCAGTCTCGAGAAGGGGGAGATAAGTCGGACGGTTCACCCGAGCGACCAGATTAAGAGCTGGCCAGAGCCGCACGCCGCACGAGCGTGTGGGACAGAATGAACACTGGGAAAAAGGCTCCTGGTTCGTCCCAAAAAAGTGGTCCTCACCCAAAGGATGGGGCACCACCCCCGTCCCCAGACCCATCAGGGGAGGACTCAGATGACCATCCGCCTAAGCGTCGCCGACCTAGGCGTACCCCTCCACCACCACCAAACAATGATGAGTATTATGGTGGCCCTTATTATCGGGATGCAGAAGCGGAGGATCTTTCCCGCCCGTGGTGTGAACCATGGAATGACCCTAGGCTCACCCGGCCATGGGCGGATCCCAGGGAAGACCCATTCACCCTCCGCATACGAAACTACTCCGAGGACACCAAACGTCGCATGCCGGCGTGTGTCAAGACCTATGATAGAACTGGTGATCCGGATGATCACCTTAAGATATTCGATACGCAGGCTAAAATTGAGCGATGGCCCATGCCTATATGGTGCCAAATGTTCAATTCAACCCTGATCGGAAATGCCCGTGACTGGCTTGAGGGACTCCCTCCATGAAGCATTGATAGTTTCACGGAAGTACGCACTGCGTTCAAGAATAATTATACTCAGAGGAAGAAGTATAATAGGGATCCGGTCTCATTGGCGACTGTCAAACAACGGCCGGGGGAGTCCACAGAAGCCTTCACTGAACGCTTCAATGATGAGTGCACGCGCATAAAAACAATGCCGGAACTCCTGAAAATCTCTAACTACATGCACGCTATAACAGACAGGGAATTGATCAGGCGCCTCAATGACAAGCGTCCAGAGAGATATGATGACCTCATGGAAAGGGTCAGAAATTTCATAGAGGGAGAAACAGCTGTTGTCGCGGCTTACCCATCCAGAGGAAATGGGTACCGGTCAAACGACCAGTCTCGGAGACAGTCGGGCGGTCAAAGAAATCAGAACAATAGCAAGGGCTCAGACTATAAGAGCCAGAACAAAGGAGGACGTCCGGACGATAAGTTTACCCCCTAAAGATGTCCTACCGGGAGATCTTGCTGACGGAAGGGGCAAACTTTCCAAGGCCTCCTCCAATGACAACTCCGCCGGACCGTAGGCAAGGGAATCGCTTCTGCGAGTTTCATAATGACAAGGGCCATGGTACGGAGGAGTGTATCCAGCTCAAGAAGCACATTGAGTCACTGATCAAATCAGGTAAACTCAAGCACTTAGTTAAGGATTGGAAGGATGGAAAAGATAACAAAAAGTATGATAAGAAGGATCCCCAAAAGGACAAACCTTCGACTATATACATGATCCAATCCAGACAACGCCGCACGAGGCAGAAAGTTGGCCAAAAATTTTCACGCGGCAGGGAAATCTCATTCCCTCCCATCATAGCAAGTGATGTGATTGATGCTCCTCTCACTATTGAGATAAGCATTGGTACACACAATGTTCGTCGCATGTATGTGGATGGAGGGTCGTCAGCAGAGGTACTGTATGAACACTGTTTTGTGCAGTTACGCCCAAAAATCAGAAGCCAGTTAGTACCGGCCACGGCGCCGCTCACGGGCTTTAGTGGAGACACTATTTGGCCGATAGGGCAACTGCGTCTGCTTGTAACCATTGGGAACGAGGAACACTCCACTACGGCGTGGATGAACTTCATGGTGATACGCTCACATTCTCCGTACAATGGGATCATAGGCAGACCAGGTATTCTGGCAATACGAGCGGTACCCTCCACGGCACACAGAATAATCAAATTCCCTGTTGATGGAGGAATCGTCACCATCTACAACACAATCGTACCAGCATCCGAGTGTCATACCGTGACAACACCGGCTCCACCTGTTCCACCTAAGGATGGATCACCGCCTCCCAATTGGAAGGTGGCAATTCACCCTGACTACCCGGAACAGGAGATATCCATAGGAGGGGCACTCTCGGATAGCGGCAAAAGGGCCATGTGCTCTCTTTTAAGTGTAAACCTAGATATATTCGCATGGGAGCCAAAGCATATGACAGGCGTGCCACGTGCGATAGCAGAGCATAAGCTCCAGATCCGCCAAGGGTACCAACCCGTCAAGCAAAAAAAGCGCGGCCAGGCGCCTGAGCGCAGCCAAGTGATATTGGAGGAAGTACGGAAATTGGTAGACGCAGGTATCATGCGCGAGGTATACTACCATGAGTGGTTATCCAATCCAGTCATGGTCAAGAAACATGACGGCAGTTGGCGCATGTGTGTGGATTTCACGGATCTGAACAAGGCCTGTCCACAGGATTGTTACCCGTTACCGGAAATTGACTGGAAGGTAGAATCCCTATGTGGATATCCTTTTAAGTGTTTTTTGGACGCGTATAAAGGATACCATCAGATCCAGATGGCAGAGGAGGATGCAGAAAAAACGGCGTTCCATACGAGTCAGGGCGTATATTGCTATACGAAAATGCCGTTTGGACTAAAGAACGCCGGTGCTACTTACCAGCGGCTTGTGGACAAGGCTTTTGAATCACAAATAGGCCGCAACCTAGAAGTCTATGTGGATGACTTAGTCATAAAAAGTCATACGGAGGATGCACTTCTCCGGGATGTCCAAGAGACATTCAACACACTAAGGAGGATTAACATGAAGCTAAATCCAAAGAAATGTATGTTTGGGGCAACGGAGGGAATGTTCCTTGGATATTTGATTGATCCAAAAGGCATCAAACCTTGCCCAGAGAAAACGGACGCAGTGATACAACTGCCATCCCCTCAGACACGGAAGGAGGTGCAATCCTTAAATGGAAAACTGGCCGGGCTGAATAGGTTCCTATCTAAATCCGCAAAGAAGTCATTACCCCTATTTAAGACACTCAAGAAGTGCATTAGGAAGGGAGACTTCTGGTGGACAAGGGAAGCCGAGGAAGCTTTTGGCCAACTCAAGCAGCACCTTGCATCTCTCCCTATGCTAGTAGCTCCCCGGCCAAAGGAGGAACTCATTATGTATCTCTCAGCCACTCATGGCGCAATAAATGTGGTACTCATGACAGATAGAGATACAGTGCAAACCCCGGTCTACTTCATAAGTAGAACATTACAAGGGCCGGAGCTGAATTACTCCTCTATGGAAAAATTGGTTTTGGCACTAGTATTTGCTACAAAGCGGCTGCGCCGATACTTTCAGGCGCACCCAATTGTAGTCATTACGGACCAACCAATCAAGCAGGTCATTTCTAGACCGGATGTGGCAGGGAGGCTACAAAAATGGAGCATCTTATTGGGGGAGCACAATATATCTTATAGACCAAGGACGGCTGTGAAAGGCCAGATCTTGGCAGATTTCCTGATCGAGAAGCCGGATGAGGAAGGGCCAATCGTTAAACAAGACGAGACTCCAACAGAACCATGCACTACAACAAAATAGGCCTAATGCAACCCTTTAAGTGCAACACTTTAAAAAATAGTTGCCTTTTAGTTAACAATAACAATAAAGCAATATTTTTATAAAAAGTGTTGCATTTAATGAGCTAATGCAACATTTTATTCCAAGTGTTGCAAATTTTATAAGAGAATGCAACATGTTTAATAAGTGTTGCATTTTAGAGTGTAACATTTAGTTCATCTTATTTAAATTGACATATATACGTAGAGAAATTTTTTTTTTTTAGTGTTTAATAAAAATTATATGTAAAAATCATAAAATTTTCAATATTGAACTTATAAATTTTCTTATTAACAAATATAATATATAAAAATAAAATATAGCAACAATGCATAATTTACAAGTTTTATTTGTATAAAAAACACGAAAAAATCAAAACCCGGATTAACCCCAAATTCAGCGGGTCTAATCAAGTTTCTAAAATATAAAACCCGATTTAATATGACTCGGTTTACGACCAAAACCAAGTAAACTGGTTAACTTAATAGGCTCGAATCAGATTTTTAAAATATTTTCATTTATAGTGCGACATCACCTAAATACGGTAAATGATAAAAATAAATTATAAAATAGACTATTATAGTAATGACAATTATAAATTTAAACATTATACATTATACATCCTATATATAAGGCAGTATATTGGTTAAATAATCGTAGGTTACTGTACCACTACTTTCTATGCCTCACAAACTCAACAGTTCACGCGCTTTTTTATAATTGTGTCTTAAAAGGAAAATGTAAAAAAAGCCCCTCATCTCACAACTGCGTCTGATGATGTACTCATCTTCTTCACTCGCCCCCTCTCTTACACTCTGAAACTCAAATGATAAAAAAGTCACCTCACTCCACTTCATTAATAGGTATGATACGTGTTTTATTTTAAAGCCATCGTATTTATCATCTACATACAGATGTCTCATTTTCTTATAAGATAAAATAATCTCCTTCCACCGCTATTTTCTTACCTAAGAAAATCCTAGATCCATCGAAAAAATCAGAAATCAATTGATTCTGATTAAACAAGATCCAATACATACGTTTTGGTAAAGGTGTCTTTAATTTTTTGTGTTTTAAACATTGGTTTGGGGTAGTTTTGTTTTTGAGGATTTAGTTTAAGGGATTTGATGGGTCTGTGTTTAGTAAAGCTATGATATTATAAGTTCTGGATAAGTTTGATTATATCTAATAATTTTGTTTGTTAAATTTTTTTGCCCAGGTGACGAACAACACCACCATCAGAATTAATGATGTTATAAGTTTTGGGCAAGTTTGATTGTATCTAACTGCTTTCTCCAATCCACTCACACACATCTTTGGCTATATAACCTGACACATCTCTGGATTACTGTTTTCTTGAATCTTCTTCCACCGATTCACATACACCCTTTTATATACACAGACCAGGGTTTGATTTTGAGGATTTTTTTCTTCACGCGATGTCTTAATTATTTTTTGTGTTAGAAGCAAGTATGAAACATAATATGTAGGTGAGTTTTTATTGAATTTCGGTTGAAAGTTTTCATTTTTATTTTCAGGAGCAGCAGGTGGTGATGCCGATCATGAAACCCTTATTTGGGTATCTATTAATTTTAATCTTTGGTAAAACAATTTGATGTTTTTATATACATTTATGATTTTGGAAAAAGGTTTTTTTTTAAATTGATTATAAATGTGTTAATGATGGTTTAATTTGGTTTTTAGGTTGCTAATTTTATTGGTGTAACTTGAATTCAAGCTCAGGAGTTTGTTGATGATAAAAAGGTACAATTTCTTATTATTGTTTTGATTTTTGGAAAGTTGGTTTTGTTAGAAATCGGTTGGATTATGTTAGGTTTTTTTTTTGGGGGTTTTATTGAAATTTGATTAAGAAAAATAAGAAATAAATAAAATTTACTTAAAATTGGACTTTTTTTGGTTAATTGTGATTAAGACATTCTTTTGTTATTATTGTTATTCATGATAGTTGAATTGGTGCTAATTTTGACACGGCGACGTGTATTCAGAGTACAGATATGAAATTTGAACTTCTGTTCTGTAATCGTGGATTGCTAAAAAATATGGAATTAAGCCTGGAGAATGAATGTAGGCTTTTTGGTCAAACGTGGCTGAAAGATTAGTAATTACGCTTTTTTTTTGTTGATTGATACTAAATGATGCATTAGAATAATTGAAATTGCTTGATTATTGTTGAATACGTAAAAGCATACTGATGGAGTATGCTTTAAGGTGGGTTGAAATTTTTGGGTATTCTGTTTATTCTAGGTAAGATTTGCAGGTAGTGTTTCTCTTTATCCTGTTGGACTAAAGAAGAGTCATTTTGAATTGCGTGTCCACTTCCGCAATCGTATTGGAAGAAACAATAGAAATGGAATTTGAAGGCATAGATAAGTTAAGAAACACTAATGCCTGTTTGTTCTTGAGATTATGTATATATGTCCTAAAAATGGTTTTTCTTAAACCTCTCGATTTGGTACTGATGTGGGCATGTAGAAAAAAAAAGAAAACTTTTTGACTCCAATAAAAATGACTACTTGGCTGGATTTCTAATACTATATACATTCCCAGGCACTCGCGTCACAACACCAGATATTGGGATGGTCTTAAGTTCAACGAACCTTTGAGGTGAGTGTTGTTCAAGAAAATTTCTTTTTAGCAATGTGTGATTAGCCATCGACAAACAAGAAGAAAAACCCATACCCATATATTAAACTGTGGAAGGTGCAACCGTGCCGGTCAGTTTTTCACCATGTCCGACGTGCAGCTGACAGATCGGAACATGCTCACAATGTACACTTGATATCGGTAAGCAAGACGAAATCTATATCTCTTATTTGACAAGCGTACGAGGGTGGGTATCTTTGTTTTACAAATTGACAGCTCTAAGTAGGTAAAGTAGCAATTTTTACATATTAGGAGGTTGTATTCCTGCCTTTTCTTTGCTCATCGACTTGATCATTTTGGGGAGATGAAAAGTTCCAGTATGGAACTCCAAACACTTATAAATGAATAAGATTTTGTAAATGGTTAAATACACACGTAAAATGTGAACCTAAAGGTATTTGTTGTGGATAGGCCGAATGTTTTTATAAAATTGGTCAAATCTGGCATGTATAAATGGTACACGTCTGAAATTTTTAGTCGACTTAAATTTCCAACACTTTTGTTGAAATTGAAACGTCAAAGTATGCGGGATTTCTATCTTCTCAGAAGATAGACGTAATACTTTAATTTTTCGCTGTGTGTCATTTTTTAGGTGAACAAGAAAGCGTTATATGTTAATTGTTAATTTAAGTGATAAATTATGCATGTATGTAGGTCAACTTGATGAAGTGAAGGAGAAAGTCAAGAAACAAAATGCCAAGAACCTTTTGATTTATTTATGGCAGCATGTAACCTTCATATGTAGCAACTGATGCAAGAAAAGAAAAGAGGAGAGACAAGCACGCTTACATGATCAGTTGTGTATATTTGTTGTTTCTAAAGACAAATGGACCCATGAGCATTCATAAAATGAAATATCTATTTATCCTCTATGATGCTTTTCTATATATAGACCGTAACAAAAAAAATTAAGATTGTTGTAGTGAGATATCCTCTATGATGCTTCTTTGCTCGCAACAAAATACTCAACAACCCGAGGCGCAGCCCGGGCTTATACCCTTGTTAATATAGGAGTAACAAAAATATGGTTTAATCCAATTTAATAAATAAATTCATTTGTACCCCAAAAATCGCAAATCCCAGTATCCCAAAAAATCCCAAATCTCAGTTTCCGCCTAAAATCCCAAATCCTAAAAAATTAAGCGCCATTTTTTTTCATTTGCATCCCAATAAAATTTTTGAGTTCCCTCCTCCTTTAAGCGAATCCAGATTTCCTCTAAGTCAAAACGCTCAACCCTTCATCTCTTGATTGAACATGCTTCCCCTTTGAAAGGTAATTTTGTTCTAATATTTACATCAATTTTTTGAATGTGGACTTTCAAATATATGTTATATCAGTCTAGTATGCTTAATAACTCGACAATATTTTATTTTGTTGTTACTGTTTGATGATATGTTTAGACTATTTTTGTTGAACACTAGGTGTTTGATTAAAATCACCACTAAGACCATCAATACTTAGTACTTCTAATAGCATAAGTATAAGATATTCATGATGCTCATTCTTTTGTATTGTATTCCAGTAACATTAGATACCTCTTTTTGTAAGATGGACATCTAAGGTTGTGTTTGTTTTGGCTTAATTGTGGGACCCGACCTGAACCCGATAAGCCTTATCGGGTCGGGTTAAATCGGGTTAAAAATATCTATTGGGTTGATTTGACCTGAACCCGATAACCCGATAGTGTTATAAGGTCGGGTTCGGGTCATATTATTTTTCTTATCGGGTTAACCCGATACACCCGATATCTTAAAAAACCTTTTTTACAGGTAATTGCAGCCCACTTTTAAATAGTTGATACCTTTATTTAGCGATCATTATGTGTTGATAATTTATTTCTTAGCATTGTGTTATAAATTCAAAACTTGCAAGACTTACGTAGTGATACTATAGTCATTTACAGTAGCTTATTAATGTCAAGATTATGTAGAATGCGTATACTGGAATGGCTTTTTAATTTAACTAGCGGCAAAAGAGTTTTAAAAGCAGAGATTCATGCTTGTGAAAAAATAAATTTCACTGTGGTAACGAGATTGTAGCTTATCTCTATAGAACATGATAACCTCTTCACTTCAATACTCAGAAAATTGTTACTCTTACCCTGAGACCTGAGTGTACTAAAAACTCAAAACAAAAAGCCAACGCTTTTCTAATAATTTTGGGCACTGGAATTTTTTGTGATCATTTATACAGCCGCGCTATTTCTATTTTCATTTGGAATATCAATATCTGAATGTTACTGCATGTGTTTTAAGTTACAATATTATCTTAGTTGAATTAAAAAAGCCAACCCGATAACCCAAATAACCCGACCAGATATGACCTGATTTGTTATCAACCCGAACCCGACTTCTTGTAGGGTCGGGTTGCGGGTCACTTTTTTCTAGTCCAAAACCCGAATCAACCTGACCCGATAGGCCCGATAACCCGACCCGATAACTCCCCTATGTGGGATTATTAGCTTATTTGACTTTGGCTTATTTTTCATAAGCCTCAATTTTTTAGCTTATTCTAAGACTTCTGAACTTATAAAAGTTTATTAGGATATAATAAACTTATATAACTAAGTGAGTATCAAAAATTAGCCACAAAATTGGTGCTTATGAGTTATGAAATGTAAGCGGAAATCAAATAAGCTCATAAGTCGACATAAGCCGAATCAATAACACCCTAAATATAAGTGAGGTGATTTGCACACTCCTCATATTGATTGGGACACTCAAAATTAGTATGTCATGACACATATACCCTCGGTTCACTTCTAATCATGTTTACATTTATAAGGGTATATGTGTCAATACACACTAATTTAGAGTGTCTCAATCAATTTGAAGAGTGTGCAAATCACCTCCCTAAATATAACAACACTACTTTTATGGTTCTCATGGTCTTCACTTTAGCATTATATTTGGGTCAATTGCTGTATATTCCATCATGTATAAATTAATGTGTTTATAATGTTAGATAGACGATCCACATCTGCAAGTTGTGGTGAAGTCATATGTAATTTTGAACTTACAAATAAATTTTATGACCCATATAAAATGAAAACCTCAAACAATGAGTTATACATATAAATGCATAATATTAATCTTGCAGAAGATTGAAAAGTCACATTAAAACGCTTAAAGACCACTATGTAGTTTAGTTTTTTTTATAAACCATTTAATCTCATCATATTTTTGTTAACTTGTAATTGGATATGCATATGACCACTTCTCTGTTATGCCCTCTTAGATTTTACGAGTAGTATGTAGGGGTGTCAATCAGGTTGCCGTCTTATCACGTTGGGTCTATTCGGTTTTAGGAAAATAATTTTTGACCCGCAACCTGACTCGATAAGGAATCGGGTTATCGGGTTCGGGTCATATTCAGGTCACGTGATTCGAGTTATCGGGTCATACTAAAAATGAGTTCACTATTTGCTTTTTATCATTAGATTATCTTCTCGGTGATACAGTGGCAAAGTAAAGTAGCAAAGCAAGTTAATGTTACAGTACGTAGCAAAGTAAAGTCACATTAGCAAAACATCATAATTACTTAACGTGTTACAGTAGAAAACAAAACAAAACAAAGTTCCATATCTAGTCATTCCAAATTACGTGAAGACTCCTATGGTATATTAAGGCTGAGAATAACCGATCGAAACCAAAATTAACCGACCGAACCGATCCCGATACCGAGTCAATCGGTACGGTTATCGGCTGGAAAAAAGTGTATTTTCGGTATTCGGGTCGGGACAAAAACCGAATTGACCCGATATAGCCCAACATAGCCCGAGTAATATGATACTACTACTTTCTTTCTCATCCGCATATCATTTACCAATCCCATCTCTCTCACAATACTTTCTTTCTCATCTCTCTCACTCTCTGTATCAAGGAAAAAAACCCGACTGCATCTTCAAGGGATTATTCACCTTCAATGGATGAACAAAACACTCACCAATATTGAACTTCAATATCAAATGTTGTTTTGGTGAGTGTTTTGTTCATCCACTGAAGACGAATTTCATATAAAGATGAATTTCAATAATTGAAGTAAGTTTTCTAATTATTCATTTTAATTAATTTAAATTATTAATTAGATAAACAAGTTGCTACTGTTATTAATTAGAAAAACAAATTGCTACTGTTATTAATAGTCTTGTAAGAAGTGTTTGGATTTGCAGTTTTAGATTTTTTATTAAGGGGTGTTTGGATTTGCAGTTTTAAGTTTCTGGGATTTTCGGTTTCGGTATGAACCGATTATAAACCCGAAAAAACCAGTCTAACCGAACCGAACCGAGTTGTTTCGGTTTCGGTTCACCATTTTCCCTTGTTTCGGTTTCGGGATTACTCAGGACAGGTCGGTTTTGGCCCGATGCTCAGCGCTAGGTATAATGGTATTAGTTGTTTAATAATCATTAACTAAAAAATAGGTATTTGATTTATACGGAACTTTGATTTTAATAGTTGATTTACCCTAAGCAAGTCACTGATTGGAAATAAATGCATGCAAGAACAAAGTGTAGACGACAATATGAATGATTATGAGCGGAAAAAAATGTTAATGGTTCAGGAGAATCAAGAAAGATTACTACAGTTGGGAGTAAAAAAATATTGCTAAGTCCTTTACAAGTTTAGTAGAAGGCGACAAAACAAAGAAAAGAAAAAAGAAAACAGTTGCCAACTTTATGGACCAAGAAAGATGTGATGGTAATTCCATGCCAATATATCTTTAACAAAACTATCTATATATTGTACTAGATTCCTTTATTGTACATGGGTTGATTTAAAAATTTTTAACCGTGTAGAAGCGTTGTTTGGCTGCAAAGGATTTGCGTTTGTCTCAAAAACTATGCACATAGCTGGTCCAAAAAGTTATGCAGGATTCATGAGGAAATGGTAATGCCTTTGCTGTCATGTTTGATGTTCATGCTATCCACATGAATGATACATCTTAATGATATTGATTAAAAATACAGAAAAAAGAAGATCCAAACAAGGAAGAACCTACCTTAACTCAATTGTTTGAGCGCACATGCCATAGGAAAGAAGGAAAAGTATGCTGATACATAGATCACACTGAGAATAAAATTGTAAGACAATAAAATACCTATATAGATTATATCATGTATTCCTATTATGTTTACTTAACTTTTTATTTATTGAAGGAAAAAACGAGGAACTATAAAATGAAAGGGCTCCTGCAATCCTTTCTTGGTTGTTATCAACAAAGAGTATGATGTACATCGTAGACTTTTTGGTATAGGTGTTACTAATACGTTAATAAAGAAGGTGAATGGAGATGGTAGTGCCTCTAAGGTCCTGAGGTAGATTGTGTAATCACCCACAGTTACTTTAGAAGTTGAAAATAGTTATGCAAAGAGACATTGAAGCAAACTATGAACGGAGTATCAGCGAGTTAAAAGAGGATCATGCAAGGGAACTAGAAGCTATGTAGAAAAAAAATGACGACCGTGAAAAACTAATTGAAGATCTTGTGCAGAAGATATTAGGAAACTACCTCCTGAAGTTATCCGCGGATTTTTAACATAAGAGATCATTGAACTTTCATACAAGGTATGTGAGGTCTTATTTTTATATAGTGGTAAATACTCCTTTGTGTCACTCAATACAAGAAGATACTTACATGATTAGTTCGGACAATGTTTACCAGGCTACATGTTTTTTGGTGTTCGGATGCAAGCAAATTTGCAGCTATGATGAGATGAAATAGTTTTGTTGAAGATACATGTGGATGAAGATTTAGTACTATAAGTGGGTGCAATTGATTTTTGTGTTTCATTACGCTTTATGCTCTGTACGCTTGTTATTTTGATGATGGAAAAACTTTTAGTTGAATTTGATATTATCGACCATATATTGTTATGGTACTGGTGTAAGTTATGACCATATATATTGTTATGGTACTGGTGTAAGTTATGAACTGACATTTGTATTTGAAATATGATACTATTGATTATGATGGAAAAAAGTTTTGTATCAATATTTTATTAAAACATTTTTATGTTTGTAGTTTTGAAATTTTTAGAGTAAATATGTGGCACCAAAAGTGTCGCCTTTCGTGACAAAAGTGTTGCACTAGTATTGTTAAAGAGAAAAGTAAGTGTTGTAATAAATGACGGAAAGTGTTGCATTTGATGCATAAAAGTGTTGTCATTAATAGGTGGTGTTGTATAGTAAGAAGTGTTGCACATAACTATTAAAAGTGTTGTCATATGAAAGTGTTGTATTTGTTAACACAAAGCAACACTTTGCCAAAAGTGTTGTACATTATGGAAAAAGTGTTGCTTTAGGCCTAATGCAACGGAGCCTAAGGCAACACTTCAAGAAGAGTTGCACTAGGCATAATGTAACATTTTTTTAGGCCTAATACAACACTTTTCAAGTGTTGCTATAGTCCCATTTTCTAGTAGTGATGGGTGCTATTTACGGACGGATCTTCGTGTACGGATGGCTCCGGAGCTGGTCTCATCCTCACAAACCCGGAAGGAATGTGTTGGGAATAAATTAAGGCCAGATCACTTGAGCGCTGACAAGAACAATTCAAGCGTTGATAAGAACAAAGCAAGCGCTGACAGCTCAAGCGTTGACAAGTTAAAGTCAAGCGTTGACACATTGAAGACAAGCACTGATGGAAGATATAATCTACACGTTTATTATATTCTAGAATACTTCTAGTAAGGATAGAAACGACAATGTATTTTCTATATTTATCTTTACCTAGAATAGCTGATACGTAGATTATTGTACAAGGCTTCTTATGTCTATAAAAGAAGGCCTTTAGGTTAATGTTCAACATATAAGTTTTACATAAGTTTTCATTCGTAAACATCTTTCATTGTAAGCAAGTTCGACATTCATAATCAAAGTGAAAGTTTGTTTACATCTTGTGTGTTCTTGTTTAAGTGTTAAATTCCGCATAACACTTAGATTCATAAAGCATATACAAAGGTTTCTCTACGTGTATTACTTGATCTAATCTCGTATACACAAAGCTAATCGATCTAAGTTTGGGATCAACAAGTGGTATCAGAGCTTGTTGAGGAACTTTTGATCTTTAAGGAACACCAGAACCCTAAAAACACCAAAACCCTAATTTTCTCAGAAACCCTAACAACATCATGTCTGAAGTAATAACCTCCTCCTCCTCAGCCTTACCAAACATCAAGATTCCCATGCTTGATGCAACCAACTTTGACTTATGGAAGTTGAACTTTGAACAATATCTGGGGATCTATGACTACACACTCTGGGAGATTATTGAATATGGAAACTCATTCAATAAGGCTCAAAAGATTCTTGATGCCATTAGTCAAAGAACAGCTGTTGAAGGATGCCCTGAAGAGGATAAGAAAGAAAAACCTGGAGATGGTAGAGCTGTAGCTGCTGAAGATATTGCAAAGAAAAGGGTTGACATGAAAGCCCTAAATATTCTGAAAGTCTCTTTGGGACAAGAAAACCAGCATAAATATAGAGGCTATGAATCTGCTAAGGATCTTTGGGAAGCTCTTGAAGTTGCATATGGTGGTAATGCAGACACTAAGGAAGAAAAGAAAAAGCAACTTCTGCATGATTATGCTGTCTTCAAAGCTCAACCCAATGAGAAACTGAGTAGTGTGAGAAGCAGATTGCTTGACATCACAAGCAAGTTGTCCTTCATGGGGACACAAGTTGGTGATGTTGACACCAATGCTACCTTTCTTAAAAGTCTTGGTGAGGCATGGAAGATTGAGGCAAGATCTATTCTTGCCAACAATACTTACAAGAGCTCCTCGTTTGATGACATCTACAACAAACTAAGACTGTTGGAAGATGAAACTCTTTCAGAGCATGGAAGCAAATCTACCACCAGCAACATGGCCTTCTTCTCTCATAGTGAAGGTCAATTCAATCAGAAGGACTCTTATATGCATCCAGTTACTGGATCATCATATGTCAGCGCTGGAACAAGTCCTGTCAACGTCTCCTTTTCAGACGCTGACACATTCAAGAATGACTCCCCAAGAGTTAAACCTGCTGGTTTGGATTTGGATACTGTTTGTGCTTACATTGCTTTTTTGCCCAATGGTTCAGTGATTACATATGAGGACCTTGAGCAGATAAGTGATGAGCACTTGGAAGAGATGGACATCAAGTGGAACATGGCTCTTGCTAGTATAAGAGCAAATAGGTGGAACAGAAGGTTTAAAAAGAAGATGACCTTCAATGCTAAAGACACAGCTGGATTTGATAAATCCAAAGTTGAATGCTACAACTGTCATCGTATGGGGCACTTCATGAGGGAATGCAGATCTCCTAGAAGATCTGATGCTGGTAAACCCTCAAGTCAGGATGTTAAAGCTAAGGATTCCAAAGCCATGGTTGCATTTCAAGGAATTGATGGTACAGGATGGGATTGGAGCTATCTGGCTAAGAATGCTGAAGAGGATAAAGATTTGGTTGCTGATATTGAAGAAGAAGAGCATGTTGAATATGCTCTCATGGCACACTCATCCTCTTCATCTGATAATGAGGTATATGATGATGCTTTTTGTAGCAAAGGTTGTAGGTTAAACACTGAAAGACTTAACAAAGAGGTGTTAAAACTAAAAGATGATATGAGTACTGAAAGGTGTAAATTGTCTAATTACCAACTAGCTCTTACTGAAACTGAGAAAACCGTTTCTAAATACAAGAAAATGGAATTTGACTTAAAAGATAAGATCAATATCTTAAAACATGAGCTAGAGGGTAGTATGGATGTTAGAAACATCATGAAAAAGGTTAATAGTGAATTACAGGCTAAGTTAGATGAGGCCATTAAGAATAAAGATAATGTTGACCTCAAAATTCAAAGATTTGATAGAGCCACCCAAACCCTAGGAGACTGTGTAGCTAAACAAAGGGATCCTAAGGACATGACTGGGATTGGGATGAATGATTACTCTCTGGTTCCACCACCAGCTGGTGACTTCTATGGTGTCCAACGAAGGGACTTATCTTGGACTGGTTTACCAGAGCTCCAAGAGGAGGAATTCATTCCTCCACCAAGAGTTGTCACTCCAGTGGAAGAGTATCAAGAAAAATTGACTGACCTAAATGAGTGGAAGAAAGCTAACCCTACTTTATTTGTTAAGGGAGGTTTGCTATGTGAAAGTCCCAATGAATCACCACCCATTAAGGTTACTCACCCAATCACTGGTAAAGCTGTTGACCTAGGCTCAAACACTGTTAGAAGACCTACCATTAAATATGCAGAGATGTATAGGAATAATAGGTCACCCAAGAGCCAAGTTAGCAATCATGGAATAGGTTTCTTCTCTTCTAGACCTAAGGTTGTGTCTAAGAAAGCCTGTTACACTTGTGGTAGCTTTTCACATTTGGCATACAAGTGTGTCAACGCTCCCAAAGCCAGCGCTGACAGGAACAATTTCAGCGCTGACATGAAGAAAGTCAACGTTGTTAGAAAGTCAAACGTTGTCAGACCCAAACCTTGTGTGCAGCAAAGTCCACAAGTGATTAGACCTGCCCCATTCTTTTCTAGAAGGTCTAACACTCATGGACAAAGACCTTTTCAAAAGACAAACACCTGGTCAAATAGACAATGGGTTCCTGTAGCAAACCCTAGGTTCAACGCTGACAAGGGTAATTTCAGCGTTGACAGGACAAATTCTAACGCTGACAGAAACGTGACCAGACCTAAATATTTGCAGCCACAAGGTAAGGGGTCTAAAGCTTCTCCAAGCTTAACATGGAGACCCAAGAAAGATCAAAACCCTAATGATAATGGGATTTCAATGACTTGCAATAGATTTAATTACATTTCAAAGGTCATTACAAAACCTATTGGGGTTAACTGGGTATTTCATCCTAAAAAGGATGAGAATGGGGTTGTTGTGAGAACTAAGTCTGTTCTTATTGAACAACCAGATGAATCCAAGTCTTTTGAGACTTGGGTTCCCAAAGAAAACTAATTTGTTTTCTTTATGTGCAGGGCATTCAAAGACAGATCAATGATTATGGATATTGGGATAGTGGATGCTCAAGGCACATGACAGGGAAGGAATACTATCTGACGAATTTCACCCCTATTAAAGATGGTGATAAGGTATACTTTGGAGGTGTTTATGGTACCATTACAGGCAAAGGAACCCTTCTCACCAATAATCTTCGTTTTGAGAACGTCTTCCTGGTAAAAGAACTTGACTATAATCTGTTTAGTGTATCACAAGTATGTGATAACAAAAATAAAGTTCTTTTTACTGATACTGAGTGTTTGGTGTTAAGCAAGGATTTTAAGATCCCTGATGAGAAATATATTGAGTATAGAACACCTAGGCATAAGGACATATATAATGTGAATTTAAATGGGATTAAAATAAATACAAATATGTCTTGTTTTTATGCTAAGGCCTCAGTAGATGAGAGTAATTTGTGGCACAGGAGACTAGGGCACATAAATTTTAAAAATATAAATAGACTCGTGAGGCTTGGTTTAGTTGATGGTTTGCCTGAGAAGGCCTTCCACAATGACCACTCTTGTGTTACATGTCTTAAAGGCAAGCAGCACAAGGTCTCATTCAAGTCCAAACAGGTGCATACTAGTTCCAGACCTCTTCATATGCTTCACATGGACCTCTTTGGTCCAACAAATATAGAAAGTTTGAATGGTAAGTCATATTGCTTTGTTGTCACAAATGACTTCTCTAGATTTACTTGGACATTCTTTCTAGCTATGAAGAGTGACACAGCTGATGTTCTTATTGATTTTATCACTCAGATTGAGAAAAGGTCTGGTAATGAGGTTAAAATGCTGAGGAGTGATAATGGTGGAGAATTTAGGAACAAGAAGCTAGATGATTTCTGTGCCAGGAAAGGAATTACTAGGCAATTTAGTATTGCTAGAACCCCACAACAAAATGGGGTTGCTGAGAAGAAAAATATAACCCTAATTGAAGCAGCCAGAACAATGTTGGCTGATGCTCACTTTCCAATAGCCTTTTGGGCTGAGGCTGTTAATACAACATGCTATGTGCAAAATAGAGCATTGGTCAACAAAATTCAGAACAAAACACCTTATGAGTTACTTTGGGGAAGAAAACCTAATATTGGTTTTCTCAGACCCTTTGGTTATCATGTAGTAGTATTGGATACTAGTGATGCCTTAGGGAAATTTAGTGCAAAAGGTGATGAGGGCTACTTCATGGGGTATTCAGTGCAGAGCAAGGGTTATAGGGTTTATCTTAAGGAGGACAAACGTATAGTTGAGAGAGTACATGTTAGGTTCTTAGAGAATAAACCTAGTGATCCTGAAAGTGGTCCTAATTAGTTGTTTGATTTGGAACCCTTATCTAGAACTTTAAATTATATGCTTGTCACTAATCCAGACATTGTGAAGGTAACTTCAAATGTTGTGGAGGAACAAGTTGTTAATGTTTCAGGTACACAGGTTAATGAGAGGGTTGGATCACAAGCAGAAAAGGCATCTCCTATATTAGAATATGTCACAATTCCCATTTGGACAGATGCTTTTGCTGCTGCTGCTGCTGGACAAGATAATGGTGGTTTCCAAATACCACCAGATACAAACATGCATGGTTCTTCAGGCGCTGACAAAGGTAAATCTAGCGCTGACAAGACCAATTCAGACGTTGATGGCTCAGACGTTGACAACAACAGTTCAAGCGTTGTTAGCCCAAGTGCTGACAAACAAAGTTCAGACGTTGACAACACCTTTGCACATCTTTTCTCTTCCACTTTTGAACAAGGTGAACCTTCCAATTCTTATGAAGAAGGTCATCCTTATGTTGATATAAGAGAGTCTGATGAAGAAGATATTGGCAACATGGAGCGTGAGGTTGAGGACACCAGACTTTTTGAAGGAGGGGTTCTCACTTTCACAATGAAGAATCACCCCACATCTCAGATCATTGGTGATATTATGACTCCAGTTCAGACTAGAAGATCTCATCAAGGTCTTGGTGGGTTTATTGCCAATATACACAAGAAGGTTGATACCCCTCTTGTGCAAGCATGTTTGTTTGCATGTTTTCTGTCACAAGAAGAACCCAAGAAAATATTTGATGCTCTCAAAGAACCAAGTTGGGTGGAAGTAATGCAGGATGAGCTTCACCAATTTGCAATTCAGGATGTTTGGGAGCTGGTTGATTGTCCTAGATGTGTCAGACCTATAGGGACAAGATGGGTTCTAAGGAACAAAAGAGATGAAAGAGGCATTGTGGTCAGAAATAAGGCAAGGTTAGTGGCTCAAGGTTATACACAAGATGAGGGGATAGACTATGAGGAGGTCTTTGCACCAGTTGCAAGGATTGAAGCTATTAGGATTTTTCTAGCCTATGCCTCTTGCATGGGTTTCACAGTCTATCAGATGGATGTTAAGAGTGCTTTTCTCTATGGCACCATTGTTGAGGAAGTATATGTAATGCAACCTCCTGGTTTTGAAGATCCAGAGCATCCAGATAAAGTGTATAGAGTCAAAAAGGCTATGTATGGCCTTCATCAAGCCCCTAGAGCATGGTATGGTACTTTGTCTACCTATTTGGTGGACAATGGATTCAAGAGGGGCACCATAGATCAGACACTATTTACAAAGAAGAAAGGCAAGGATGTGTTGCTTGTGCAGGTCTATGTTGATGATATCATTTTTGGGTCTACTGATCCAAAGATGAGTGAGGATTTCTCCAAGCTTATGACAGACAAATTCAAGATGAGTGCTATGGGGGAGATGAACTTCTTTCTTGGTTTACAAGTTCAGCAGAAAGAGGATGGTATCTTCATCTCCCAGGACAAATATGTTGCTGAGATCTTGAAGAAGTTTGGCTTTTCTCCACATGAAAAGAGGGCTACTACTCCTATGGATAGAGAACACCCTTGGGGAAAGATTGGAGATGGGAAAGATGTTGATGTCAGGCATTATAGATCCATGATTGGATCCTTGATGTATCTTACTGCCTCTAGACCTGACATTATGTTTGCTGTGTGTGCTTGTGCACGTCATCAAGTGACTCCCAAAAAATGTCACCTTTATGCTGTGAAGAGGATCTTTAGGTACCTAAGATGTTATCCTAGTCTTGGTTTGTGGTACCCAAAGGATTCACCATTAGAGCTGATTGCATATTCAGATAGTGATTATGGAGGTGATAAGTTTGATAGGAAATCCACAACTGGTGGATGTCAGTTTCTTGGGAGTAGGTTAATATCTTGGCAATGCAAGAAACAAACAGTGGTGGCTAATTCTACAACTGAAGCAGAGTATGTGGCTGCAGCTGCATGTTGTGGACAAGTGTTATGGATTCAGAACCAGCTGTTGGACTATGGGTATAATTTCATGCATACTAAGATATTTGTTGACAATAATAGTACTTTATGCATCATTAAGAATCCTGTACATCATTCTAAAACTAAACACATAGAAATTAGACACCATTTTATAAGAGATTGCTTTGAGAAAGGTTTAATACAACCAGATAGGGTTGACACTGAGGAAAATGTGTCAGATTTATTAACTAAACCTTTTGATGCTGGGAGATTTCAATACTTGGTAACACGTATTGGAATGGTTAATCTCACTTAATATGTGTTTTGGATTCTTTTTGTAAAAGTATGTACAGGATGATGCATTATTATTATTGGTCTTATTGATGATTTAGATTTTCCACTATATTTTTCTAACACTGACAAAGGTTGCTTGAACACTGATAAGTGTTTTTGCAACGTTGTCAGCAATATAATTGTCTAACGCTGACAAAGCTTCCCTCAACGCTGTCATGTGTTATCGGGGCGTTGTCAGCAACAATGTTAGTTTTGTGGTTTTCAATCTAAATGTGCAGATGGTGTTAGCAGTATACCACTGGATACAGAGTTGCTTATGGATCAATGGAGAAGCATTTGGACAAGTTTTTATTTATGGATGATGGTTGGAATGTTTCATTCCTATCTTGACATAAATTTTTTATGTTCATGCATGATTTTAGCAAACTTTTTGTATCATAGTTTAAGGGGAGGTTTTAGGAACCTTTAGGATGTTTGGGTATCCATATGATACTCTTATCACAATTCTAGATTGTGTCCACAGGTGAGTATGAGTTAGTTTTACTAAATCATGAGGCACTGTAGCATGCATAGTATATCAACTTTGCATGCTGCCAAGACATTTTTGGCCTAGAATTGGTTGTGGTCTGTTGGGCGACTTGGGAATGATTTTGATATGGGATTTACCTGGGAGTAACAAGGATTTTATAAGGTAACTTTGTTGTTAAGAGTTTTGGTTAGCAAGGGACACTAGAGGACTGTTATGTCTATCTTGCTTATGCAAGTGTGCATAACTGGACAGTGCTTGCCGCCCTATGATAATTATCAGCTTTTGGTTATCTTCTCTAGGATAAATTACTTGTTAAGGTCATTTTTCACTTTTTAAAATATTTTTATTTTTGGACGCTGACAAGATTTTTCCAAGCGTTGTTGTGACCAAATTGGACGCTGACATGGCTTTAGGCAAACGTTGACAAGATTATAGCCGTTGGGCGTTGATAGGTTATTTTTGACCGTTGACACTCAATGGGACCTACCCAGTTGTTACTTTTTGACATATTTTCAAGCCGTAATTTTAGGAGTTGTTACTTTCATTTAATGCATGAGATAACTTATAACTTTTTCAATATTTTCATGATTGATTTTTGAAAATCTTTGCCTATTTTTGGGCCAATCACATGCATTCTTTCTCTCCTATAAATTTGGCTCCTATTTTAAACATGGTATCTATAATTCTTGTCTAACACTTTTCTCTTATCAACTTCATCTTCTTCACTTAAAATTAACAGCTTTCATCAATGGCACCAAAGTTTAACTCAGCAGAATTGGCATTGGGGTTCAGATCACAACACAACATGATTGCTTATCTTGACGCTGATGATGATCTGTTTCCTCAATACACACAAATGGTGGCGTATTTGAATGCATCCCCATTAAGGTATGCTCTTTCTCATGCACCACTCATTCCAGTCACACACATTAAGCAGTTTTGGAACACTGTCAGTTCCTCAACAGTTAATGGAGTGACCACATTGACTTCTATTGTTCATGGGAGATCTTGGGTGGTTACTGAGGCTTTGGTACGCCAAGCCTTGCATCTTGATGATGCTGATGGTATAGTCACCCTTCCCATAAATGAAATAGAACAAGGGCTTAGGGCTTTGGGATATCCCTTTCCTGATGAAGGTACTCTAAACAAGTATCATAAGCAGGAATTTCCCCCAGCCTGGAGTACCTCATACACGTCCTCCTTTAATGTTTGAGTCCTAAATGTACTGCACACAATGAGATCAATAGATCCATTGCAAGTGCTATTGTGTGCATTGCAACAGGGCAAAAATACAACTATTCTAAAATGATTTTTGAGGGGATGTGTAAAAACAAGGGGACAAAAATAACTTTAGCTTATCCCCGTTTTCTGCAAATGGTTTTTGATGATCAAGGTTACTGCTCAAGGGATCATAATGATTTTTATAAGATCCCTGAGCAAAAGAAAGCTATTTTTATGAAGATGGATTCACCACCCCATAGAGACTTACCTTTAACCCAAGCCATGCTTGCTGTTATTGCAGCAGCACAACCCCAACCAGACCCCCAACCCCAACCAGACCCCCAACCTCAAATTGACCCTCAACCACAACTTGAACCCATTCCTGAACCTTTACCTTCACCTGAACACATGCAACTTGACCAAGAACCCTTTGACGCTGACACATCAAATGTTGGCGTTGATGTGCCCATTTCCAACGCTGATACACAACCTTCACAATCCCAAACACCCCTTAACCAACCCACATCTACTCATTCTTCCACACCATCTTCCACACCCCCTGAATATAGGTTGATGAAACGCCAAAGGACTACTGGAGTGTTCTCCTCTGGTGGTCCTAGCCATGTAGCAGAGAGAACCACCACCACAGGTGTGGCTGGTGACCTGGATGAGGCTGGGACTATTGGTTCTGGCTTAGAAGCTGGCCAAGGCAGTCCCACCATCATTAAGTCCTCATCTTTGCCCAATGAATCTGACTTGGGAGGTCAAATCCCCATTTTAGAAGAGGGCAGACTGGAACCAATGACTCTTATGGAATTGACGGCAGTCTGCATTAGCTTGCAAAAGCAAAATGCAGACTTCGTACAAATAGTCAGCTCACAAGGCCTTGAACTCAAGCAATTGAGGGAGAGGATTGTTGTTTTGGAAAGTGATCGTGCTAGGAGGGGTATGGAGGAGTCTTCCAAAGGGGAGG
Source organism: Glebionis coronaria (assembly GCA_025667525.1). Lineage (NCBI taxonomy): Eukaryota > Viridiplantae > Streptophyta > Magnoliopsida > Asterales > Asteraceae > Glebionis > Glebionis coronaria. The sequence continues at coordinate 415,540,993 of CM046882.1, read as the reverse complement.
AAGATCAAATAAATCTGAGTGATAAGGGCAGCCAGGATGGTCAATCAATGGATATTGCTGAAGCCCTTACAACTTTGAAGAAACAAACAGGTTTTGATACGTCCTTAGTCTCTCCCACCAATTTAAATTTATCATTTACAGCTATGTTGAAAGAGGTTACACAAGGCGCTGAGGGAAAATATTTGAGCGTTGACAAGGCAAATTTGGACGCTGATAGAAGTATTTTGGGCGCTGATAGGATAAATTTGGGCGTTGACAGACCTACACATGAAGGTGATGTATCCCAGTCATCATCTATCATCAAGGAGGTTTCTACTCAGGTATTACCATCTACCTTACCAACCATTGCACCATCAGATAAGGGTAAGGGTAAAATGGTAGAAGAGTTTGTTCCAAAAGATGCAGCCCAAGTTGAATTTGATAGAAGATTGGCTGAACAAATGATGGAACAAGATGAAAAGGAAAAGTCACCATTTGTTGTGACTTCAGAAGAAGAAAGTGATGGAGCTAGCTCAGACTCAAGTGTAATGATTATAGAACCTGAAAGGCTTGAGTATGGAGATGAGTTGGCCAAAGAGAAGCTGAGAGAGTTGAAATTGCAGGTTGACTTTGACATGCCAGAGGTGGTTCAAATGTACAATTCTTGGGAAGAAAGCTGCATGGATAATCCAGACTTGACTATTTCAGATCAAATATGGGGTTTGGAGCTTCTTCTTAGAGTTCAGAAGGATTGTAAGGTGATTTTGAAACACAAGGCAAGCAATATTCTCTCAGAATTAAAAAGGGATAGAAGGGAGCTCTACTTTATGTTGCTCAGATGTCATGGAGTTGGATGGTGTTGGGAATCTAAACTTGTTAGATTCCCTGATCATTGATTTAAACATAATTAGGCTGTTAGATAGTCCCTTGCCTGTGCCTAGGAGGCAGGCAAGTTTCGCAAGACTCACAGAGATCCAAGTCTCTGTGAGCAACCTCAGAGGATTCCATGTCAGAGACATTGTCAGGGAAGTCGAAGATTACCTGAAGACATACTCATTGGCTGTGATGGATAACAGCCAAGATGTATCAGGGACTCTGAGGGGTTGAGAGTTAACATGGGTGGCAATACCCTGATAACTCTCAGCACACTTTGGACATGCCATTTGTGTGTTCGAGACTATGAAGAATAAGGAAACTGTTTTTGACAACTGTTCCTTAAAGCATAATGGAAGACTACCAAGAATAGAAGGACATCATGTGACTGATGTGGGAACTTGTAAAAGCTTGGTAGTCGACATCAAGTACTGTTTAAGTCAAACTCGTAACACTATAAATAGGATGTGTATCCATGCATTAATGTTTAACACTTTGAGATATTAAGAACATTAGTGCATATAACTTAGTGAATCAAACAGCTACGATTGTATTCATAAGTTAGGGTTTATTGTTGTTCAAAGTGTGCACAACACATTGTCATCAAACTGTGTTATCCATAACACTTGTAATTCTTTATTATACAATAATAAGATTACGTTTGAAAAGTAATACCTTGTGTTGATTAAGATAAGATTAGGGTTTCTTGCATTGTTTAGGGACTTTCAATTGGTATCAGAGCGGTGTTTGATATTAAAACCTTCAAGAAACATCGTTCTCCGTTTTATAATCAAGATCCACCATGCCGGAAACTTCTAACCCACCACATTCACCTTCCACAAACCCATCTTCACCAAGACTTAACCCTCCTGCCAATGACGATGATCTACCCCAACTTCTTGACTCAAGAGGTGGATCACACGTAACCAGTGTACTAGTCTTTGATGAAGAAGATTTTGCCAGTTGGAAGAGTCAATTTCTTGTATACCTTGATGGGCTTGAACCTTTTCTCTTAGAAATTTTAGAAAATGGTCCATATATTCCCATGGCGCTTACTTCCACTGAAGAAAACCCTCTTCCCAAACCTCACAAACAATGGACTCCAGATGATAGGAAATTAGCAAACCAAGATAAACGTCTCAAAAGCATCATAATTTCATGTCTTCCCAAGCATATCATGAAGTCTGTCATTCAGTGTCCCACAGCTAAACAAATGTGGACAGACCTCATTCTTGGCCATGAAGGACCCTCTGAAACAAGAGAGACAAAGATTCAGGCACTCAGACTTCAGTTTAATGCCTTTAAGTCACTTGAAGGTGAAAAGGTTCAGCAAACCTATACTAGGCTGAAGATTCTTCTAAATGACCTGGCTATGAATGATGTCACTATTGGTAAAGCTGAGATCAATGCTACTTTTGTCAACAGCCTTCCAAGAAAGTGGTTGAGCATGAATCAGACTCAGAGAGCTAACAACTCAATCAAAAATGATACCCTTGCTCAGCTCTATGGTAAGTACAATTATGAAGAAGCGCTGATCGATACTATCTACAAATCAGAGACTGAAAGATTTGTAGTCCAAGAAGCATCTTCCAAAGCTTTGATCTCTACAACACATCCTCATGACAGCGATTCTGACATTGAAGAAGATACCCGTAGCAGCCAAGAGTTTTTGTCAGACCTCAATGCAGAGTTCCATGAAAGAGCGTTGCTAGCCAACCAAAGAAGATACTACAAAAGATCTGGGAGAGTAGGATCAGCTAGTAAACCAACTGACAGGTCAAAAGAAACGTGTTTTGCCTGTGGAAAGCTTGGGCATTATCACAAAGACTGTCCATCTACCAAGACATCATCACCATCTTATCCATCATCTTCATCCAAACCCTACAAGTTCAAACAACATAACAACTCATCTCAATCCAATTCTTCAGACACTGAGAAGAAAGATTACAAAAATAAGTACAAGGCACTTAAAGCTGAGTTAGAACAAATGAACTTGAAGATTAAAGCTCTGTCCAAAAAGAAAGGTGGTGAGAAAAAGACAGAGAAAGGGTTGGTTGCTGAAACTTATGATTGGAATGATGAGCCACTGACTTCAGATGAAGAAGACACCACAAGAGTCAGGGCTTTTATGGCGATAGCTGAGGATGAACCAGCTGTTGGAAAAGGTGATTCTAGATCAGGACAATGGGTTGACATCACAATGAAAAAGGTACACAGGCTTTTATCTATGTCTGATAGTGATGAACGTAAGCATGTCCTTGATTACACCATTGTTGATTTACACTTTGTTGAGGAACAAAGAAAGAACCTACTTGATAAGTTTCACTCTGTTAAATCTGAAATGATAAATGCTACGGCTGAATGTGAAACTCTCAGGCGGGTTAATTTAGAGAAAATATCCCTGCAAAATGATGTAGTTAGATTAACCTTGAAAAACATTGCTTTAAATGATCAAGTCTCTGAATTGAACAAGATTATTGAAAAATGGTTGTGTGCTAGGTTTACTATTGATGAATTGCTTAGGGATGAAGTGCCTGCTGACTTAAAAAGGGATATATCTGCTAAGAAAAATAAACTGAGGATTCTCACCAAACCCAAAGACATTGTCTTTAAATCTACAGAGACCATTCATATGTCAGATACCTCTTTGACAAATGACCCTGTCTCTAAAGATGTGGCTGAGCTACCACCCTTGCCCAAACTCTCTGGAGTTGAACCCAGCAGTTCTTCTAGAACTGCTAAGGATGAACTTAGGACAGAAATTGAGAATCCTCCAGCTAAAGTTTTTCATGTGCCTGCTAAACAAACTGGTAAACAAGTAGCTTTTAAGCCTGTTACTTCTAAAGCTGTGAATAAGGTTGAACCTACCACTGAAGATCGCCTGTTGTCTCTTATGAAAGAAGTAGAACTCTTGAAACAACACATTAAGCCTTCCGCTGAATGCTCTACTTCTCTTGAACCTAAGTCAGTCCTAGGTGAACCCAAAGGAGAAAGGTTAATCAAACCTTATTGCAATGTATGTAAAAACTCTCACCATTCGACCTTAGATCATGACAGACACATGGCAGCTAAAAGAGCTCAGACACCCTCTAGGGACAGACCACAGAGTTCCAAAAGGCAACAGGGAAATTACAAACCTTATCCTCCCTGTAAATTCTGTGGGTTCACAGACCATCACTCAGACGAGTGTGGTGACTTCCCTGGGTGTGATATCTGTGGGAGTTACAACCATGAAATAATGAACTGTCCATCCCAACGCCAAAAGTTTTTCAGGAACACAAGAGTTGCTAATAAGCAATTCAGGGAACCCACTGGAAAGTGGGTTCACCATAGGAACTAATCTGTTTCTATGTATCTGTGCAGAAATATCTCAAGGAATCGGTATGGTATCTAGATAGTGGCTGTTCTAGACACATGACAAGGATTCAACAATACCTGCACAGATACTCAAAGGAGCCAGGTCCTAAAGTGGTGTTTGGAGATAACTCTTCAGGTGACACAGAAGGATATGGCTCAGTGAACTGCAATGGGATTGCATTTACCAGGGTTGCATATGTGAATGGTCTTAAACACAATCTCATTAGTATCAGCCAATTATGTGATGTTGACTATAAGGTTTTGTTTACTAAGACTCAGGGAACCATATTCAACAAAGACAATGATGTTGTGCTGATTGCACCTAGAAGGAGAGATGTTTATGTCATCAACATGGCTGTGTGCTCTGAAGACAGCTCAAATTGTTTTCTTGCCAAAGCCTCTGAAAGTGTCAATTGGCTGTGGCACAAAAGACTGTCTCATCTCAACTTCAAGAACATCAATAAGATAGCCACTCAAAACTTGGTTGCTGGTCTACCTTCAGTAATGTTTTCCAAAGACAAAACTTGTTCTGCCTGTGTCAAAGGAAAGCATCACAGGTCTTCTTTCAAGACTAGGCAATCATTCTCTATTGACAAGTGCTTACATCTCCTTCACATGGATTTGTTTGGGCCTGTCAAACCTCAAACCATTAATCACAACAAATACACCTTGGTTATAGTTGATGAATTTTCAAGATACACATGGGTGTTCTTCCTCAGAAGGAAAAGTGATGCAGCTGAAACCATCATGTCCTTCATCAGACAGGTTGAAAATATGAATGATGTTAGAGTCAAAGCTCTAAGAAGTGATAATGGTACAGAATTCAAGAATCATCAACTTGAATCTTTTTGTGATGAAAAAGGGATTTCTCAGAACTTCTCTTCAGCTGGCACTCCTGAACAAAATGGTGTGGCTGAAAGAAGAAACAGGACCTTGATTGAAGCAGCAAGAACTATGTTAAATGGTGCAGCCTTACCAAAGCAATTTTGGGGAGAAGCTGTTCACACTGCCTGCTACACTTAAAACAGATCAATCTTTGTCAAAAGACATGGTAAAACCTCCTATGAAGTTTTCAGAAAAAGATCTCCAGACGTCAGCTATTTTCATGTGTTTGGATGCCCCGTGTTTATTTATAACTACAGGGATAAACTTGGAAAGTTTGATGAAAAAGCTGATGATGGTTTCTTTTTGGGATACTCTCCAACAGCCAAAGCCTTCAGAGTATTCAACATCAGAAGACAAAAAGTAGAAGAAACATTCCATGTCAGATTCAATGAAGATGATGAAGTCATATAGAGAACATGAACAGAGGGTGATAAAATAGATTTTAATGAAAATATTTCTTTCCCAAGTGATGAGTTCACAGAACCCAGACCTACCAGTCATCATCACTCCAACACTCTCACTCCTTATGTCCCTGCTTTTGACCCTCTGTCTATTCACAACATAGAAGTTCCTACCTCTCAGGAACTTGATGAAGAAGAACCTCAAATCTCTGATGGTCCTTCTCATGATATTGATGACTCACCAATTCTTCAAATCCCTGAAGATTCTCCTGCTGATAATGAAATAACTTCCCTTGATATGGCTGAAGAAGACTCTGACACTGAAGTAGTCTTTGAAGAAAGCCCTCCTAGTCAGCAGGATGAGACTCAAATTGTACCAGCTGTGCCCTCAAGTACCCCTGTCCTTGAATCCTCAGCTCCTCAAAATAAGTGGTCAAGAGATCAACACATTCTTCTTGTCAATATTATTGAGGAACCAAATGCAGGGGTCACAACCAGACAGCGAATCCAAGACTCAGAGTCAGCCTCAGCCAATGAATGTCTCTTTGCTGAATTTCTCTCACAAATTGAACCTAAAAGAGTTGCTGAGGCACTAGTAGAAGAAGGATGGGTAGCTGCTATGCAAGAAGAAATCAATCAGTTCAAAAGGAACAAAGTATGGACACTAGTGCCAGCTCCACCTGGAAAGAATATCACAGGCACTAGATGGATCGATAGAAATAAGATGGATGAAATTAGGAACATCATCAGGAAAAAGGCAAGACTGGTAGCACAGGGGTTCTCTCAGACTGAAGGAATTGATTATGATGAAACATTTGCACCTGTTGCTAGACTTGAGGCCATCAGAATCTTTCTTGCTTATGCTGCCTATATGAACATCACTGTGTATCAGATGGATGTTAAGAGTGCCTTCCTCAATGGTGATTTGGCTGAGGAAGTGTATGTTGCTCAACCTGAAGGATTTGAGAACAGCGAGTTTCCCAACCATGTGTACAAACTTCACAAAGCAATGTATGGTCTGAAACAGGCTCCAAGAGCATGGTATGAAACTCTTTCAAATTTCTTAACTGAAAATAAATTTATCAGGGGTTCTATTGATAAAACACTCTTTACCTTCAAGGACAAGAGTGATTTCATCATTGTGCAGATTTATGTGGATGATATCATCTTTGGGTCAACAAATGTCAATCTTAGTAAACGTTTTGCTAAATTAATGACCAAGAAATATGAGATGAGTATGATGGGTGAATTAACTTACTTTTTGGGTTTTCAAATTAAACAATGTCCCAAGGGAATTTCAATTTGTCAAGAAAAGTATGTTAAGGATTTACTTAAAAAATATGACTTAGCTGATTGTGCATCAGTGAAATGCCCCATGCTTCCACCCAACAACTTGGGCCCTGATGAGTCAGGGGTCTCTGTCAATGAGACTTTATATAGAGGCATGATTGGGTCACTGATGTATCTAACAGCTAGTCGTCCAGATATCCAATTCTCCACATGTCTCTGTGCAAGGTACCAGGCTAACCCAAAAGAATCCCATCTAGTGGTTGTTAAGAGAATTTTCAGGTATCTCAAAGGAACACCATCCCTAGGCCTATGGTATCCAAAAGAATCAGGCTTTGATCTCAAGGCCTATTCAGATTCAGACTATGCTGGATGCTGTATTGTGAAAGAGCACTTCAGGAAGTTGTCAAATCCTAGGGGGAAAATTGGTTGGATGGAGTGCTAAGAAGCAAAACTCTGTGGCTATGTCTTCAGCTGAAGCAGAATATGTCGCTGCAGCCAGCTGTTGTGCTCAGGTGCTCTGGATGAAAAGTCAATTGGCTGACTATGAAATCTTGTATGACAAAGTGCCAATCTTTTGTGACAACACCAGCGCCATTGCCATATCCAACAACCCTGTTCTTCACTCTCGTACCAAACACATTGATATCAGGTATCATTTTATCAGGGATCATATAATGAAGGGAGATATTGAGCTGCATTTTGTTCCCACAGAGCTGCAACTGGCTGATATCTTTACAAAGCCTTTGGCTGAACCTTCGTTCAACAGGCTAGTTGCTGAGCTAGGGATGCTCAATATCTCAAAGCCTGTGGCTTGATATTAAATGTGTTCATTAAATGATTGATTCTATATTAAATGTTTTTCACATGAAACTAGGTAGTTACTTTCAAAGTAAATGCAAAAAACATTCTCAAATATTTAATCATTTATTTTTCGGATAACGAGGAGACAAACTTTTTGAAAGGTCAAGGGGACCCACTTGAGCAGTCATTTTCGCACCTAGCATTTAATACGGTTGAATAACTGTTCACTTAAGTTTGAATATATATTGTCTCCTTTCTCTTCTCACCCACCACCATTCTAAAATCTACTTCTCTCTCTAAGTTCTTATCTCTCTTAACCATCCGCCATTTTCGCTCACCTTCAACCTCAAATCCATGGCGTTTTCAGTTCCCAAAGCCTCAAATGTTAACTTCGAGATCAACGAGAGCATCCTCGCTTCCAACAACGCCATTGGATGGATTAAGGCACCAAACAACACCTATTCAGATCTGGTAAATTTCATGCAAAATTGTGACCTAAATGAAGCCTTCACCAAAACACCATCCACCTTTTACCAAGAATACCTTAGAGAATTCTGGTATTCTACTGAAGTGGTAGAAGACACCATAACCTTTAGCCTTTCTTGCAATGAACACCCTTTTGCCTTCTCTCTTAAAGATTTTTCTAGTGTGGCCGGATTAAAACATGGAGATGAATGCCTGAAGGTAGTTGACAAAAAGGCTGTCAAGGAAGCTCTGGCCACACTCAACCCTTGCCATGACGTTAACCCTGCCCTTACACCTGCTGAGGTCCTCGCCAAATCCCTTCTGAAGATTAAGTATTTCACTCCTATGTGGCGTGTCCTCTTCACCCACATTGTGAAGTCCCTGGGAGGAATGCAGGGATCACAGGATCAGATGTCGTTCAATCATCAGGCGATTGCTTATGGATTAATCTGGGGAGTTGATGTTGACGTTGGAAGCATTCTCTTCTCAAACCTGGTAGAACAGCTAAAGGGAAGGAATCAGGCCAGGGAAAAGAATATCTGTTATGTGCGCTTCCTGTCCCTGATCTTTGAGAGTCTGCTGGGAGATAACTACCACAACAAGGCCTTGACTGCTCTTAAGCCCTATCGTATCACTGGCGCCATCTACAAGGAAATAGGAGCTGACGATGTCCCTGTCACCGCCCATATGCTGAATGTGGCCAACCAGGTACAAAACGCTGAGAAGCCCTTGCTCCCTTCCTCTGAGAAGGTGAATACTTCTAGTGTTGCTGGCAAGTCTATGTCTTTGACCTCTGGGCAGCACACTACTAAGTCCAAGGCTTCATCTGGCCAACAGCCTAAGAAGAAGAAAATCCCCTCTTCTTCCCACTCCAAAGCTGTTACTAAGGCCAAGGGAAAGAAGACCGACACCTCCTCTAGTCCAGATACTCTTGTGGATTCGGATTCTTTGGCTGACAAACAACAGGCGTCTAGTGTCTCTAAGTCAGCTGAGACAACAGGAAACCAGCCTGATCAAGCTGATATCTCACAGGTAATCAGTGTACATTTTTTAGAGGTTCACAAGCAGCCACTCTCATTTGTCTGTAGGAGAGAGTGGTGAAGTTAGGGTAATCCTCGACCCATAGAAGTCTGTCATTACACTTAGAATACTTTAAGACTTCTGTACACCCTGTCTTTGCACCAGGGAATGATTCATTTGTGTTTATAAAGCACCCCGATGACCCTGCACCATCTAGACAGTATTCAGGCTAACAACAACCTGAATACACTAATGTCTCAACCTTGATCAGCTGTACTTCAGCCTCTTGGTTCCTTCCTTAAAAGATTCCCAAAGGATTTATCCTTTCAGGGGGAGCTGAATCATCACCCTCAGCTTTCCTAGGGGCAGCGTAACAGGCGACCTACAACCACATATGTTTCACTATTAAAAGAGTCCCAAAGGTTTTAACCTTTTGGGGGGGCTGAATAATCACACTCAGCTTTCCTAGGGGCAGCGACTGGCGATCCATAAACAACATATGTCTCACAATTAAAAGAGTCCCAAAGGTTTTTACCTTTTGGGGGGGCTGAATAATCACACTCAGCTTTCCTAGGGGCAGCGAATGGCGATCATTAACCACATTTTATTCACACTTAAAAGAATCCCAAGGATTTATCCTTTGGAGTGGCTGAGCAATCACCCTCAGCCTCTCTGGGACAGCGAAATGGCGACCATTCCCCTTATATTTTTCTCTGTTACTAATTACAACAAATTTGCAGGCTGAAATTGTACAACCAGTCATAGAGTCTCAGGTACAAGAAAAGGAGGCTGATACAATGACTCAGGACAAACCAAATGATGACGAGCCTGTGATAAATGCCGATGAAGAAATGCTCTCATTAGAGGATTATGTCTCTGATATTGAGCAAATGCCTGAAGATGAATTTCCTGAGGGAATGTTCGATGAAGAGGATGAAGAAGATGAGGACGACCAGTTGTCTGTCTCTCCTCCTAAAGAAATAGCTGTGTCCACACCAGCTGGTGACAAGACTTCTCCTCTCAAGGAAGCTGTTGATACTCCAAACTCTGCTACCTCAGCAACAACAGTCTTCCAAAGACCAACTTATGATCCAACAGCAGAAGCCTCAATATCAAGAATCTTCAGCCTGTCCATCATCAATCTGATATTGAGCGCTTATCAAGAAAGCTGGATGTGATCAAGTCTGAGATGCACAACTTTACTGTGACATTTCCAGGCATCATCAAAAAGGCTGTGACTGAGGCTGTCACTGAGCCAATTCAGGATGGTGCAAGACGAGGTGTAGCCCAGGGACTCGGTCATCTTTCAACAAGAATAAAGGATGCCATTGACTCAGTTGTCCCTGCTATGTTCCATGAACATGAACACACCATGCACAGGCACTTTAATGCTGTTCGCAACAGGCAATACAACCATGCTAACTTTATTGTCAGGCGTGTTCAGGCAAATACTAATGCAAATGCCAATCTCCTGCTAAAGATTGCCAGGGCCTCAAGAAAAAGACAACGTGCTATGGCTGCCTCTGTGGAGCAGATTGCAAGACGTTTTCAGGCACGTTCATCCAAGCATCTGCGAAGCAAGGATAAACGTGAGGGGGAGAAGAATACTACACTCAGCCTTGCATCTGCTGAACAAGGCTCATCATCAGCTAATCCCTCAACTACACCTGTTCCTCTCCAAGTCATCACACCTGTTATAATACCTGATGATGAGGATGATACTCAGGGGGAGCAACAAACTCAAGATGGAGCTGACTCATCAAAGTCTCTAATCTTGGTTAACATCAGCAAGCCTGAGGATGATGATGAGCCAGCGGCCAAGAAATTAAAATTCACTGTTAGCTCCCTCCCCAAAGCTATTCAAACTCAGGCTCAGACAGCGTTTATCAAAAGAGCTGATGTTTTGAAAAACATAAGTGTGGAGTCCTCTGTCTCGAAGAAAGGAAAGGAGATAGTTTTGGTTGATACTGACACCAAACTTAAGAAGATAGCTGCGATGCTAGAGACAGGAGGATCCACCACAGACCTTTCCCAATTCTCAACCTTTACACCTTCCGATGAGATTCCTTTGACCCCTGAAGAAATAGAGCAACAGGCTGAAGAATTCAAAAGATTAAATGAACTCAAGACAGCCAAAGAATTGAGTGAAGCTACTCTGAGGAAGATGACACCACCTGAAAGGGAAAAACAAAAACAAAGGTTGAGGGAAATGGAAACAAAACGCGCTGAGGCTTTAAGGAAAGTCAAAGCTGACTATGATGCCTGCGTGAACAATAGATATGCTGCTGGCAAGATAACCAAGTTCAAATACACCATTCATAAATCCACAAACACCCCACAGATGATCTTATGGAGGGAAAACCAACAGAGAAATATGGATGTGTTTGACAACTTCAGGTTAAAGACACTTGGGTTATCAGAATGGTTCGAACTCAAAGCCTTAGCTGCCAAAAAGTCTGGACAGGCTAATTTTCTTCTGCTGAAGACTCTTAAGGCCAAGTTTAACTGGATCAAGGAAACAGCAGCCAAACTTAAGATTGATCCCCCACCATAAATTTTTGAACAAGAACCCCCAAGACAGGCAACAAAAGGAGAAGAATTTCACAAATTGTTAATGAAACTTTTGTTACTGAAGATGTTCATGTGGATGGTATGCACAAGGATTTGATCCTCCCAAATGGTATTGTTGGCCCTGTTGATGGTCAGACATACACAGAGCCTGAAAGAGGAATGGCATTCATGAACAAGGCTTGCCAGTATGCTTTTCAGAGGGAAGATGAGCTGTGTTTGGCTTCAACTATTCAGCTACTCTGTCACAAGAAGTGTCTCAAGATCAACACAGAGTATTCCAAGAAGTTTGCAAAGACTTTGCAGGATGAAATTGATAACAGATTAGACTTGGCTGAAGCTGAAGAAAGAATAAAAAATGATGACTATTGAAGATGTTCACAGCCCTTTTACCTTCATCTTTTATTTTACTTATGTAATGCACTTGTAATTTTCTTGAAGTCTTAATAAAATCATGAGGTATGTTTGTTTAGATCTGTTATGTGTAAGAAGAAGCTGTTAAACTCACTTACCTTAACTTAGTTAGATCTAGCATTATTTATGTTTAAATAGGGGGAGATTGTTGGGAATCTAAACTTGTTAGATTCCCTGATCATTGATTTAAACATAATTAGGCTGTTAGATAGTCCCTTGCCTGTGCCTAGGAGGCAGGCAAGTTTCGCAAGACTCACAGAGATCCAAGTCTCTGTGAGCAACCTCAGAGGAGTCCATGTCAGAGACATTGTCAGGGAAGTCGAAGATTACCTGAAGACATACTCATTGGCTGTGATGGATAACAGCCAAGATGTATCAGGGACTCTGAGGGGTTGAGAGTTAACAGGGGTGGCAATACCCTGATAACTCTCAGCACACTTTGGACATGCCATTTGTGTGTTCGAGACTATGAAGAATAAGGAAACTGTTTTTTGACAACTGTTCCTTAAAGCATAATGGAAGACTACCAAGAATAGAAGGACATCATGTGACTGATGTGGGAACTTGTAAAAGCTTGTGTAGTCGACATCAAGTACTGTTTAAGTCAAACTCGTAACACTATAAATAGGATGTGTATCCATGCATTAATGTTTAACACTTTGAGATATTAAGAACATTAGTGCATATAACTTAGTGAATCAAACAGCTACGACTGTATTCATAAGTTAGGGTTTATTGTTGTTCAAAGTGTGCACAACACATTGTCATCAAACTGTGTTATCCATAACACTTATAATTCTTTATTATACAATAATAAGATTACGTTTGAAAAGTAATACCTTGTGTTGATTAAGATAAGATTAGGGTTTCTTGCATTGTTTAGGGACTTTCAGATGGACATATCAGAAGTTGAAGGCTTTGACATTTGATGAGTTGGAAAACAGGGCTTATCCCATTTGGGTGAGAGTGCAAGAAGCAAACACTCTCAGACTTCTTTCTGATGAAAGAAAGGAGCAACTTGCAGAAGAAATGGAAATCAAGAAAGCTATGATGGTTCCCAGGCCAGTGAAGAAGGGATTTAAATTTGAGTTTCCAAAAGATATGGATCCACTATATCCAAGTGAAGCAGTTATAAGAAAGATCCTCAAGCTCTCCCCATTAGAAGCTTCAGATATGGTGCAAGTGTTACCATTAGATCTCAGGAACCCAATTGTGAGTTATGAGGAAGATGAATGTGTGTTCTGGAAGATTGGCAGATTTGGCAAGGAGGTACACACTTTTACCACTCTCATATCTTTATTTGCAAGTTGTGATAGAGAAGACTTGGTGGACCTTTGGAGGTTACTGGAGACCAAGTATGAGGCTGAAGCACCAACTTCAGCTAATGGAATAAAACTTTGGACCACATTCAAAAGAATGTGTGGACCAAAAGATGAAGATCCTGCAATTTGGAAGGATCTTGAAGATGACCTCAGTGGTCTTCAATGGAGGTTATATTCAGCTGCTGGTGTATGCCATTTGAGTTCTACAAAGTTTGCTGAGTATCTACTTGTGGATGCTCAGTATTTCATATCCAAGGCTGTTTTGGAAAAGAGGAAGGACACTCAGCTGGAAATAGATTATTCAAGTGACGTGGCAAAAGATTTGATCAGATTTATTCATTACCAATATGAGAAGGTTTGTCAGACTCCTCCTAGTCCTTAATGCTTATTCAGAAACTTGATCATAAGAGTGGATATCAAGTTTAGGGGAGGATTGTTGGGAATAAATTAAGGCCAGATCACTTGAGCGCTGACAAGAACAATTCAAGCGTTGATAAGAACAAAGCAAGCGCTGACAGCTCAAGCGTTGACAAGTTAAAGTCAAGCGTTGACACATTGAAGACAAGCACTGATGGAAGATATAATCTACACGTTTATTATATTCTAGAATACTTCTAGTAAGGATAGAAACGACAATGTATTTTCTATATTTATCTTTACCTAGAATAGCTGATACGTAGATTATTGTACAAGGCTTCTTATGTCTATAAAAGAAGGCCTTTAGGTTAATGTTCAACATATAAGTTTTACATAAGTTTTCATTCGTAAACATCTTTCATTGTAAGCAAGTTCGACATTCATAATCAAAGTGAAAGTTTGTTTACATCTTGTGTGTTCTTGTTTAAGTGTTAAATTCCGCATAACACTTAGATTCATAAAGCATATACAAAGGTTTCTCTACGTGTATTACTTGATCTAATCTCGTATACACAAAGCTAATCGATCTAAGTTTGGGATCAACAGAATGGAGTTCACGTACGCCCTCCGTTTTGAGTTCATGGCCACCAACAACGAAGCGGAATATGAAGCATTAATTGCGGGTTTAAAAATCGCCGCTAGAATGGGAGTCCGCAATCTTGAGGCCTACGTGGACTCACGCTTGTTGCGAACCATAATCTAGGTGGATATGTGGCTAAGGAGGACAACATGGTCAGATACTTGGAAAAAGTCAAGTCACTAATCGTGGATTTCAGCAAATTTTCCATCAAGAAGGTGCCAAGAGGCGAGAACAAGAAGGCGGACGCTCTCAGCAAGATCGCATCCACAAGCTTCGCTCACTTGTCCAAGCAAGTATTGGTGGAAATACTCAAGGAGAAACCTATAACGGAGGGGGAGGTCGCTACTATAGTCGAGGATGATGGACCTACATGGATGACCCCGATTATCAACTATTTGACTAGTGAGACCCTTCCAGACGAGGAAAAAGCAGCACGGCGCATCAGGAGGAAGTCGCAACACTTCGAACTTCGAGAAGGCATCCTTTACAAGCGCTCTTTCTTGCAGCCGTGGCTACGGTGTGTTGGACCATGTCAGGCCGCTTACGTAATCAGTGACATACACGAAGGGTTATGCGGCATGCACGCAGGTCCACGATCCGTGGTAGCTCGAGCCTTACGAACAGGATACTATTGGCCTACCATGCACAGGGACGCACGCGACATGATTCGCAAGTGTAGTGATTGCCAAGTGCATAGACCAGTGCCGCGACATCCGCAGCAGGAGCTTACACCTATTACATCCCCATGGCCATTCTATAAGTGGGGAATTGACATCGCAGGACCGTTTCCTGTAGCTGCGGGGGGAGTTAAGTTCTTGATTGTCGCAGTGGACTACTTCACACGATGGATAGAGGCCAAGGCAGTCAAATCCATCACAGGCAAGCAAGTTAAGAAGTTTGTTTGGGAGCATATTGTGTGTTGTTTTGGCCTACCAGGAGAAATCATCTCGGACAACGGTAAACAGTTCACGGACAATCCATTCAAAGACTGGTGTGCATCATTGAACATCAAGCGGCGCTTCGCATCTGTTAAGCATCCGCAGACAAATGGCCTCGTGGAACGAGCAAATAGAAGCTTGGGGAATGGCATCAAGGCGCATTTGGATGAACGAAGTACCAAATGGGTCGATGAGTTACCACATGTGCTATGGGCGCATAGAACTATGATCAAAACAGCCAACGGAGATACTCTATTTGCATTGGCTTACGGCACTGAAGCTGTTATACCAGCAGAAATAGGAATGCCTACCATCCGCACGGCGGAGGTTAATGTCGTCACGAACGACGAGCAGCTGCGAATCAACCTGGATCTGTTGGAAGAAAAAAGGGAGATAGCAGCCATCAATGAGGCTAAGTCCAAGGCTAAAATGAAGGCTTATTATGACGCCAAGGTCAAAGGTGTTTCTTTTCGACCGGGAGATTATATCTATCGTGCTAACGAAGCAAGTCGAGCGGAGAATACAGGAAAGCTGGGCCCTAAGTGGGAAGGACCGTATGAAGTCACGGAGGCCTTGGGACGAGGCGCGTACAAGTTACGTGACATGGATGGCCGCGACCTAGAACGCACATGGAACATCTCCAATCTCAAAAGGTGTTATCTTTGAAAGCTACGGCTTCCGCATGGGTGCTTCGCTATATGTGGCTTTAATGAAGAACCATGCGGTTTATCTGTTTTTCTTATGTTTTGTTTAGTTTCCTTTCTTGTTTTCCAGGACTTGTCATTATTGTTCAAACAAAACATGTATACGTTCTAATAAAATGTCGTGGCGCCTAGCTAGCTCCACGGCTTGTTTCGTGCAAATCATTTTTTAGATTTTTTGTTAGTCATATGAATTTTTTAATTGTTATTATAATATGTCATGTTTCATTCGTATGCATTCATCCAAATTACTGTACATGTACTATACGCCTCCAGGCGGGGTAAGAGGATTAAGTGAACCTACTAATTCAACTTGCCGCGTAAGAGGGATGCAACCCCAGCCGCACGGATCATGTATCCTTACTAGACACCTTACTCACAAGACGTTGTGGTAAGTTTCGTATGTCGTACTCACACAGTACTTCGCATAGTAAAGACGCACGTCGCATATCTAGTAAATTATAGGCTTGTATGTATTTTCCTTTTTTGTGTGTAAGACGTGACATGTCATGCAGTATTGGTATACAATATTCAACACAATAAAGATACGCAAGTTTCAAAATAAATAACAAAAATGGCCGTGGTCATCACGGACTTACATACAAAATACACATGTCTTAGCCGTGTACACACACGGACGAATAAATACTGCAAATATTCAGCGGTTACCAACCAGAGTTGTCTGAAATAGATAATAAAGTAGGAGCACCCTACATGGGGGGGAGAAACTTACCTATTTCCACTTGTTCCTCGACCAAGCATGACAACCACTCACTACGTTCCTTCCGCTTCCGGGCTTGAGCCGCGTTCGTCTCCAGCACCCCACTTAAGGGTTCTTCATCGAGCACGACCCTGGTTACATCCTCGTAGATAGGGAGCGTCAGGTGGCTGGGTGATGGAGTGAAGGAAGCACGGGAATGACTCTCATCTTGGGAGAACGCACTGAGACTTAGCTTTTCCATGATTTTCATGTTCGATGCATCTTTTGTGGCCTCCAGCTCAGCCAAGAATGGATAATGCAGGTCTCGCATTGTGGCCATGGAAGCAGCCATCTTGTTAGCCGCTTCAGGGTTAAAGAAAGCGTGTCTGGTAAAGTTCTCCCTTTTCTTGATCAGCTCTACGGCTTGGACCATTCCCTCATGACGGTCGTGGTCAATACCATCGGACACAAGGCTTGCAAACTGTTGCACAAATTCGGTGGCCTCTAGTACCTTGGTGACAGCCAAGCGTGCTCCATGCCCTACCATCCACCTGCGGCCGGCAATGGCCGCTAGTAGTTGAGGGCATAGCACGTCATCGCGTTCGGCAGTGAGGGCATCGATCATCACATCTTTTTGGGCAAATGCCTCTTTCAGCTCCTTGGTGATAGCCCTATCATCAGCAAGTTCCTCGTGTACTTTCTCCATGCTCTGGATTGTCATTTGCGCATCTTCCAGTTTCTTGGTAAGCACGGATACCTGGCTGGAGGAAGACTTGGCAGACGCCTCCGCTGTGGTTACCTATATGAGATTAATTGTTAGATTATATTTATTTTAGAATAAAGGGTGGTGCGGCACGGATATGTACCTTGGTTGTCGCGGCATCTAGTTTTGACTCGAGATCGGCCACTTGTTGGTCATACTCATTTACACGGGCCGATTGCTTTTTTGTGGTCGCCTCGGCACTAGCAAGTTGGGACTGGAGGGATGCAATTTGAGCTTCATTATCCTCGATCATTCTCTCCCTCCGTCCAACCTTCCTCTTAAGAGACTCCACATGCCCAAGTGCGGCTTCAAATCTTACTCTCATCGAGGTGCCCATTGCCATTTGATGTACCAAAGCACCGTTGTACTCATCCGCCAGGTCCGCATGGCTGAGCGCATTCACTTCTCGCACCAAGCCTGGTGGTATGCAGTTATTGAGGTACTCTCGGCATTCCTCGGCGTCCCTCATTCGTGATGCAGTGGTGATATTCCAGATGAGGTTGAACGATTGAGGGGGGCCGGACGTCGGGAGGTCTTGGGAGGCTGTGGGAGTACCTTCTTCAAATACGGGGCCGGATTTCGTGGCGGCCGTGTGAAGCATGGGGTCTCTCTCCACTTCTTTTTCTTTTCCCTTCTCCATTTGGGCATCGGTGGAGGCACAACACCGGTTTGTTCATCCCTGAGAAGCAAGCATTTGGATATATATATTAAGTGTTGCTTTAAAGGAATTTGTTGTTCTTATGTATCAAGATGGAGCCTTACATGTTATTCCTTGCCAATTCTGATGTGGATGGGGGAATCTGAGTGACTGGATCGACATGTGCGGCCCGGATCGTCTCGGAAGCCTGGGTGGTGCTCCCAACAGATTGGTATAAGGGGTGGTCTTCTCGAAGCTTCTTGGGAGGGGCGTTGTGTTCGCCAACCTTGGCTGGAGCAGCTCTCCTTACTCATTTGTTCTTTTTGTGGGTACGCTTGGCGACGGGCTGAGCTGTTGCTTCTTCGACCTACTCTTCAACTTCTTTTTCCACTTCTTCCTCTTCCTCATTGATTTGTTGTACCTCTTCATCATCATCGCCCAACATCCGGCGAAGACTGGAGGTGGTTAAGTCAATATTGTCTCCCTGCTCTTCCCCATGGGCAGGAGTGGCAGTCTTAGGCGGTGAGGAGGGCCCGACTCCTCCTTCAAACATCCTGTTGTCACCGTCCTCGTTGTCGAAGTCAACGGGTGTCCTGATTAAAGTTGTTTCTTCCTCGTCCGAGTGGGGATCCGGCACGGCTTCAAGAGAAACCGTCACGTTTCGGGTATGCTCAAGAAGGGGTAGTTCATTCTCACGGAGGGGACGGGAGCCCTCTGGTACAAGCTTCGGGTCGCCCTGGCGTAGAAGTCCAAAGAAGTTCATTTCTGCCCAACAAAAACAAAATATGTTAGCCATTACAAAGTAATTGAATAAGCCTTTTTGTGTACGGATGTTAGCCTACCTTCACCCTGCCTTCTCCAAAACACAGGATATCTGTTGGACGGGCCAAAATAGTTGCGGCTAATCCCTAGCAAACATAGAAATGACTCGGGAAGATTTCTATGGAACCCGATCCTATTCAGATCTAATTCTTGGGAGTGTCGAGGGTTATATGTACTAGAGTGCGGCTGGGGGTCGTGAGATATCCTATGTCTAAAGGCATAATCAGCCGGCCATACTATTGCGTCAATGAAAAAGTAGTGGTCATACCAGTTTTTCAGCGAATCCATTGGCTTATTATGAGATTGGGGACTGTTAGGGGATCGTTTCTTAAAGGATAACCAACCATTTACTAGGTTGGGAGTGTAAAAAAGCCGGAATAGTTCTACGGTTGGGGGGATTCTTCTAGCACGACAGAGGATCTCGAATTGACTAATCTTACAGGCGCCTATACAGTGGAGCTGACTAATATGTACATCATAATATCCTAACAGATCTATGAGGAAACGGGTGAATGGAATGCGGTAGTTGGCCGCATCGAAAAGGCGAGTGTACAGGCCAATCTTACCCACCGGAGCCTCAGTTATGAGGTCTCCGGCGCCAGGAAGTGAGGGGTGTAGGTTGGTAGGGATGAAATAATTTGTACAAAAGTGATCTAGTTGTTCCTGGGTCATTATATTCAGCACGGATCCAATGATGGGGTTGTTTCTGTGCGCCATTACTAAATAAAAATGTAAGGGCGTGGTGTTCTAACCTGCGGAGGAAGGGATCCGTGCGTGGTTGATTGAAGCTAAGAAGAAAGCTTTAATGGCAGAAATGGAGATACAAACTGTGTGTTGCACGCAGCCGTAGGGGTGGCTTATTTATAGGGTTTCCTCGTGGGTCATGGCCTGTTGGATGTGTGACACGTGTCTGCCACTATTCTTGATCGTGTGGTTAGGGGGCAAATGGCAAGTGAAACGTCAGGCGGGACCCACGGGTCACTTCTGACTCAAACGTTTACACTGCTCGAGGCTCTGACTGTTCGCACTTTTGTCAGTCAACATGGCAGGTGAACAGTTATTAACGTCGGGATATGCGGCTCTTACGTAAGACTTGGCATTTAATGCTATATTTAATTTGTCTCTGTCACCATGAGCGGCTGAGGTAATAATGGAATAAATTCCTAAGTCAGGTTGCTATGTGCGGCCGAAACAAATTCTTGGACAACTTATCATTCCCTATTTTTTCTTGGTACGTCCAGGGAGCATTTTGGTAGTCTAGAGGTTACGCCTATGGTTGTAACAACTAGACTGGGGGGACATGATGACGTATAGTCCCCAGCCGGGTCATGAACCCGGCCCACGGGTACTACCCGTATCCGGCCCATCACAGATGGGTGGGAATGATGTCATTTAAGCTTATGGGCTTGGATGAACAGTAACCGCACACACGTGTGCGGCCCACGGCCCGGCATGACCGGTGCAGGGTTAGACAGAATCATATTCTATCTCTGAATGTGATTTACTCCAAAGAAGGAGATATTCACTCACCATAATTAGAGGATAACAATCAATCTAATTATGGTGCTTATCTCTTCCTTGGGGCCGAAGTATCAATGACAGCCCATTAGGGTTTCATTCCCTATAAAAGGAACCCTCAAAGGTTCCACAAGGTATTACGTTCTATACTCTCAATTCACATATAACCCTAACCGATTACTTACTCTCACGCCGGAGTCTAACCGTGGGAAACATTCCCACGGTAAGCCTAACGCGTGTTGTTTAGTGTGCAGGATCCCAACCAAACGATTCACTTGGTGCAGGAGCCGGAGCCCAGCCAACCCGAATTAAGCCTAATTCGGGTCTAGCAAGGATCACCCAACTTTTGCATCAACATTATGCCTAGTTGTTTTTAGTTCGTGTGTTTTTTTAATTTCGTGTATTTTTTTATGCAATGTTTTTTTTGTTGGCAATTTTAATGTTATCACATTTATTTTTATGTAATTGTGTTTTACATAGAGACCGATGGCCTTAGATAAGTTTAGCTAAAGACGAGTTAGGAGGTGCGGAGTGCACACTCGTCAAAGTTAGCTTGATATCGCCACGACCAAGATGCGGGGGTAAAGGGGCAGAGCCCCTTGCTAGGGTTCCGCTGACCTAAACGATTTTTACTAAAATTTATTATCGTTTCCATAAAACGCATCCTTTCTTAACCATTGTTACAGTTGGTAAATAACTGCAAAACATTTATTTATGTCTGGTTATTTCCACCAGAGTTTACACATAACATAACATTCATAACGTTCTAAGGTTTCCTGATTTCTCGTGCCTTAGATTTTAATTGCAATCTGTCTTATCCGATTGAAGATTTCGTGAACCCGAGGCATATAGGGTCGGAATACTTTGATCTGAAAATGATTACACAATTCAGATTCATATCCGGATTATAATCATTCACAACCTATAAAATTTTTATACTTTTTATGAATAAAATGTCTTTTATTTAGTATATACTTAATTAAGTTTTTTGAATAAAAAGAAAAAACGGTGATGGCGTCACTATTTTATTACTACCCTATTAAATATGACGTCATAATATCACTTTTCTCTATCACACCGTACCATTACCTCCCGTGCTTTAAAAGAGCAAATGGTAAAGTTTTGTCACGAGTTTTAGTTCGAAAAAAGGCAAAAGAAAAATACTCCGTAACCAAAAATAGGAAGGATAATCAATATGGTCGGCTGTTATTAAAGTGGCCTCAACTAATCTAAGCGCCAAAATATCCACAAACACAAGCAACTCCTAAAATCATCATCCCAGAATTCACATGAATAAATGAACTAAAATTATATAATTACTCATAACAATGTCAAATCAATGTACTAATTTATTCAATAATACTCTCCCCCCATTCAACACACCCTTGAAAGTGAAACCACACTGTAACATTCTCTGCCTTATTTCTGGGTTTCGTAACAATCGAGTGTTGATCGGTAGGAAATCAACAAGTGGAAAATGTATTCGTCTACCTGTAGCTGCTCATTCGTCTTCTTCGGATATCGCTCTCATTGCAACCACAGGTAGCACATTCATAATGATCTGATGTTAGAAATTATAAGTGTAATGATCGCAGTTTCTTAGATTGTTTAATTATTTCTAAAATATGATTATTTTGGGACGAGAGAGTACTATTTTCTAAGGCGGTTTTCTATATGTGTTCCATCCTTGATTTGATTTCTAGTCTCTGAACATAGGTATTACAAACAACTAGTGTAGGGTCATTTGTTTAGGTTGCGGATATCAGCTAAACAATTTATTTTATTTGGCAGTAAATCGTGATGGAAGTTTAGTATTCCGCTTTGGCGATGCTTCTGAGGTGGTGAAAAGTGATGAGGTAGTGGAAAATGATGAGGTAGAGGAAGAAATAGAGAGCCGAGTTGAAGCGGAAAGCAATGTTGTGAATGTTTTAGATGGAGATCAGGTCAGGCAAGTGACTGTAAAAACAGTTGAAAGAGGATATAGAACTAGTGAGGGAAGAATTGCAGAGGTAGCTGTTGGAATTAGTAATGCGGATATCGTCAATAATGTTTCTGAGAGTGAAATTAATGTCATTAGTGATTATCTACCCAAATTCAATGAGGGATTTTCAGATGATATTCAGGAAGAAGTTCTTTCGTTGCAATCTGATGTTGAGGAAGATTCTCTTGAAGGTGCAGAGAGCACTGATAAAACGGAATATGCTGCTCAGCTTGACGAGGATGATGGTTCAGACCCAATTATATCTCTTCTAGAAAACAGTCCAAATGCAGACGAGAGTGCAGATCCCGAGGGAACACTTTTACAGGACAGTAGAAATGAACCTGAGGAGCCAACAGTTTCTGTCAAGCTTGAAAGTACCGAAGTTGCACTAATTGAAGTCATGGATATTAAAGAATCATATGATGGGGTGGAGTCGGAGAAGGCGGAAAGTGAAGATACCTGCGAGAGTGATAATGAAGATTTAGCGCCTCGTTCAACTCCCGTAACCTTGGATGTTTCAGATCCTGAACTGACGGCCGCTGCAAATGAGGAAGATGTGTTGCAAGGGACTGACATTACTGAATCTGCTCTCATAGATGAGATACTACCTTCAGGTCCATTAGATGTTGAATTGGCAGATGCTGCAGTTGAGGTTGTGGAGGAAGAATTGCAAGATACAAGCATTATAGAGGCTGCTGTCATTGATGAAATGCCACCATCCGATCAATATAATGTTGAATTAGCAGATGCTGATGAGGTGGTAGAGGAAGAGTTGCAAGATACAAAAATCAATGAGTCTGCTCTCTTAGATGAGATGATACCATCCGATTTGTTAGATGTTAAATTAGAGGATTCTGCAAATGAGGCTGCAGAGGAAGAGGTTCAGCCTATGAAAACTGATGAGGGTACTCTCGTAGATGAGATGCTACCATCTGATTCATTTGAGGTTGAATTGACGGTTGGTACGAATGAGGACGTGGGGGAAGAGTTGCAAGATATGAGCACTAATGAATCTTCTCTTATGAATGAGATGCGCTCCTCTGATCCATTAGATGCTGAATTGACCGTTGCTGCAAATGATGATCTGGAGGACGAGTTGCCAGTTATTAACATTTCTGAGGGTACTCTCAAAGATGAGCTGACGCCATCTGATACATTTAACATTGATTTATCGGATGACACAATTGAGGATGTGGAGGAAAAGTTGCAAGATATGAACATTAGCGAGGCTACTCTCAAAGATCAGAAGCTGCCATCCAACCTGTTTGAGGTTGAACCAACTTCAGAGGAGGCCAGAACAACCGTGGAAGATTCAAGTACCAAAGCTGAGGATCCATGTATTGAAGATGAGTTGCAACAAGTGAGCACCGGTAGCTTTGATGAGAATGGTATTTCCCCTGTGATTCGTGTTACCAATACAGAAGAGGCAGAACCAATTTTAGTAGAGGAAGTAAGTCTTCCCTCATCATCTCCACTTGAGCTCAAACCTGCTATGCAAGTTTCAGATGTTGGAGTTGAGGATATTATGCGTCATAATCTAGATGATGGAATTTTACGAGTCCGTGATGAAAATGAAGATCCATCTGTTTCTGTTAAGCTTGAAACTATGCAAGTTTCACATATCGAAATCATGGATGAGGATGAGTTGCAGAAGGTGGAAATTGTAAATGCTAGTGAGGGAGATACGGAAGATCTACTGTCTCCTGCGGTTCTAGAAGAGGAGTCAAGCCAGCCCCAGTCGACCCCCCTTGCGCTTCTTGAGCTCGAGCCTAGTACGCAAGTTTCAGATTTTGAAGTTGATGAGACTAAAGGCCCGAATCTAGATGATGCAGTTTTACAAGTCACTGGTGAAAGTGAGGATCCAACAGCTCCTGTCAACCTTGAAATTGAAGTGATAGATTTAACACAACCAAATGCCGAAGAGGAGTTGCAGGAGGTGGATACTGAAGATATAAATGAGCGTGATACGGAAGATTTACTGTCTCCTGCAACCATGCATATTACAGGTGTTGAACTGATAGGCTCTGCAAATGAGGATATGGAGGAAGGGTCACAAGATAGGAACATTAGCGAGGCTACTTTTATTGATGAGATGCCACAGTCTGACCCATTAGGAGCTGGACCAACCTCGGATGAGTTGAGCCAACTTCAATATTCCAATATCCAGCTTGATGTTAAGGATCAGGATACTGAAGATGAGTTTCAACAATCAACAACTGATAAAGGTGTTGAGAACGATGTTGCCAATGTGATGAGTTCAGAACTAATTCTAGAAGAGGAGGCAGCCCAGAAGCAATCAATCCCTGTTGAAGTCACACCTACCATACAACTTTCAGATACGGAAGTTCAGGATGCAACGGATCAGATTCTAGAAGATGAGAATTTACAAATCATCGAGGAGGTTACAGGTGACAACAGTTACATCATGGATGGAGAGCAGTCTCATCAAATAGAAGCTCAAACAGTTCAAGATGAGGCAGTAATTCAAAACATTGTCGAAGAATCTGCTGAAACTGATGAACTTGGAGGCTCAATTCGGGTTAGTTTTGTGTTCTGTTTCCTTCAACAAAAGTATGTGTTAATTCGGATATATAACAATAAGATGTTAAAATAGTATTATTTGTGTGATTTCAAACTGGTTATAGATTGCTTGATGTTGCTAAAGTTCTTATAGGTAAATTTAACTAGTCGCATGCCTATCTCTGGATAATCACTTTTTCCTATATTAGAGATAACTACAGATAGTACAAGTTAATCTGCAAAATGTGTATCATTTTATGTGGTAGCGGTAGTCAGTCTTGCGAATCACATTAGTAATCCGGTTATGTATGTTTATTGGGTTAGTCGGGAGGGGTTTTGACAAGGCAATATCTGCAACTAACTGATTATCTTCGTTGTTTATGATTTTAGCTCACAGAGAGTGTTGATGACCCACTACTGGAAACAGAGAGAACTGAGGACCATGCAAGTAGCGATGAACTTGCTGAATCATCAGAAAATATGGATTTACGAATAGCCACTGAAGCTGAAATACAGCGGTTCTGTTCACATCTTTTCACCTTCTACATACTTCTTTGCTGCACATTTTAATTTCTGTCTGATACCATTGAGATTACCTCCTGTATATAATAGAATTTTGTAACAACTTCATAAAACGTATGGAGGAATATTGAACTCAACTAATTCTCTTTAATCTGTGTAACTTATCAGGAAGGATATATATCTCACTGGCGAATTCCTGTCATCCGGTGCAGCTTTGTGGGAACATCCAGATAAGGTAGTTTCTCTTAGAGGTGTATTTTCAAAGTTTCATTACTAGGTTTCCCGTCAGTTATTTCACGAGAAGTTACTACATTTGTACATGCGAGGAAACTAATTTACTACAACAAATGCCAAAGATTATGGTTTTAATGGTGATTAATTGAGTCTGTATCTTTGACCATATAATGACTTTTCCCTACAATTAGTTTTCTTTATTATATATGCATTTGATATCTAACTTAAATACTTAGTACGGTTATTAAT
This sequence comes from Glebionis coronaria, assembly GCA_025667525.1. Lineage (NCBI taxonomy): Eukaryota > Viridiplantae > Streptophyta > Magnoliopsida > Asterales > Asteraceae > Glebionis > Glebionis coronaria. The sequence goes on along the minus strand of CM046882.1, from coordinate 415,515,036 downwards.
TTTTGGCATAAGAACTAATCACGTGGATTAGTAATAGAAATAATAATTCCAGGCATTGACAGGTGGAGATGATGCCTGCTTTGTTGCTGGCAGCAAATGGCTAGGGGTGGCAAATGGACTTAGCCAGTGGTCATTTGAAGGTATCAAAATTTAACTATGCCCTTGAAGGTATTCTAATTTAATATATGCATGCTCGAATATGCAAATTATATTATAGATACTTATGACATTGACTTTCTAGATGATGTGCACCCAAGTCTAGAGCAGCAATTCAGTATAATTTTGTAAAGAAAAATTAGTCACATAGGTCATGCTAAATATTTAGAAAAGCAACTGAGATGAGACATTTTCGCCTTGCCCTTTTTTTCATTATATATATTTAAACAGAGTTCCCGGGTACATATTTCAAGATAGTCTTGCTCCCCCCACCCCCATCAAAAAGGTTCCATTTAAGTATGTAAAACATCATTGAGTAAATGAGAACAAGTAATGGTTAATATGAAAACTAATCTCAGTTGCTTCCTCATTTCTGAAATACAGGCACTAATCCAGGAGCTGTTGCCAAAGAGCTCATGAAGACTTGTGAAGACATTGTATTGGACACCAGCAATGTTGCAGTGACTAACCCTGTTGAACTTCTATGTAGAGGTCTCAAAGAAACAAGTATCTCAGGCTCCTCCAACATTTTGATCGCCAACTTCGATGGTCAGGTTTGTGTTTAATCTATGCATAATGGATATCTGTTTTCTGTGCTTCGTATAAAAGAAAAGCAATCATAATATCCCGAAAACGCCTATATGGATTATCCTACACATTAGAAAATAAATGTACCAGTTCTTGCAGGGTACTCCAAAAACGCTACTCATGTGAGATGAATGAGCATTAAGATTTAGGTTAAAACAAGCAATGTCCGTAGGTGTATTAGTTAATAGAGAGCCAAAACATAACTCTAACAGGAACAGTGTTATTGGACATACGTTTGATGTTAAATTTTAACAGGCTCTTCACGTGGCAAATATTGGAGACACAGGATTTTTGATAATAAGACATGGATCTATTTATAAAAAGTCTTCTCCATTGCTTCATGAGTTCCATTTCGCATTACAAGTAGAAGATTCTGACGATCCACTGCAACTTGTGGAGGTATGTTAATTATAACCAAGACAGAAATATTTGGGAGATTGTTATTTTATGGCAAGCCTTTTTGATGTATTTTATATGCATATTAACCAAAAATTCTCTTCTATTGACAAAATAGAACTTGAACGAACTCCTTAACAATTCATCTCAGGAACATACGATTGAACTAGAGGAGGGTGATATAGTTGTATCAGCTACAGATGGACTGTTTGACAATCTATACGAACGAGAAATAGCTATGATTGTCTCCAAGTTGCTGCAATCTGGGATGAAACCTGAGGTGAATAATATTTTCCTTTCTACCAGCATACTCAAATCTATGTATAGTTGATAATCATAAGGGGATTCCAAAATTCTGATCATCATGTTAAAACAATGTACTTTCTTCGTAGTTGACTAACTAGTTGGCAAGCTGAGTTTGGACTCGCCGTTAGATCTGTTTTTATATTATAAAGTATAAACACATATGTTACCTGTAATTTGTCCCTAGTTTATTCCATAAATGTATCCAAAGCTCAGAACCAATTTTTGGTCATTTCCTATGATCAGCTTATAGTATGAGCAGAGTTTATATGCTGATAAGTGAATTGACTCGCTATATGATTAGAGCATTAGTTTAGCACATAGTTTAATACAAAGTATAAATTACGAGTAACAACCCTTACATAAAAAAATTTGTGCACCACATCAATTTTTCACTGTATATAGAATTCAAGAAAAAAACTCCTCTTGGCCTTTGCCTATCTGTTTGGGTTTACATAGACAGACGATATTTCCCTGTTTAGGCAGGACAGTACTCAGTTTTCGGTTGCCGTGGGCGAAGTTTTTTGTTGCCCTGGGCGAGCCTATTAATAAATGCCCCTTATAAGCAAACAACTTATAATCTAGTCAAGCTGTGCGGCTTATCTTCCCACCGACTTTTCCATATTGGACACCTGACTGTTTTAAATGAGGCAACATAATAATTACAGAATAAATTAAACAATGTTATAGCAACATACAAAAATAAGGACTTTGGATCAATTCCCTCCGCGGATGGATTTCATATTTTTTATGTTCTCTACGCATAGAGTAAAAAAGTATCTATATCCTCTTGTGAGGAAATCATGACGCCAGACCACTAACCACCTTGGCGGGTAAGTTTTATGTGTTGTACATGCAATACCATAATCTTCCTCAATTACTTCACTTTGGATTATACCATGCCCGCTCTATTCTCTTGGTAATTATGAAGAATCATGCTTTGTGTTACTAACTGGTAGGAAATTGCTAATGCATTGGCCACGAGAGCACAAGAGGTTGGGAGATCTACATCTGTAAGAAGTCCATTTTCAGATGCTGCTCAGACAGCTGGATACACAGGATATGCTGGCGGCAAGCCCGACAATGTAGCAGTGGTTGTCTCTTTGGTGGAAAGAATACCCAACTCTCTGGCAGCAGAGTAATGTTGCAACTGCTTGCTTGCAACTGTATTTTGATTTGTACTCGGTAAATAAAGGTACATCTCATCTATTTTGTTTTACCATTATATCAAAAAATGAGCAGGTTTGGTAACAGGTCAAAAAGGGTAAATTTTGTGTAGCTGAAATAGGGCGGGTTGCGTTTACCCGGATACATTAATTTTTTTTTTTCAAACATTAAATAGTGTGCCAATATGATTAAACTTATAAATACACTTTGGGCGACTTTCGACCGGTTTGACCCATTTTGAACCGTTTCCTGTTAAGTTACTTTCTCTTATGTTCTACCGGTTTTATGTGTTAGCGATATAAAGAATATATGAGTAACTAAATGGGTCGAAATAAACACCCCTACATTGTTAATTTCCATAGAGGCGTGTAAACAGTAGGCAACTAACAATCTCACTTTCTGTATGGGTTAAAATGGACACTACTCAAGTTTTACAATAATAGCAAATGCCAACGCAAATTACAACCTCAGGTTTTGTTATGCTTTGGTAGCACTATTGTCGGATCCAGTTATATATTATAATTTCATTTTCTCCCCCTTTAAGTGTTTACGTATTTGATCTAAGTTTCATTGTTATACATGCAGCTTAAGACGATGACAAAAGGAAGTTCATTATTTGGTCAAGGGAGAAGCCTGTGACAATATTTACGGTAACTCTACCTTAAAACTTTAATTCCTTCCATTTGTTATCAAGTATAGTGGTGGAAGACCTGCTGGTAATAAAATTGTAACTCGTGATGAGGTAATTTATGTATATAAATGTGTACCTGTAATTACATCATACCAACATTGTTTGTTTTTTATTTCGACTGTAACACCCCATTTTGATAAATGGAATGTCACGCGTAATTATGACGTGTCATCAAAGCATACAAGGATAAATGTCTAAAACATTACATGACCATAAAAAGGAAATACCGGAATCAAACATCGGTAGTCCAAAAGTAAAGCTCATCACACATAAACATAAGTACTGTAAATGAAAGGACTAAACAATGTCCATGGAAAGAGTATCAAAGTATAGATAATGCATAAAGTAAAGAAAGGCTAGAAAGCTTCCAGTCCATATGCACGTACGCTTAAAGTCTACGAGCGTCCCTGAGTACCTGCCGTTTTGGGAACATGAAAAAGAAAACGGCTGAGCAATACACTCAGTGCACGGATGTACAATAAAGCATGAATAATATAAGCATATAAGCATATAACAGCGGAAGAAACTAAGTCCTGAATAACCCGGTTAAGTCTTAATAAAACTGGTTTTATAGTTTGAAAAGCTTTATGTTTATCTTGTAAAAACTGTTTAACATATTTTACCATTAGCCAATATAGGTCATGAAATTCAACGTTGCATGAATACTTGGAGGGGTGACCTCGTCATGCAAATTAGAGGGGCTGCCTCTAATTTAATATACTGGTTTTTGGGTAGGAGGGATCAGTTCCTTGTGAAGGATGCAAGGCACACACCACATTCACACTGAGTAATCTGCTGAAAAACATGTAACTAGGATGCACCCATACGCCCCACATGATAAATATAATAATATGGCCAAAAGCTGAAGGGACGTCACGAGCAATCGCGCCGCCGTGGGGAAGTCATAACAACAGTGCCTCTAGTGTTATGGTTATGGTACCTCCATAACTAGGTGAAACTAGTCATGCATGTATATGGCTTCAGGTATTCTAAATTAAACACAAGCAATCAAACATATAAACTTATACTATAGGAAAACAGTTGGCTGCATACGAGAAATCCTAATAAGGAAAGAATGTCCATACTGAAAGGACGGGAATCCGTACCTTATGTCCAGTGAACGAAGAAGACGAACGGAAGAAGTCCTACTTCGGTATCACTAATGCTACATAAATACATACGTGTATAAGTATCTGATTACTAATTACGTAACTGGTTTTATATCATGTCTTAGCTTGTTTTATATGTTCATGTCATGTTTTACTGTTTTAAGCTTTATACTGTGGTTTATCTTATATTCTGTCTACTCTGATTAAGTATTACTTGTATTTCATGTATTATTATACTTATTGTGTAAGAATAAGTAACTTTCTAAAAATAGCAGGTTTCCTAAAATAGAAAGTTTCAAAAAATAGAAAGTTACCAAAAATAGAAAGTTTCCAAAAATAGAAAGTTTCCAAAAATAGAATTACTGTTGGTTAAATAAGCTAATTATATAAGCTTAAGTGTTTTCTGATTATTATTCTAAGTCATGTAGTTATAAAGTATAGTTTATTAATTATTACATGTAAATTAAATAAACTATAGGTTAAAAGTATTTAATTAAATATATCATGATTTTAATTAAATAAGGGTAAAATACTTAGGTTAAAACATGTATTATTAACTATTAATAATATAACCTAAGTCATGTTAATTAATTAATTATAGTCATGGTTTTAATAATTAATTAATTATAAAGTTTAATAAAATATAAATACTTAGGTTAAAATTCATGAACTAATAATTAAATTTATAACCTAAGTCATGTACATTAAATTAATCATGTCATGTTTTATTAATTTAATTTTAAAACATAACTAGTAAAATCATAAACCTTAAAAATAATTTATGAACCGGACCCGTGACTAAAAACCATGAACCGGACCCGTAACTAACACCATAACCCGAACCACGTCGGGTTTCCCCTTGGTTTTGCTGCTTCCGTGGGACCACCACCACCATACCGAGACCATATGGTCTCGGTGGTGGGTAATAAGCAAGCCGAGACCCCTATGGGGCTCGGTTAGGCGTCGGCTAGACCACAAACACCCCTAAACTATTGATTTGATTTACCCCATGATCATTAACATGTTTTAATAATTGTTTTTTATTTGTTTAATTAAAAACACCATGATTTTATGTGATTCATTAAATCAAAACATAAAAGAAAAAGGTTAAAAAGTTATACCGAATACGTGAAACAATTGAGGATGAACACACACTAATCCATGCAAAATATCCAAGATCAAAATCAACCCGAACACCCCCTTGTGGTGTTGTATATCCGGCGGCCAAAGAGAGAAGGAAGAAGGAGAAAAACTTTTAGGGTTTTAGTTATTTTCTTGATTTGTAAAAAGTGAAACAAGTTTTTACCTTAACCCCCTTGTTAGTTAATTTTGCATGGGCTAAGCCCATGTCTTTGTGTATGCCGCGGGTAGGGGGCCCCACATGGGGTAACCCGTACTTTTCTCGTGTCTAAATATTATAGTGTGTTCTCGTGTTTTATCGTGTTCGTGTTTTACGTGTTCTAATTAATTATTGATCGTGACTTAATATATTTATTCGTGTTCGTAATAAATATATATACGTAAATAATATTAGCTCGTGATTAAATTACGTTCATGATTTCATGATCACATGTTCGTGATTATAATTATTATTGGAATAATTATCGTGTGTTCATACGTAAAAAATACTTATCGTGTTCTAACACGTACGTAATACTTAAAATTCTTATACGTGAACGTAAACATGCTATAAAAGGAAAGTTCTAATCTTGTACGTACGATCTAAAGGGTACTATAAATGGTAAAAGCATGCGGGTTTTACAACTCTTCCCCCTAAAAAGAATAATTCGTCCCCGAATTATAGATAAAGTAATCTGGAAAAGAAGAACATACCCGAATTCAAAATATGAAATGAGGGTAAGAAGCCCGGATAGACTCCTCTGTTTCCCAAGTGGCTTCCCGCTCGGTATGATCCCTCCAAAGGATTTTGACGAATGGAATCGTCTTCCTTCTCATGACTCGTTCTTGTCTGTCAAGAAGTCGTTTGGGTTCTTCTATGAAAGTGAGATCTTCACGTATCTGTTCCAGTGGATACTGAACCATGTGAAGGGGATGATACTGGTACCCTCTGAGTAAGGACACATGAAACACATTGTGTACATGCGAAAGCTGCGGAGGTAACGCTAAACGGTAAGATACTTCACCGACTCGTTCAGTGATATCAAACGGTCCGATGAAACGAGGACTGAGCTTCCCTTTAACCCCGAAGCGTCTAACACCACGTGCCGGTGAAACCTTAAGAAAGACGTGATCTCCTACGTTAAAATGTATGTCCCTACGATGCTTATCGGCGTAACTCTTCTGACATGACCGTGCTTCTTGAAGTTTCTGCTTAGCTACTGTGACCCTCTTATTTGTCATCTCTATGATCTCTGGTCCTTCAAGTGTTCGCTCGCCAACCTGATCCTAACAGATTGGGGCGCGACACATTCTGCCATATAACAGCGGAAGAAACTAAGTCCTGAATAACCCGGTTAAGTCTTAATAAAACTGGTTTTATAGTTTGAAAAGCTTTATGTTTATCTTGTAAAAACTGTTTAACATATTTTACCATTAGCCAATATAGGTCATGAAATTCAACGTAGCATGAATACTTGGAGGGGTGACCTCGTCATGCAAATTAGAGGGGCTGCCTCTAATTTAATATACTGGTTTTTGGGTAGGAGGGATCAGCTCCTTGTGAAGGATGCAAGGCACACACCACATTCACACTGAGTAATCTGCTAAAAAACATGTAACTAGGATGCACCCATACGCCCCACATGATAAATATAATAATATGGCCAAAAGCTGAAGGGACGTCACGAGCAATCGCGCCGCCGTGGGGAAGTCATAACAACAGTGCCTCTAGTGTTATGGTTATGGTACCTCCATTACTAGGTGAAACTGGTCATGCATGTATATGGCTTCAGGTATTCTAAATTAAACACAAGCAATCAAACATATAAACTTATACTATGGGAAAACAGTTGGCTGCATACGAGAAATCCTAATAAGGAAAGAATGTCCATACTGAAAGGACGGGAATCCGTACCTTATGTCCAGTGAACGAAGAAGACGAACGGAAGAAGTCCTACTTCGGTATCACTAATGCTACATAAATACATACGTGTATAAGTATCTGATTACTAATTACGTAACTGGTTTTATATCATGTCTTAGCTTGTTTTATATGTTCATGTCATGTTTTACTGTTTTAAGCTTTATACTGTGGTTTATCTTATATTCTGTCTACTCTGATTAAGTATTACTTGTATTTCATGTATTATTATACTTATTGTGTAAGAATAAGTAACTTTCTAAAAATAGCAGGTTTCCTAAAATAGAAAGTTTCAAAAAATAGAAAGTTACCAAAAATAGAAAGTTTCCAAAAATAGAAAGTTTCTAAAAATAGAATTACTGTTGGTTAACACTACAAAAAAACAGGTCTTTTAGGACCCTTTTGTGGGACCTTCTTTAAAACAGCGTCCTAAAAAACATTTGATAAAACCATTTCCCTTTTTAGTTTTATTATATTGGTATATAAGAGGACGCTTAATTAGTGGATCCTAATAAGCCTATTTATAAGACACTTTTTTTAGTAAAGTCTTATTAACATTAAACATAATAGGACACTTGATATAAAAGTCCTATCAAATCAAGTTTATGGAACTCTTATTTCTTGTGGTCTTATTAATATATAACTTTATACGACACTTCATATTGTGTCCTATTACATGTATCTTAGAGGACGCTTATGCCTTAGGGGTTTCATTATGATTAAACATAACAGGACACTTGATACAAAGGTCCTATAATAATCATTTTATGTTGGGCTTATTCGATATTCATCTTATTTGACGTGTTTGGTCACTTGTGTGAGGTCCTAACATCATAAGCTTTGTACAAATATGTTAGTTATCTTAGAATATGATACGTAAATGAAAACTAAATCATCTTATGTTTTTACATAAACTGGTAAGGTCGAAGAAAATGAGAAAGGTGGTTGTAACACCCCAAAAATTGGTCAACGAAAACGATAAAGCTCGAGGGCTGTTACATCATAACACAAAAGCTTAAGGTACAAAAGAACGAATCTAAGTGAGATGTTTTATAAAAATATCTCCTTGAATTAATTAAAAAATTAAAATTTACACAGATCCTAGTTCAAAAGATAATGCAGCGGAATAATAAAGTATAAAGATGTAAATGAGATAATAGTTCAAAAGCATATGTAATAAATATCCGAAGATGGCCATGAAATGCATGCGGACTCCAAGTACTTCATATAGCAGTCAAGAAATCACCATCAGATACCTAAGATAAATCTTACATTGTCAACATAAAGTTGGTGAGAATATAGGTTTCAATTTAAAATCATAGCAAGTTGGACCATAGATTCTCAGTTCATGTACACATGCAACTATGGGAGATATTGTGCCAAGAGTAGGATAAATCAGGTGTACACAATATTTATGATAGCTAAGCTCGTGACATCGAAACTATTGATCCAATAAGTACACCGCAATGTACATATAATAGCAAGTTGGCCCGCAAAATTTCAGTTCATGTACACATACAACTATGGGTATATAGTGCCAAGTGTAGGATAAATCAGGTGTACACAGTATTTATGATAGCTAAGCTCATGACACTGAAACTATTGATCCAGTGCGTACATCGCAATGTACATATAAATTGCCCCAAGAAAAACACAATACCCAGAAGTGGATCATGGGGTAAATGGGAAAAACGCTCAATTAACTCGACCTGTAAGTAGTAGATGACCAATCGTATAAATTGTAAAGAAGACGCTAGATTTTATGATTTTAGGTGTGTTTTTATGGTTTTTTAGTTTGAGCTTCGATTACCATGATAAAATTGGTAAGTCTCCATGTTCAAGTATTATTAGTAATCAAATATAAATATATCACAAATCTTGCACAATAAAATAACTAACATGTACTCGTAACTATGTAACCAATATGAATGCGCTCATGCGTGACCTTTATGCATAAACCTTGATTAAGTTTAATGTAAACATATTTTTTTCCCCAATTACTGACTAAGCTAAATAACAAGCCTCTTGTTAAAAATATATCCTAGAATGTTTTTTCAAAAATTATGTGATCTTTACCTTTTCTTACATATTCAACCCACGTCTGATACCAATTTCAGTTCCATACCGTTAACCTATAACTCACATGCTCTTGTTCTCATCCCAAATGATGATGAAGAGTTACCAAATGAGAATTCCCAGAAGTTATACAAAACAAAAGCAATATCGCTATAAAATCTCGTCACTATTCACGAGTACACACCGTTAGGGTTGAGCAAATTTCAAAATTAGACCAAACCAAATAGATCGGATCGCACCAAAAACCCAATTGTTCCACATTTGGGACCGAGGACAAGACACGAATGTTATGTCTAAACTCGGGTCTGTTTGAAACGGTCCCGACTGTCGGTGGATCCGGTCCAACAAGGCAATATAGTCAGTTGTGTGTAATATCAAACTGGAGTAATGACCATATATTAGAAAGAATGGATAAAAAACCGGACCGAAATATGTATGATATGGTCTGATCGGTTCAATTTCTCAGTTTGATTCGATCCGCGATCAATGATACCGAGCATTTCAAATATTGTTTAGACATATATCTATATCCGTATCTACCTGTACTATTATTTTTTTATATTATATAAAAGGTGTATCCTTTTGTTGAAATTTTGAATTTTCAACATTCCTAATATAAGATATTCAACATTTTCTTTTTTCATATTATCCGGTCACGACTTCGATCACTGAGAGACCAGTCAAGTTTGAAGTCAACCCGGTCGAGTCATCGGGTCACCGGATCGGCTAATAGGTAAAACAAGCGAGTTACCGGGTCACGGGATCGATCATCGAGTCAACCCGATCATGTTACCGTGACCCGGGTTCGACCACCGGGTCAATCCGGTCGAGTCACTGATGCATGGGTTCGACCATCGGGTCAATTCGATCAAACCCGTCGAGTTATGAGGTTATCGATTCGATCATCAGATCAATTAATATATCATCAATTATTTGTCGCTAGACAACATCTGCACCTATGCGCATGGTAACATCTAGTTTATATCTTAAGCTTAAACAATTGTAACCAATGTTTCCCGACTTGGGTCGACTCGGCGGTTTTGGCAAAAAAAAAGGGTTATATTGACCCGGATTTTACATTTTCAAAACCTGGCTAGATCCGCCGGGTTTGGGTGACCCGGGTTAACCCGGTTCTCGAGACCCGGACGGGTTTTATTTTTTCAGTTTTTTATTAAAAAATATGTAAATTTTATTTATAAGCGATTTTTTTTTATTTTTACATATATATTAATTGGTAAACAATTTATATATATAATTTATATATATATATTTTTAATTATTAAAAATATAAAAAAATTATCTTTTAAAAAAATCGTGTTCATTGATTGTATCAAGTCTAAAAAACAGGACTTATTTCGTATATATTATCTTGTAACTCGCCCAAATTGGGGGGAATGTGAACCCGCCAATTAATTTAGGGAAAATTAGAACACGCTTCTTGAAGATTATATGATTTTGGCGCTACGAAATTCAAGGGCTCCACGTTCTTCATCCACCTTCAATTTTAGTTTTAATTAATTTAATCAAAATGCCAAAATCAAAAACGGTTCGAGGTTCAGAAGTTGAATCCCAACTTGAAGTTAGGGTTTCACTTTGTCTTCAAATTCGAAGGTAAACTTTTATTTTGTTATATTAAATTCTTAGTATAGAACCCACAGTCTTATAATCTTTGTCAATTTGTTAATTAATTATGTGTGTGAACTTAATGTCGGCGTGTGAGAAATTTAATCAAACAATCTTTGTATTTTTAATATTACTGTGAGTAGTAATCTCATCAATTGTGTTAGTAAGTGTTTTTATATGCAAAAAATGGTTTGGATTGACATTTAAAATCCATAAATCATTGTCATATCAGTAATCCGGATCAATAGTTTATGTTTTGGTAAAGTAGCCGCGTCACGTCTTCTTGTTTCCATCTAATGATTTGTTGTCTTTTCATCTACATATCACAACTTAGGAATGCCGTCAAGGAGTACTCGAGTTAGCACCAGAGGTCGTAACAATAGCCACCATGCTAAAGATGCGACTGAATTTGGCTCTACCAAACAACGCTCATGGTATGCTTTTTTTTTACAAAACCAATAACCAAGAATCTAAAATTATAATCTTTTACTTTTATAGCATTACAACTTATGAGACAAAAGTAATCTTAAGAAAAAAGAAACACAGTAAGTGGTAACATGTTTAGGAATTGAATCACAAAGGAAAGGCTTTTTGAATTCTTCCTTATATAGCACAGAGTGAAAAAAAACAACCTTGTATTTACAGTTTGCAGTAGAGGTGGCAAAATGCGCGGGCCGGGCGGAGCAAAACGGGCAACGGGCTAAACGGGTAAATCCAAAATTTGAGCTAAACGGGCGCGAGCTAAACGGGCGACGGGCTAAACGGACGCGGGCCAAATGGACAACGGGCCAAACGGGCACGGACCAAACGGGCGCGAACCAAACGTAAAGTGAAACTCAGCTCTGGCCAGAACTTGGTGTTGTTTCAACTAGTCCAAATTCAGAACCAGGTATAGTGTTCCCTCGATATATTAGTAACAGGCTTTGGCGTTTGGCACTACAAAATCGAAAGTTACATCTTTATCAAAACCATACCACTGAGCATAAAAAATCCACATGATTAGTTAAATGATTAATGTTAATATGAAGTTGGTTCTCATATGAAGTTGGCACACAACAAATAGTTGTAAACTTGTAATAACCTTTCCAGAAATATTTTGTTGAGTTTGAAAAAGGGGAAAGCATTGTCTGGTCATTTTCTTTCTTGATTGGAACCTATATATTTAAATTGTTAAACTTATGGGCTTGTAGTTGTAGCATGAGCATATCAAACAGTTAAGCTAACTAAATCCGGTGTATACACCCGAAATAGTTGGTCGATGTAACGAAAGATACAATAGAGAAACCAAGATTGAATTATACTATCAGTAACTCAATGATATGCTGCTATTTTATACCCGATTTCTAAACGCCGAAAACACAGCAAGTTTGCAATATGTATATAGAAATTTGCAATTAGCCCCAACAGTCCAATTCAAGCTAATTACTATAAGAATATCTATATAGATGATTATTAAAAGTATAAAAAATAAAAAATCAACATAAAGAAAAAAATCCAAGATTGAATAATAATAGTAATACTTTGATGAGAAATTGAGCAAAAGAATCAAAAATTTAAGACCGATTGTTGAAGGAGTTTAAGAATTTAGGTACCCATGGTGATTTATGGTTGGGGCAAAAAATACCCGCTTCTCTTTTTTGTCCGACCATTATGCCCGATCTTTCTTTTTTCATCACTTTACGAAAGTCCATTAAGACCTATACAAATAAAAGAAGATGTCCCCATTTCACCCCTTAGACTTAAAAAAAGGCCCATCTGACCAAATTTTAATTGATGGGTATATTTTCCCATCTCTAGGGTGCAGTCTGGCTTTATATTGGCATTTTCATGCTTTTACAGTTAAGGTTGTTAGGCTTGTGGGTCGGCAATTCTGTCTGCAGCAGCATAGCATAATCTGCATATATGTGCCTTGATGCTGCAATTCTTTGGTTGGTTCTTGTTGTATCTCGGGGGTCCGTCATGATTCTTGTGTTAGTGATGTCTTAGTATAGTCAATACATTAGGATATACTGATGATCATTTAATTAATGTTGCATCCTAATTTTAGTTTTTAATTTCAAGCTCTGTTTACTGTTTACAATCCAGGGAATGCGTGGAAAAGAGTTAGAGGGCCAATGTATATGGCAATAGTTTGGTGGAAAACAGAAGAGAATCGTGTTATTGTTCAATTTAATGAATATGGGCAACCCGTTGAGAAAATAGCTAACACATTGAGCCATTTCATAGGATCTCTCACAAGGAGTGGTAAGTATTGCAAGCTTCATAAACCATGGAATAAGTTAAGAATGCCATGAAACAGATCTTGCTAGACAGCGTGAATGTATGTTATAAATAATTACATATCTAACTAATTAAGATAAATATTTCTTCATGTGATGACAAATTTCTTTTATCAGGATACATTTGATCTCTTCCCGGGTTCTAATGATTGGATTTTGACATCTTTTGGCAGGAAAAAGAAAAATTGTGGGTCAAGAGTTAAAAAAGAACCACTATGATCTGACTTTGCCATTTCATGAACAAAGTATCTTCAAGCCAAAACAAGTTCTCGCATTTCAGTGGAAGAGACTCGTCAAGTCTTGGAATAAGGGAAAATCTAAGATATGTAATAATTTTTCACCTTTCAGTAACAAATTTTTAATCTTTGATTTAACTCCTTTTCTTTTACATCAGTAACAAAAATAAGGCTAAAAGGACAGAAAAGAAGACAACACAAGTCACGGGTAAAACAAGTTATGCTCAAGTTCTTGAAAAACGAAAGGTAATTTAATATTTTTCGTGCAACTATTTATGCAACATTTACGAGGGTTTTCTGCTGTTATTTTATTTTAAATGCTTTTGACTATCGTTGTCGATTTTTGAATTCAAGTGCTTAAGAACTGGGAGTATTCCTACACTATTTGTTATTAGGTTTCATTAATTTACGTATAAACATTACATAAGCCATGTTCTATTATACTAGGAACTACGAATGGCAGAACTGATGCTATGTGCTACTGTGCTAGTATGTGAGTATGAAATCTTATATATGTGAAAACGAAACTGTAACATTACTTTTTTGCCGTCAACTTCTAGTTCAAACATAATGATGGTTGTATATTAATGATTCCTTATGTTGTTATCATCAATCTGCTATTGCTATTATTTGTATAAATGATTCGAAACACCTTTATTCCTTATATATTCCTTTTCATTTAATCTATGAACATCAATGAAAGATTATTAAAATATTATTACCTCACATATTTTAGCATTACCTTTTCAAGGTTGTTGGGCAGTTGTAATCACCAGCATGTTCCTTGTTATTTTTTTGTTATTAATTGTATATGACAGTGGTATTTTGATAATGTACAACCATAAGCGTGTTTGAGACATAGTCATGAAAAACACCTTCTGGGTATGAGAATTGATATTGGTCTAACTAGTTTGCTCATGTCTCCATAGCTATTTTGTATGTTGTGGTTACATTGTATTGTTGTAAATTTTCATCTTTTTATTATAAGCTTTGAGTTACTTTTTTCTTCTAATATTGATATGTTGAGTAATTTAATGTTAAAGATGGAGAACTGACGTGGCATTGATCACGGATTTACACATCCACCACGGGTAAATTTCAAAAACCAACATATTGACTGTTTGATGTGGTTAGATATGGAGTCGAGCCTAAGTAGACGTTTGATTATTGTGTGATTTGTTGCGTCATCTAAAATAGATTCGACTAGGAAATGATCCCCGTATGAATTCAAGCCTGGCTGCCTGAGTATCTGTTTATTTGAAATAAAATTGGATGCTCTTACGAGTTAAACTATGTCATGTTTATGCAAATTATAATTGTTCAAGTTTACCTTAGGAGGATTTCAAACTCTCAGATTGTAGCAAATGGCTGATTAAGGGGAGTGAAGAGATTGGATCAAATTGATGCCATGTAGATATCCAAGTCGCTATAAAGAAGGAAGAATATTTGGTGAGGAGGTATGGATTATTTGTCACAAATCAAGATGCTATTGGCGCGCTCTTGTTTCGGTATGCTACCCTGATATACTTGTCATTATTAAAGTATTACTTAGAGTAAACTTTATTACACCATATTAAACATGAGCTGTTAATTTGTAGGTGGTGTGCTAGGATGATTGATGATGGATGCTGACTTAAAAGATGAGTTTATTGTTTTCCTTTTGTTACATCTTCTTCTTGTTTTTCATTTTCTGTTATTTTCGCCTTATGGCTCAAGACTATCTTTGATTTCCTTCTTTGACATTTATGTTGAACTCTGTAAGACTTTTATGTTGGATGTTATTTCAACGTGGTTGAAAGTTCATTTATGGAATGAAATCTTTCTTGCTTATCGAATTATATTCCTTGTGTTCACTTGCTTCAAATTTATTTTTGTTAATTGTTTGTGTTTTTGTTATTGAATTAAGTAGTGTTAAATATGCTTATTAGAAATGAAATGTATTAGGAAACCAATGCTATTAACAACATGTCATGTGAGAAAATGTCTGTTGTAACAGCAAATTTGGTTCTAATAAAGCACCTATGTATGAGGACCCTTTTATTAGTACTAAAATAGGACATTATCTAAATGTGTGTTAGGAATGTGTTAGGACTCCGGAAAGTGTTCCAAAACATATCAGTTTGGTAAGCATATATTAGAACACCCGATAGCATCTTATTATGTGCACTGTTAGAACGCCATTTTGGTCCCATAAACATCTTTAAAGGACCAAATAGTTAGTTTTAAAATTTTCCGACTTGATAGGACGCCGATAAATGTCCTAGATATCTATTACAACTCCTTCCTATGGGACACTCTTATTTTGGTTTTATTAGGTTAAAGGTCCTATAAACTTAGTTTATAGAACACTAACCGGTGTCCTATAAGACCATTTTTCTTGTAGTGTAAATAAGCTAATTATATAAGCTTAAGTGTTTTCTGATTATTATTCTAAGTCATGTAGTTATAAAGTATAGTTTATTAATTATTACATGTAAATTAAATAAACTATAGGTTAAAAGTATTTAATTAAATATATCATGATTTTAATTAAATAAGGGTAAAATACTTAGGTTAAAACATGTATTATTAACTATTAATAATATAACCTAAGTCATGTTAATTAATTAATTATAGTCATGGTTTTAATAATTAATTAATTATAAAGTTTAATAAAATATAAATACTTAGGTTAAAATTCATGAACTAATAATTAAATTTATAACCTAAGTCATGTACATTAAATTAATCATGTCATGTTTTATTAATTTAATTTTAAAACATAACTAGTAAAATCATAAACCTTAAAAATAATTTATGAACCGGACCCGTGACTAAAAACCATGAACCGGACCCGTAACTAACACCATAACCCGAACCACGTCGGGTTTCCTCTTGGTTTTGCTGCTTCCGTGGGACCACCACCACCATACCGAGACCATATGGTCTCGGTGGTGGGTAATAAGCCAAGCCGAGACCCCTATGGGGCTCGGTTAGGCGTCGGCTAGACCACAAACACCCCTAAACCATTGATTTGATTTACCCCATGATCATTAACATGTTTTAATAATTGTTTTTTATTTGTTTAATTAAAAACACCATGATTTTATGTGATTCATTAAATCAAAACATAAAAGAAAAAGGTTAAAAAGTTATACCGAATACGTGAAACAATTGAGGATGAACACACACTAATCCTTGCAAAATATCCAAGATCAAAATCAACCCGAACACCCCCTTGTGGTGTTGTATATCCGGCGGCCAAAGAGAGAAGGAAGAAGGAGAAAAACTTTTAGGGTTTTAGTTATTTTCTTGATTTGTAAAAAGTGAAACAAGTTTTTACCTTAACCCCCTTGTTAGTTAATTTTTCATGGGCTAAGCCCATGTCTTTGTGTATGCCGCGGGTAGGGGGCCCCACATGGGGTAATCCGTACTTTTCTCGTGTCTAAATATTATAGTGTGTTCTCGTGTTTTATCGTGTTCGTGTTTTACGTGTTCTAATTAATTATTGATCGTGACTTAATATATTTATTCGTGTTCGTAATAAATATATATACGTAAATAATATTAGCTCGTGATTAAATTACGTTCATGATTTCATGATCGCATGTTCGTGATTATAATTATTATTGGAATAATTATCGTGTGTTCATACGTAAAAAATACTTATCGTGTTCTAACACGTACGTAATACTTAAAATTCTTATACGTGAACGTAAACATGTTATAAAAGGAAAGTTCTAATCTTGTACGTACGATCTAAAGGGTACTATTCATGGTAAAAGCATGCGGGTTTTACATCGACACTTCTGATTGAAACCGGATAACCTTCACGTTTTAAATAATCTAATGATATATCAAGTACATATTTTGTAGATGGATGAGGAGTAATATGCCATTGATGTCGAATACGTTGGGATTAAATTAACAATACTGTACATGGTTTATGGTTGTCCTGACTCCTGACTGTATTAATCTAGTTATTAGTGTGATTAATCACCCACAAGTAATAGTCAGTTATGATATGTTTGGCCAAATTAGCAGCAGTTGAAGTATTTTGTTACAGAAGCATCTGATAACGTCGGTGTGTTTGGTGAAGAGCTTTCAAGAGCATTTAGGAGCGGTGGGCGATAATTATTGAGTGTTGTGAATTTTAATATTCGCTCGGCAAGCATTTAAGATCGGTGGCTATTTTTTCAGAATACTTATTTTCCAATGCTCTATGAAATCTATACTACATATATTAGTATCTCTTTCTTCATTAATTACAAAAAATTAAGTAGTACAATCTTTTTAGCACACTATACAACCTTTAAGACAACAAACTAAAGATAAATATTAAAATCTCTTTCTTCATTAATGAAAAAATTAAGTAATAAATTAAGGCATATTGTACAATCTTTTATTCAAACCAATAATACATCATACTATCTTACTATAAAACATTGTATTCACTTTCTCTTCATTAAAATTTTAAGTAATACAAATTTTGAAAATATGTCTTATAAATCATCTTATACACTTTGTCATCATTTAATTAAATTTAGTCAATACATGTTACAAAACATATGTTACAAGTACACATTAAATAATATATTAAAAAGCCTAATTAATAATATTTTTAAAATACTCCTAAAATAAAAAATACATCTTATTATACATATTGTAAAACTAATAAAACATACAAAACAACTTCATATAACTTACAAGTTGGTGGTACATATGGTTTTAAAAACGGATCAGGTCAACGGGTTTAACTGGAGTTGCCACCCGTTCGGCTAGCCAATACAAGCTGTGCGAAAAGAAAACAGAGATAACCAGGCGAACTCAACATAAACGGGTAAACTAGGTCGGACTATGATATATTTTTATAATACACCGATTAAAACATTTATCATTTTTATTACGTGACACATAAAAATTAACCACAAAAGCAAAAAGATGATCTTTCATACACAATCGGAATAATTTTTTGAAAACAAATGATGCAAATATGTGAGATCATAATTGATAATTCCTCTATTGAAATTAAGTTTTATTACATATGATGCCAAAAGTAATAATACCCTCGATTGAAATTACGTTTTTAAGACATCTTTTTAGATGAAAACTATTGATTCCGAAGTTATAACTAAAAAACAAATTATTGCGCCGAATAATTTAGTCACAGGGTACCCACCGCCGCATCGTGCGGGTACCCTGCTAGTAGCATCTAAGAGCTTTGAGCATTGTGGAGTTGTTTTACACATTATGATTACAATTAGAGCTACGTTACCAAACGTTTTTATTAAAAATCACAGCTACTGCTCACAACCACAACTCCTGCTCTGATAAAAGTTCAACACAAATAACATGAATATCAAGTTTATCACACAACCAACCTCCCCTTTGTGATATTTATTTAAAGATTCAAAGTACAAAACAGAAATAAAGAGATTAGTCCTCAAACGAGTGCTAATCGTACAAATACAAAAGAAAGTTTGAGATTGTCCCAACTAGGTTGATTCGATCTCCCTCACATACATAGATCACTCAATACACAGGCTACAAGATGAAAAGTATACTCCCAGGTCAAGATTTATAATCTTAGAGAGAGAGAGAGAGATAAGAGAGAGCACATAACGACTGTGTGTGTTTGAGAATGGACTGATAACCCTAGCTTGTGAGAAAGCTAGGGTAATATACATCATAGTAGCAACGGTTCCAAGGCCCATCATACACTTGAGCCCAACAGCCAAAAGAGCCCATAAGTGGAGAATCATCAAATGACACAAGAGGCCCTCCTACTATATCCTACGAACACAAAGAGAACAAAAAAGAACACAAAACATAACTTGGAAATATTGAAAAAGTAATACCCTTCCTCAATCTGACATGGTAAAGAACAAAGATATCATCTGCCAAACATGCCCACAAGCCTCTACTGCTTACAAAGTTTCAAGTGTTGATTGATTCCATGGCCTTTGGTAAAAATGTCAGCAATTTGATCAATTGAAGCAACTTTGATGGTGTTAATCACACCATCTTGAACCTTTTCCCTAACCAAGTGAACATCCATCTCAAAATGTTTAGTTCTTTCATGAAAAACAGGATTTGCAGCAATCTAAATTACAGAGCTACTGTCACTATAAAGGTTCACAGGGAACAAGTTTCTAATCCTAAGATCACTCAAGAGATTAGTGATCCATATTACCTCACAGGTTGCACTGGCCATACACCTATATTCAGCCTCAGCTGATGATCTGGATAATGTGGGTTGCTTGTTGCTCTTCCAAGAGACAAGAGACATTCCAAGAAAAACATAGTATCCGGATACTGATTTTCTTGTCTTAAGACATTTTGCCCAATCAGCATCAGTGAGACAAGATACCTTTAAAGAGGTATCTTTATAGAACTGAATTCCAGTCCCATGTGAGTTTTTTAGATATCTAATAACTCTTAATGCAACCTTAAGGTGAAACTGAAGAGGGGCATGCATGTGCTGACTAAGGTAATGAACAACATAAGAGATATCAGGTCTTGTGTGAGTAAGGTAAATAAGTCTCCCTAATAATCTTTGATACTAAAAAACATTTACAAGTAACTTGTCATTCTCATTCTCATCAACATCCAAGACACAATTTTTTGGCAAAGGAGTTGCTGTTGGTTTAGCAGCAAGCAAGCCAAACTCATAAATAAGCTCAAGGCAGTATTTTCTTTGAGTCATGCAATTTCTATTAGCATTTTAAAGAATCTCAATACCTAGAAAATATTTTTATCATGAATTTAGTTTTGAGAAAGCTTTTAAAACATTCAATTTCCTCAACACAGTTACCAGTAATGATAAAGTCATCAACATAAACAAGAAGAGCAACAAACATATTCCCATTCTATTTGATGTAAAGAGAGTAATCAAATTTACTTTGGATAAAGCCATGCTCAACCAAGACAGTGGTTAGTTTAGCATTCCACTGCCGTGGGGCTTGCTTAAGTCCATACAGAGCCTTATTTAGCTTGCAGACCTTGTTTTTATCATTGCAATTAAAGCCCAAAGGTAAAGTTATGTATATATCCTCATCAAGGTCATCATACAAGAAATCATTGTTAATATCAAGTTTAAAGGGAGGCCAATCATTAGAAACAACAATGTTAACAAGGCATCTATATATATATATATATATATATATATATATATATATATATATATATATATATATATATATATATATATATATATATATACAGTAACCATTTTCACAACAGGACTGAAAGTTTCATCAAAGTCTATACCTTCCTTTTGATTATAGCCTTTAGCAACAACCCTAACTTTAAACTTATCAACAAGACCAGAAGACTTATATTTAATCTTATAGAACCACTTGTTATTGATAGCTTTTCTGCCAACAGGTAAATTACACAAAGTCCAAGTATTGTTCCTTAAAAGAGCTTCAATTTCATTGTTCATAGCCTCAACCCACCTACTATCTTTGGCAACTTCATAGTAGGTAGAGGGCTCAACAGATTGATTAAGAGTGGTAGCAAAGCAGAAATTAGTAGTGTTCAAATTATAATAATTAACATGCTTTTCAATACCATACTTAAGTTTACTATCAAGCGCAAAGTCATTAAGTTTAGCAGGCAATTTGGTGGGTCTAATGGACTTCCTAACAAATGAAGCTCTCATTAGGGTGTCCTGATCAATTGGATCATCTTCTGAATGAGCCCTACCATCCTCAATAAATGAAGCTCTCTCTTCATCATTGGGACTTAAAGCATTTTGATTTTCATCTTAAAGGAAAAACAGTTTCATAAAATCTCACATCTCTAGAAAACAGCACCCTTCTATTATCAAAACTAAAAAGTTTATAAGCCTTTTTAATTGAAGAATAACCAATCATAACACACTTTTCAGACCTAGATGTGAGCTTGTCACTGTTATTTAAACAAGTTGAAAAACAAAGACATCCAAAACACGTAAGGTGAGAGAGGTTAGGTTTTTTCTTATAGAGCCTTTCATAGGGGGATTTACCTTTTAAGACAGAAGAAGGGAGCCTGTTAATCAGATACACATCAGTTAGAATGTATTCAGACCAAAACTTAATAGGAATCCCTGAAGCATAAGACTCCTGGCTACATTGAGTAGGTGTCTATGTTTCCTTTCAGCAATACCATTTTGCTGAGGAGTATGAGAACAAGAAGTTTGATGGATGATACCCAGATTGGAGAACATAATGTGAACCTTATTGTTAACAAATTCAGTCCCATTATCAGATCTAAAAGTTTTGATGTTAGAGTAACACTGAGTTTTAACAAGATTTATGAAACGACAAGCCAATCAAAAACTTCATCTTTTCCTTTTAGAAGATAGGTCCACACAGCCCTAGAGTAATCATCCACAATAGTAAGGAAGTACTTGTACCCTTCCTTGCTTTGAACCTAATAAGGGCCCCACAAATCCAAGTGAACAAGTTCACCAATTTGGTTAGATTTGTGATCACTCAAGGGAAAGGGTTCCCTTGTTTGTTTAGCCCTATGACAGGTTTCATAGACAAAAGTAGAGGTGTTTCTAGTCAAGTTTAGGTCAAGTTTGAGAGCATTGAGGACTTGGTCAGCAGGGTGACCAAGTCTGCAATGCCAGAGGTCTTTGGAGGGGTTAAGGGTCATAGCAGAATTAGAAATACCTAAGCTGGTATTCTTGTGGTTATCAAACAGATAAAGCCCCCCAGATTGACTACGAGTCCCCAGAATGGTCACCTTGACCAAGTCCTATATATAACATTTATCTTCATAAAAACCCACAAATAACTTGTTATCTTTAATAAGTTTGTTAACAGAGAGCAGACTAACACAATACCCAGGCACAACAAGAACATCATAAAGAACAACATAATTAGAGAGTCTAAGACCACCAATGTGACTTATGATAGCAATAGTGACATTTGGGTGACCAGCAGAGATGTTGAGATTAGATGTATCTACAACATTAACCATACCAACTGTGGAAGTGGTAAGGTGTTGATTGGCCCCAGAGTCAATAATCCATCCAAAAGTTATAGTTTTAACAAGAAGTTTAGAATTACCACAAAAAAACTTAGAAAAATTAACACTAAACCAAGCATTAGCATTAAAGAAAGAAATTCTACCTGCCATATTAGACTCAGTATTGCCAGAAGTGTCATTGATCAAGTTAAGGAGTTTCTGCATTTGTTCAGTGGTAAAAGAGTTTGGAGAATTAGGTGGAAGCCTGTTTTTCCCCAGTTTTAACATCACAATTAGCACTAAGATTGGGCTTAAACCATATTGCCTTTGAGTATTACCCCCTTTTTGTAACCAACAGGGTAGCCAACAAATTCAAAACATCTATCAACAGTGTGGCCAATTTGACTGCAATGAGTACATAAAATATTAGGGTTGGGACCCTTGTAACTTTTGGACCCATTGCCCTTGTAAGGAGATCTATTAGGAGTATTGGAAGTACCCCTCCTATTCTGATTAAAGGTCTTAGCAGCAAAAGAGGTGGCATTCATCTTAGCCCCAGTATGATCAGAGTTCTCAAGGATACCCCTATGGGATTCCTCTCTTAGGCCTCCTTCACATCAGGAAGAGGGTCCCTACTGAGGATAGAAGTTCTAACAGGTTGATAAAAATCATCAAGACCCATTAAGAACTGCCTCATGATCTTCTGATGCAGAGCCAGCTTTGTGCTAGCAGAACAAGAGCACTTAACAGCAATGTTTTAAAAACCAGTTTGACCTGGCCGGTTCAACCGGGAACCGGAGTGATGATTGGGTCGTTGTGAGTCGAGTTTTCACCAAAACTCGGACCGGATTGACCCGCCGGGTTTTGTCGACCCGGGTCAAACCGTCGTGCCGGAAACTGGCCGGTTCAACATACAGCAAAAGAAAAAACAGATAATGATATAAGATTTGGTGATGTAAATGGAAAGTTTTGACGGGTATATATCATAGGAAAGAAAGAGAATGATCTAACATCTGTTTGGTGTAATTGAGGTGATGATGATCTTTTTTCTTTGGGGATGATTGTTGGTGAATGAAATTAAGGTTCCGAATATATGAAATCCTTCTCTCGTGAATTTTTGTATTCATAAACTAAATAGGAAAAGGGAAGTTATATAACTTATGTTAGGATGATGGTAGATAAGTCAAGGAAATAGTAAAGTAATGTTGAGGACTTGGTTTCTATGTGGGTTCAGCTTTTTGCAAGGGTTAAAACGAGGATGAAAAGGAAATGTTAAAAGTTTGTCAGTCAAGTGGTGGATATGATTTGACCACTTTATATGCAGTACTTTCTAGGAGTAATTTATTGATTTGAATGATAGATGTATAATTTAATGGGGACCTTTTTTCCTATATGTTGAATTTAATCTCTTTGACGTAGAACCGGGTTAACCCGGCGGTTGAACCGGTAACCCGGTGAACCGGTCACTTGACCGGGTTAACTTAAAAACCAGGTTTTAAAACATTGCTTAACAACACAAATACACTTAGGAAGTTTAGTAACAACATTAAATTATCTCCAAAGGGAGTTAAGTCTATGATAATAATCAGCTAAGGTACTACCCCCTTGTTTAACAAACCCAATTTTTTGAAGCAAATTACAAACCATAGTGTGGAAACCTAAGTTTCCTCGAATCTTTTAGCTACTAGGAATGACCAGTTTTCATATGATTAACAATCAAAGCGGAAAATAACAATAATCATTAAACAAGGTGTTTGGGGAACAAGAACACATAAATTAATCAAAGGGTTGCTAATTATATTAATAATCAACAACCACTAGACGTGTATACATTAATCCCACGTCTAGTGCAACACACGCTTTAGGTTTAAATTGTGAATGAAAGATATGAAAAACCTAACAACCCTTGGTTCCTTTTTGATAGGTGTGTAAACACCCATCCTTTTTACCACTTAATTACAATAATAACCGAGCCAAAACGTGTATTTTATGTCTTTTATGTCGGAATTAT
This sequence comes from Glebionis coronaria, assembly GCA_025667525.1. Classification (NCBI taxonomy): domain Eukaryota; kingdom Viridiplantae; phylum Streptophyta; class Magnoliopsida; order Asterales; family Asteraceae; genus Glebionis; species Glebionis coronaria. The sequence continues at coordinate 415,490,424 of CM046882.1, read as the reverse complement.
GCGTGGTTTGTGTTTTTGTTGTGATTTAGGACGAAAACGTGAAAAGTGGAGAAAACACGGGAATTCACAGGCATTTACAGACTTCTATTGAAGAAAAAGATGAAAAGACGAAGTCAAGAGGTCAAGAGTGCAAAAAGAACGGAAGTCCAAGACCAATTCTGAAGATTTATCGAAGAAAAAGTCAACAGACGGAAGTTTACCAAAAGCCGAAGAACTCGAGTCTTATTTATTGAAGAATTAAAAGACGAGTTTAAAGAAATCCCGAGCCAAAAGTCCTTAAAGTCCAAGATTAATAAAAGACTAAGAAGGAAGGACTTAATGGTGCAATTAACAAGAAAGGAAGGAGAGGAGGAAGCTTCCTCTAACCACTCTCCTAATCTCCTATAAATAGACCATTAGTATCTCATTTTCATTCTTGTTGGCTAACTTAACAAATTAGCTCTTCCACTTTTATTTTATGCACCTTTAATTACTTGTCATTTTTAATACATGTTTTGCACTTTAATTATCCTTTTAATTTCCAAGTAAGTGTTTTAATTTGCGTTCTTTAAATTCGTGTCTTTAATCTTTCTTTATCATTTGATCAAATTTATTTTTACCAATCTCATTCTACTCTTCTTCTTTTGATTCGGTTTGAATTTCGGCTTAAGCAAGGTTTTGCTTAATCCATTGCTTATTTGATTAAAAGTCTTGTCTTTTCTTTTTCCTTTTAGCTTCCATACGAAATAGCCATAAGTTTGACAATCTTATGTGCTTATTTGGTATTTAGCTTAATTGTTTTGAAAGTTTTCTTAAAAGTTTTACTTTTTAAAATCCATTTCATTAAGTTTCGTTTTTTTTTTCTTTTAAGTTTTGATAGTATTTAACTTTTTAGCTTATTTTCTTGTTTTGTTTCTATTCTATTCAAGTTCCTTGTTACTGCTTATTAGAATTAGCTTATTAAGATTTGAGCTTATTACGAATTTGCATTCCATCGGAAAAGAAGGGTTAACACACATTGCGACGGCTTGCTTTACCACATTCCGATAGTGACAGTTTTGGACAAGGGTTTTGCATTCCGATCCGGGATTGCGGTAGGAGTAACATCACCCTCATTCCGATCTGGGGTTGCGATCGCACATTGCGATCGCACATTCCGACGACTCTTGAGGTTTACTTAGTCGAAGTGCTGCCAAATTTTTCTTAGTATCATTCCGATCTGAACTGTATTGCGATCTGACACATTGCGATCTGGACTGTATTGCGATCTGAAACATTCCGATAGGTTGCACCTTTTATTTCGACAGAACATTCCGATCTGGATTCCAATGGTATGGTGACAACATTCCGATAGTGGATTCCGATGGTTATGGTTTTGGATTTTAATTTCGCTTTGTTTAATTTTCAAGTTACATTTTAATATTTGTCTAATTTTAATTCTCGTCACGCTTTTAGTTTAAAGTCATTTAATTTAATTTACTTTTAAAAAGTTATAAATATTGCACAAGTTAAATTTTAATTAGTCTTAGATTTAATTAAGAGCCATTTACTTTAACGACATTTATCTTCAAGTATTTGCACATTTAAATTTAAAATCAACAAAAATTATTTGTTCCACCAAAAACAATAGAGTCACACATATAACCTAGATCAATTCGATTAGACACACATCAAACGAATCTTTTTAATTAGGCAAAAACCTAGTTATTAAATGGCGCCGCTGCCGGCTCTTTTCGTAAAGATTAACGGTTTTCTGTGAGAGACGCATTGCTTTTTGTGATCCGTTCACTTGTGAGCGTTATTTTTCTTGCATAAAAATTCAAAAAAATCATAAAAATTAAAAATTGATAAAAATCCATAAAAATTAAAAATTTCAAAAATCCAAAAAGATTTTATCTTTATTGTGTATATATATTGTCTTTGTGTTTGGTTTCTTTTGCATTTTCAGGTGTATGCGTACTAGATCTTCTAATTATCAAGAGCCCGAGACTCGAGAAGATTTAAGTATGTCAGGTGTTAACAACAACAATATTCCACCGCACCTCAATAATAACAACAATGTTCTTCCACAGCCCGATCTTCGGACAATGGAGGAGCTTTGTCAACCTACCATGTTTGGACGAGGAGGACCGATTGCGCCGATGCAAATCAACGCTCCTGAGTTTTCGTTGAAGCACCACATGATTCAGCAAGTGCAAACTAACCCATTCCGTGGATTGCCTGATGATGATGCCAACAAACACCTCGACAAGTTCATTACAATCACCCAAAGCATGAAGTTGCCTGGTGCCACAATGGATGTTCTACGCCTACAACTCTTTCCACATACTTTATCACATCATGCCGAGAAATGGTTTGATCGTCTCCCGAAGAATTCAATTCACACTTGGGATGACATGACTCAACGCTTTTTGTCGCGCTACTTTCCACCATCCATGATCACGAGCCTTCGCAATCAAATCAGCGGTTTCATGCAAGATCCTGATGAATCTCTTTTTGATGCTTGGGAGAGATATAATGTCTTGGTCGATAGATGTCCAAACCACAACATGCTCCCTGTGACCTTAATAGATACTTTCTACAACGGTTTGACTTTTCGAAGTCGTGATACGATTAATGCAGCCGCCGGTGGCACATTTATGAAAAGGAGACCCGAGGAGTGTAGAGAGCTAATTGAGAACATGACTACTCATCATAAAAACTGAGATTCCTCCGCTTCTTCAAGGAACAACCCGAGAGTCAATGTTTCTTCCACTTCATCAAACCCTGAGATGACCGAACTCGCCCGCATGATGACTGAAATGAGCAAAAGTATCACGCTTCTCGCTTCAAACCAACAACAACAACAAGTTAAAGCGGTTGCTAATCCTTGTGAAACATGCGGCGGTCCTCACTCATACACCGATTGTCCTTCTACACAAGGAAATCCGGAAAATGTGTATGCAGCTTACGGTAATTATTCACCGGAAAATTACCAAGCTCGACAACAAGGGGATAGAAATTTGCTGAGTTACCGGTCCAACAACTACCTTTCACCCGGTTTTTCTCCTCAAAACCAAAACCCCGCCAACAACTACAATAGAAGCAACCAAATCCCACCAAGAGCTTCTAATCCTTATCACCCACCCGCTCAACAAGCCCCACCTATTAACCACGATGTTGAAGCTATCATGAGAACCCAAGGTGAGCAAATCAAGAATCTGCAAAGCCAAATTATAAATCTTAAAGGAGATATCACCAAGCAAGGGAATGAGATTAGATCCAAGCTTCGAGATAATATTCAATCCTCCTTCAGCAATCAAACCAATGATTTGAAGAATATGCTTGCTAGTTTCTTGCCCGCAGCTCAACCTTCTACTTCAAGTTCTCTACCTTCAAACACCGTCACCAATCCGCGAGCAAATGTGAGTGCTATTACTACTCGTAGTGGAATTACCATTGTCGACCCACCAATCCCACCCCCATCATCTACACCTCCTCTACCACCATTTATCCCTACTCCTCCTACACCTAGTATTAGTGCACCATTACCGTCTCCGCCTCGTCATGACAATGTACCTAGGAAGGACCCTTCAACATCTCAACCTTTAACTGCTACGCCTTCACCTTCACCACCCAAACCCAATATCCCTTATCCCTCTCGTTTAGGCAAGACCAAAATGTTAACCAAGGATGACGCTGAAGTGTCACGCTATGTGAAGATGATTTCTCAAATGAACTTCAACATTAGCTTTCTTGAGGCACTTGTCCACATGCCCAAATTTGTCAAAGCATTTAAGGAATTGCTTAACAAGAAGGAGAAGCTGATTGAACTCGCCAACACACGCTTAAATGAAAACTGCTCTGCAGTTATTCTTAAAGAACTTCCGAAAAAGCTTGGAGATCCCAGTCGTTTTGTGTTGCCTTGCGTTTTCAACAAAACTGAAGAATTTACTGCCCTTGCTGATCTCGGGGCCAGTATTAATCTTATGCCTTTGAGTGTTTGGAAAACACTATCATTACCCGACCTCAGTCCAACAAAGATGACTCTTGAACTTGCAAATCGCACTCTTGCTTACCCCGTTGGTATAGCCGAAGACGTGTTTATTAAAGTTGGCACATTTACTTTCCCGGTCGATTTTGTCGTTGTTGATTATGAAATGGACCCTCGTATTCCGTTAATACTTGGTCGGCCATTCTTGAGAACCGGACGAGCTTTAGTGGATGTGGCCGAAGGTGAGTTAATCTTACGAGTCGGGGATGATGCACAAGTTTTCAAAATGGGGAAGCTTACAAGTACAACCTTTGGAGGCCGCGAATCAGTGAATATGATTAATATGCTTGATGATTTTGTCGTCTACAACAATCCGCTATTCGATTCTTGCATCGATAATCCACTTTTTCATGATGATGTGGATGATTCTCGCCCCAATTTAGAACCTTCTCCCATTTATGATTCGCCACCGATCTTTGATGCTTATGATGATGATTCTAGCTCAGACTCGGATGATTATGATGACCTTACTTCTGAGTATCCCGATCTGCCCACGTATGATGATTTCGATGAGGCTGATACTCTTTCGAGCGATTCTTCACATGATGAAGATCCTCCACCTACATCACTCGATCCTACTTTGGACGATTACTCATTTGAGGAAGACTTCTCTACGTTTCTCAACACTTACTTGCCTCATGAGAGTGATGCTCCTCCTTTGGACTTTGAAGATTATCGTCTTGATCCTACTTTGGATTTGAAGCACATTCTTTCAAAGGAGAAGAAACCGGTCGACACCAATATCCGCAGCACGTATGAGTTAACACCTCTTTGTCCCCCTTCTGAGGACGAGGTTGTGCTTCTTCGCGGATCTTCTTCCCATTCTGCTGAGCCTGAGTGCTATTTTCCCTTAAAGGAAAAGGTGTTCGACCCCGGTATTGACATTCTGCAGCCATCTCAGTATCCACCTGATGAAATAAAAGGAAATATCTTTGGAACTTATGGAAATCTGCTTGCACCACTTCACCCTTGCTTCCAACGTGCTCCATCACTGCTTAAGGGAACCTTGCCTATTCTTCTTTGGCTTGCCTTGTTCACCTTAAGCCTGTGCTATTTGATGGACGAAAATTATGTCTTTGATCCTGGTGGATATGTTTCATGCTTCTTCCGTTGATAATCAAGGTCGAGTCAGGCTCACGACTCGGTTAACAAAAATCAAGCTCTTCTTGGGAGGCAACCCATGCATCTATCTTTTAGCTTTCTTTATCATAAGTGTAGGGGGAGACCCGTTGGTTTGCTATTTCCTCTCCTCTCTTAATCAGGGATCCGAGCGCTCAATGATCCACTCTTGATGATTCTTGACGACCCGTGATTCCATGTCTCCATTATCCCGGTTCTATCCTAAACTCTTTTCGATTCACTATTTTATATTTTCTCAATAATAAAATAGGAATCTCCTTAGTTGTCTCTTCCTTAGCGAGATTTAAACAAAGTGCACAATGTCCTAAGTGTAGGGGAATTTACTCCCACATGCTTAAACATTGAGGACAATGTTTATATTAAGTGTAGGGGGGACTTCTATCGAAGTTAAGTGGCCTTTTCCTTGTATTTGTCCTCATTTTAACCGGAAAATAAATTTTTCGACATTTTTCAAAATTTTTGATCTATTTTGGCCTATTAGTTTTTCCTTTAATATAGTTATTTTCTTGCCTTATTAGAATAAATCTTTAATAAAGTGGTTTTAGTTTTCAAACGTTGTGAATCTTTTGACTCAACCCGAGTTTACTTATCTAAGTTACTCTAGCTAGTATCCTTAACATGTTTAAGTCGAGTTTTGCTAGGCTATTATATAGGGAGCTGATAGGTGTGTAAACACCCATCCTTTTACCACTTAATCCTGGCTAAAACGAGACCAAAACACGTATTTAATATCATTTGTTTGGAATTATGCGTGGTTTTTGTGTTTATTGTGTTTTCAGAGCCAACCGGATGGATAATTGAGAAAACATGGGATTGCACGGGATTTATCGAAGAAAAAGACTCAAGATGAAGTCTATTGTCCAAGAGATGCAAAAGATTTGAAGTCACTGGGCCTATTCGAAGATTTATCGAAGAAAAGGACCAAAGATGGAAGATTTACAAAAGTCGAAGAAACTCAAGTCTATTAAACGAAGAAATTAAAAGACGAGTTGAATTTAATCGACGACAAATCCCGAATCAGAATCGAAAACGTCAACTTTTCTGAAAAGACGAGAAGACAAGAAGAACGGGAGAAAGCCCACTCACCAACCAAAAGACAAAGCCTATATAAAGGGCCCTCCTCACACTTTTCATCCAGCTTTTAGTTAGTTTTTAGTTTTCTTCTCTCCCCTTTTTTTTTCTCCCTTTAGTTCGTATCATCACCAACACCATTAGGGTGTTTGGTGATCTTGATCTTTGTTTATTTTCAATCTTGTAATTTTAATCCTTGCTTTGTTATTGTTAAAACATTAATCATCAATACAAGTTCTTGTTTAATCTTTCCATTTCATCTTGTTAATCATCATTTTTCTTTTCTAGTTCTTAAGTTCTTATTTTCTTGATTTGATCTTCAAAAGTTGTTGGGTTTTGTGTTTTTGTTGATGGGATTTGTAGTTATTGGTTAGTAAATCATTTGTGTTAAGTTGTATTTAAGTTTTTGGTGAAAAACTTGGTGATTTTTAGATTAAAATCGTCTTCCTTGTTCTTCGGGGTAAAGTACTGTATCTGAGTGTTCCCAGGTTCCGGATGAGTAAATCTTCCGGATGAACACAAAAGTTCCGAGTGAACCAAAAAGTTCCGGATGAGCATCATCTTCCGAATGAACTAAGAAGTTCCGGATGAATATGTCCTTTGAAAAGTTCCGAATGAGTTTCTTTTTTCAGAAGTTCCGAGTCAATCTAAAGTTCCGAATGAATATGTTTTTGAAGAGTTCCGATTGAGTTTTCCTTTAAAAGTTCCGAATCAGTTGAAAACTTCCGAACGAACTGAAAGTTCCGGATGAACCTAATCTTCCGAATGAACCAAAGTTGCGGATGAGTCAAAAGTTCCGAATGAGTTTTTCTTAAAAAGTTCCGAATGAGTATAAAGTTCCGGATGAACCAAACTTCCGAATAAACTTCCGATTAAAGTTCCGAATCAAGGTGTTCCGAGTGAAAAGTTCCGGATGAACAAAGTTCCGAATCAAGGATAAACTTCCGAATCAGTCATCTTCTGAGCATTATTAATGGTTACTGTTTCTGTACTGTTTCTGTTTCTTCATTTTTATTTCATATTTTACTTTCAATTTTAATTTTAATTTTAATTCTAGTCTTGATTAGTTGTCATTAAGTTAATTGTTTTTTATTTAAATTTTCATTTTAATACATGTAAACTTTTTATTAGATTAGAAAACCAAACCCTTTTATTTAGTAACCAAGAACAATCATTCCACTTAAGGCCGAGATCAATTCGAGAGGATATCGAGAGATTAATTATAACCCATACAAAAACAATGTATCAAATGGCGCCGCTGCCGGCTCTTCTCGTTAAGATCAAAAGTTTTTGTGAGAACTTGGATTTTGGGATCCGTTTCCCGTGAACGTTACTTTTTCATAAAAATTTTCAAAAAAAAAAAATCCTAAAAAATACAAAATTTTCAAAAATACAAAAAAATTAAAAAACATAAAAACCAAAAATATTTTTGCCTTGTTTTTCTTTGTTCGTTCTTTTGCAGGTGTAAGCGCACTCGATCCACGTCTTATCAAGAGCCCGAGCCTCTCGATACCTTAGACATGGCCGGTGTACACAACAACAACATACCACCTCCAAACAATAATAATAACAACAACAACCCACTTTTCAACAACATGAATAATAACAACAACAATGAGCCCCTTCCGGATAATCGCCCGATGATTGAATTGCTGCAAGCTCATGTAGATGGCAACACTGATCCAATTGTCATACCTCCAATTGCCGCCAACAACTTTGAGCTAAAATCAGGCTTTATCCAGATGGTCTCCGCTCAACCATTCTTGGGACGTACCATTGATGACCCACATGACCATATCAAGAGATTCTTGCAACTCACCAACACGGTCAAGTTCAATGGTGTACCACAAGAGGTTATCAGGTTACAACTTTTTCCCTTTTCTTTAGAGGGACAAGCCCGGCATTGGCTTGCTAAGGAACCGCCACAGAGTATTCTCTCGTGGACGGATTTGGAAACCAATTTTATCAATTACTTTTTCCCACCCTCTCGTACTACCGCTTTGCGGAATGAAATCATAAATTTTGAACAAAAGTACGATGAGTCGTTCAGTGAATCTTGGGATCGTTTTAAAGATCTTTTAAGAAAATGCCCACAAATGGTTTTACCAAAGTACATCAAATTAATACTTTTTACAATGGTTTAAGCATGAGTGACCAAGATTCACTAAACAGTGCCTCGGGGGTAATCTTTTGGCTAAGACTTCCAATGCTGCTTGGGATATCATTGAGAATAAGTCTCGTGTGCAAACCAAGAGTGTTAGGACCCATGTCACTAGTGCTAGCACTAGTGACAGAGACAAGCGACTTGACAAAATCACTACGCTTCTTGAATCGCTTGTCACCCACACCGTTAACAACAACAACAGCAGCAACGCTAAAAACGCTCAAGTTAACGCTGTCAGCCAACCTTGTGAGATATGCGGTGGTCCTCACTCTTACACCACTTGTACCGCCACCCAAGACTACCCTGCTGAGAATGTGAATGCAGCATATGGCACCTATCCTCAACCTGCTTATCAAGCTAGACCTCAAGGTGACCGTAATTTGCTTAGCTATCGCTCTAACAATTATCTTTCCCCACCTGGTTTTCCTCCTACCAACCCAAACCAACAACAAAACCTCAACCGCCCTCCTCAACAACAACAACAACCTCGTACACCATATATCCCTCCTCACAAGCAACAACAACCACCTCAACGTAACAACCAAGTTTACCAACAACCTGCTTATCAACCACCCGCATACAATGCTCCTCCCAACCAATCCACCGCTCTACACCAAGAAGTGCAGACCTACATGAGGACAAATGATGTAATCGTGGAAAATCTTCAGCGTGAAGTGATCAATTTGAAAGCAGACCTGGTCAAACAAGGAAACGATTTGAGAGCCGACATGAGAAACACGTTGGATAGCCAAACTAATGACTTGAAGAACATGATGGCTAGTTTCTTCCAAGGTAATCAACCCTCTTCTTCGGGTACTCTTCCGAGTAACACCGTTGCGAATCCAAGAGGGGAGATGAAAGCAATCACCACTCGCAGTGGTAAAGGTACCAAGGAACCCGAGCTTCCTATACCTCCACCGGTGTTTGTGACTAAGGAGAACGAGTCACCTGCTCCTATTCCTCATCCTTCTCCTTCCCCAATTTCTCCGCCTCTTCCTTCTACCCCTCCTCCACCCAAGGATGTGAGTGATCCTATTCTTCCAAATCCTTCATCTTCTTCCAATATACCTTATCCATCTAGGTTGAGGAAAGAGAAGCTCAAAAGCAAGGACGATATTCAGGTTTCTAACTTTCTTAAAATGTTTAAACAACTGAATTTCAATATCTCCTTTGCTGAGGCTCTCGCTCACATGCCTAAATATGCGAAAATGTTTAAAGATCTTCTGAGCGACAAGGAAAAACTCCTCGATATTGCCAACACCCAACTTAATGAGAATTGCTCTGCAGTGCTATTAAGGAAATTGCCAACCAAGCTTGGTGATCCGGGTCGTTTCTTAATCCCCTGCAATTTCCCGGGAGTAGAGAATTGCATGGCCCTAGCCGATCTAGGTGCCAGTATTAATCTCATGCCTCTAAGCGTTTGGAAGCAATTATCTCTCCCTGAGCTAGTCCCCACCAAAATGACTTTGGAATTAGCTAACCGTACGGTTGCTTATCCAGTGGGGATAGCCGAAGACGTCATTGTAGGAGTCGACAAATTCACCTTTCCTGCTGATTTCGTTGTCGTCGACTACGAGATGGACCCCAGTGTGCCATTAATTGTTGGTCGTCCATTCTTGAGGACCGGTCGCACTCTCATCGATGTTGAAGCCGGTGAGCTTATCATGAGAGTGGGTGACGATAAAGTAGTCTTCAACATGGGAAAGTTGTCTAAACAGCCTTATTCATACGAGAGTGTTAATTGTATTGATGTTCTTGATGAGGCTTGTGAAGAACACTTTAATGATGCTTGCAAAAGTATTCCTACCTCTCTTCCCAATGTTGAGACAGTGTCCTCTATTGATTCATCATTGTCTCTATTTGGAGATAGTGATTTGTTTTGGAACAATCTTGAAGATACCATGGGAGATGTGAATTTAGCTACTGATGATTCTCCCACTGATGGGAATGAAGACATGCATTTCTTTGACAACCTTCTCAACGAAGACAATCCTTCTCCTCCATCTCCCACGGTTATTGCTATCGATACTCCGACTTTGAATACGCCTCCCGTCGAAAATCCTCCGGATTTAGAACTTAAGGAGTTGCCGCCACATCTCGAGTATGTATTCCTTGAAGAAGAGAAGAAGTCGCCAGTCATCATTGCTAAGGACCTAAAGGAAGAAGAAAAAGCCCGACTTATCAACGTGTTGAAAGATCACAAGAAGGCTATTGCTTGGAAAATCTCTGATATTCGTGGAATTGATCCTCACTTCTGCACACACAAAATTCTCATGGAGGACGACTTTAAGCCCACTATTCAAAGCCAACGAAGGGTGAATCCAAAAATACATGAAGTCATCAAAACAGAGGTTATCAAACTTCTTGATGCGGGTATGATTTACCCTATTTCGGATTCCCCATGGGTTAGTCCAATCCATTGTGTGCCCAAGAAGGGCGGAATAACCGTTGTTCCCAATGAACACAACGAGTTGATTTCAACTCGTCTCGTTACTGGGTGGAGAGTTTGTATAGACTACCGCAAACTCAATGATGCCACGAGAAAGGATCATTTCCCTCTACCTTTTATGGACCAAATGCTTGAACGATTAGCGGGTAATGAATATTACTGCTTTCTTGATGGTTTCTCGGGTTATTTCCAAAGACCCATCGATCCCCAAGATCAAGAGAAGACAACATTCACTTGTCCCTATGGCACATTTGCTTACAAAAGAATGCCTTTTGGCTTATGTAATGCGCCCGGGACTTTCCAAAGGTGCATGTTAGCTATCTTCCATGACATGGTTGAACAAACCATGGAAGTCTTCATGGATGATTTCTCGGTCTTCGGGGATTCCTTCTCTTCTTGCCTTGCCAATTTGGAACGTATGCTTAAGCGGTGCGAAGACACTCGCCTTGTTCTGAATTGGGAAAAATGCTATTTTATGGTAAAAGAAGGCATCGTGCTGGGACACAAGATTTCCAAAGCCGGTCTTGAAGTAGACCGTGCTAAAGTCGATGTTATCGCCAAGTTGCCTCCACCTTCAACCGTGAAGGGTGTGAGAAGTTTTCTGGGTCATGCGGGCTTCTACCGTCGATTCATCAAAGATTTTTCTCAAATCGCTCGCCCGATGACCCACCTCTTGGAAAAAGATACTCCTTTTATCTTTTCCAAAGAGTGTCTTGAAGCCTTCAACTCGCTTAAGGATAAACTAACTAAGGCACCCGTCTTGGTTACCCCTAATTGGGAGCTTCCCTTTGAATTGATGTGCGATGCTAGTGATTTTGCTATTGGAGCGGTTCTAGGACAAAGAGTGAACAAACACTTCCAACCAATCCATTACGCTAGCAAGACAATGACGGGGGCACAATTGCATTATACGACAACAGAAAAAGAGCTTTTAGCTGTTGTCTATGCCTTTGAAAAATTTCGCCCCTATCTTGTCCTTTCCACCACAATCGTGTATACCGATCATTCCGCGTTGAAGTACTTGTTGACAAAGCAAGATTCCAAACCAAGACTTCTTCGCTGGGTTTTGCTGCTCCAGGAATTTAAAATCGAAATTCGCGATAAAAAAGGAGCTGAAAACCTAGCTGCGGACAATCTCAGCAGACTTGAGGATCCTTACCAAGAGGATCATCCAAACAAAGTAATCAATGATTCTTTTCCCTTGGAGACCTTAATGTCTATAAATTCGAATTCTGATGAAACCCCGTGGTTTGCGGACTTTGCAAACTACTTGGCGGGTGGAATTCTCAAGGAAGGGTTGACGTCTCAACAAAAGAAAAAGTTCTTCTCCGACATTAAGACTTACTTTTGGGACGACCCTTACCTATTCAAACAATGTGCCGATCTGATTATCCGCCGATGTGTTGATGGACCGACAGCTTCAGAAATCCTTGATGCTTGCCACAAAGGACCCACCGGTGGTCACTTTGGTCCCAACTACACCGCCAAAAAAGTTTTTGATTCGGGATTTTATTGGCCCTCCATATATCGTGACGCTCACAATATGGTTAAACGATGTGATGTTTGCCAGAAACAAGGCACGATCACACATAAAGACGAGATGCCTCAGAATTTCATTCAAGAGTGTGAAATCTTTGATGTTTAGGGTATCGACTTTATGGGGCCATTTCCTTCTTCTAAAAGAAACAAATACATCCTTGTAGCCGTTGACTACGTTTCAAAGTAGGTTGAAGCCAAAGCTTTACCTACTAATGACGCAAGGGTGGTTTGTAACTTTTTGAAAGCTCTTTTCGCTAGATTCGGTGTGCCTCGTGCCATTATTAGTGATCGTGGGACTCATTTTTGCAATGACCAATTCGCAAGAGTCATGGCTAAGTACGGTGTAAATCATCGTCTTTCCAAAGCCTACCACCCACAAACTAATGGCCAGGCCGAAATATCCAACCGAGGACTTAAGCGAATTCTGGAAAGAACCGTGGGAGAGCGTCGTGCCTCATGGGCTGATAAACTTGATGATGCTTTGTGGGCTTTCCGTACTGCTTACAATACTCCGATTGGCTGTACGCCTTATCATCTTGTGTACGGGAAAGCGTGCCACCTCCCCATTGAGTTGGAGCACAAGGCTTACTGGGCCTTGAAGTGGGCTAATTTTGATATCAACAAAGCCGGTGACCTACGCAAGATCCAACTCAATGAGCTCAATGAACTTCGTAATGAGGCTTATGAAAATTCTTTGATCTATAAGGAAAGAACTAAGCTCATTCACGACTCCAAGATCAAAAACCGAGAGTTCCATGTTGGAGACAAAGTCTTACTTTTTAACTCTCGGTTGAAAATCTTCTCGGGAAAGCTCAAATCTCGTTGGTCCGGCCCATTCACCATTGCCCAAATTTTTCCATATGGTACTCTCGAGCTCGCTCAACCTGATGGACCGAATTTTAAGGTGAATGGCTAACGAGTGAAGTTGTACTTTGGTGAGGACATCTCTCACGAGATGATTCCATCCCTCACCACGTTCCCCATGAACTAATTTTGGGTCGAGTCAGGCTCGTGACTCGGTTATCAAAAACAAGCGCTCCTCGGGAGGCAGCCCGAGTATCTATCCTTTTATGTTTTAACCTCCTAAGTGTAGGGGACCTCTATAGGGTGTTTGTCTTTGTGTGGTGATGTGATTACATGGATAAGTGCACTCTTGGAATCTCTGAAGAACCGTATTCCCGTGTTATCCGAAATCCGGTTCTATCTCTCAACTATCGTGATTCAATTTTCTTCATACTCACATTTGAAATTGATCACTTTAGTCGTCTCTTCCTTAACTTGAGTTAACCAACGTGCACAATGTCATAAGTGTAGGGGAAACTTTTCCCACATGCTTAAACATTGAGGACAATGTTTATCTTAAGTGTAGGGGGGACTTCTATCGAAGTTTTAAGTGGACTTTTCCATGAAAATGCCTTCATTTAACCAGAAAATCCTATTTTTCAACATTTTTCAAATTTTTAGTTAACTTTGGCCATTTAGTCGTAATTTTTAAATTTTTTATCGTTGCTTTCATATGTATATATCCCGCAATAAAGTCAAATTTTATTAAAGTGGTGTAGCTAGTTTAGAAGTCTTTGACATATTAGGCCCGTTGCGTTTATTTTGACTCAACCCGAATAGACTTATCCAAGTTTATTCTAGCTAGTATCCTTAACCATGTAGACCTTAATTGGTTTATTAGGCTAAGTATCCACGAGTCTCATTACTTGAGATTTTAAATTGTGGAGGACGAGAAATGATAGAGTCAGTTATAAGTCGGTATTCTTGCACAAGCTCACTTGGTGTAATTATTTGCCTATTCTCCCATCACTTGCTAATAAATTATCTGCAATAAGTAAGGTCGTACGATTTGAAAAGTTACTTAGCTTCTAGCCCAAGATCGTTTAAAAGTTGCTCGGTAATGATAAGAGTTCATAGCCAAGGCATAACTTATGAAGCGGGGCGCGAAGATTGGCGAGTCCGAAAAGGCCCTAACAAGGCATGAGGATTCCATTTTATTGCTAAAGATCCAAGGTGATGTGAAAAGCATTATTCCCAAAGTCAATATGAAGGATCAAGACTCACGACGAAAAGCAATCAACTCCCATAAAGATCATGGAGAAGTCTATCCGAAAAGACCCTAACAAGGTATGAGGATAAATAGATCCAAGTCCGAAAAGGAGGCGGATCGTTGTATCTCAAAATCCCAAATAGAGATTGAAGAAATAATCATGAAGTCGTGGTCAACAAAGTTGGAGTACCTCTCAAAAGTCTCCAAGTGAAGAAACTCTATGAACGATGAGAAGACCATTATCTCAAGCACGTCTCTCAAGATATGAAGTATGAAGTACATGCCAAATATCGGCCCGAGAAAGGTCTCAAATCGTGAACCGAGTTATGCCAAGATATGAAATTTTTGATATCCCGAGAAGCAGTTTTAAGAGATTTTGTCCTTTAGCTAACTATTGATCAAATCGTCCTACTTTGCTTTCAGCCTAAATAAACTATCGAAATAAGTCCAAAAATGCATCTTCATGATCATTCTAAGACAAAAATAAAATATAAGAGATACACCTAGGAATAAGGGAGTCTAAGCATTTAATTAGGCCATGTGTGTAAGTGTTTGAATTGCTAACTTATAATAACAATGATCTCGTTTTTAAAGCTTAGTTTGGGGAACGTGAAACTTGAGGGTGATAAATCTTCGCAGCACCAAAGCCCTAATGTAAGTCATTGATTTCTTTGCAAGTTATTTCCATGTAGCTATTTTCAAGTGAAAATGGTTTTCTATCCTTTTGTTTCCTTTAAAGTTTAATTGCTTTAATTTTTGTTTAGTAATATTTGAATAAGGCCAAGGTTGATTAATTATGAGAAAAGTGTAAAATTGCTTTATCACTAAGCATTGCATGAGGGCATGGCAATGGATAAGTGTAGGGGATTTGATAGGTGTGTAAACACCCATCCTTTTACCACTTAATCCTGGCTAAAACGAGACCAAAACACGTATTTAATATCATTTGTTTGGAATTATGCGTGGTTTTTGTGTTTATTGTGTTTTCAGAGCCAACCGGATGGATAATTGAGAAAACATGGGATTGCACGGGATTTATCGAAGAAAAAGACTCAAGATGAAGTCTATTGTCCAAGAGATGCAAAAGATTTGAAGTCACTGGGCCTATTCGAAGATTTATCGAAGAAAAGGACCAAAGATGGAAGATTTACAAAAGTCGAAGAAACTCAAGTCTATTAAACGAAGAAATTAAAAGACGAGTTGAATTTAATCGACGACAAATCCCGAATCAGAATCAAAAACGTCAACTTTTCTGAAAAGACGAGAAGACAAGAATAACGGGAGAAAGCCCACTCACCAACCAAAAGACAAAGCCTATATAAAGGGCCCTCCTCACACTTTTCATCCAGCTTTTAGTTAGTTTTTAGTTTTCTTCTCTCCCCTTTTTTTTCTCCCTTTAGTTCGTATCATCACCAACACCATTAGGGTGTTTGGTGATCTTGATCTTTGTTTATTTTCAATCTTGTAATTTTAATCCTTGCTTTGTTATTGTTAAAACATTAATCATCAATACAAGTTCTTGTTTAATCTTTCCATTTCATCTTGTTCATCATCATTTTTCTTTTCTAGTTCTTAAGTTCTTATTTTCTTGATTTGATCTTCAAAAGTTGTTGGGTTTTGTGTTTTTGTTGATGGGATTTGTAGTTATTGGTTAGTAAATCATTTGTGTTAAGTTGTATTTAAGTTTTTGGTGAAAAACTTGGTGATTTTTAGATTAAAATCGTCTTCCTTGTTCTTCGGGGTAAAGTACTGTATCTGAGTGTTCCCAGGTTCCGGATGAGTAAATCTTCCGGATGAACACAAAAGTTCCGAGTGAACCAAAAAGTTCCGAGTGAACCAAAAAGTTCCGGATGAGCATCATCTTCCGAATGAACTAAGAAGTTCCGGATGAATATGTCCTTTGAAAAGTTCCGAATGAGTTTCTTTTTTCAAAAGTTCCGAGTCAATCTAAAGTTCCGAATGAATATGTTTTTGAAGAGTTCCGATTGAGTTTTCCTTTAAAAGTTCCGAATCAGTTGAAAACTTCCGAACGAACTGAAAGTTCCGGATGAACCTAATCTTCCGAATGAACCAAAGTTCCGGATGAGTCAAAAGTTCCGAATGAGTTTTTCTTAAAAAGTTCCGAATGAGTATAAAGTTCCGGATGAACCAAACTTCCGAATAAACTTCCGATTAAAGTTCCGAATCAAGGTGTTCCGAGTGAAAAGTTCCGGATGAACAAAGTTCCGAATCAAGGGTAAACTTCCGAATCAGTCATCTTCTGAGCATTATTAATTGTTACTGTTTCTGTACTGTTTCTGTTTCTTCATTTTTATTTCATATTTTACTTTCAATTTTAATTTTAATTTTAATTCTAGTCTTGATTAGTTGTCATTAAGTTAATTGTTTTTTATTTAAATTTTCATTTTAATACATGTAAACTTTTTATTAGATTAGAAAACCAAACCCTTTTATTTAGTAACCAAGAACAATCATTCCACTTAAGGCCGAGATCAATTCGAGAGGATATCGAGAGATTAATTATAACCCATACAAAAACCATGTATCAGGAGCTATAAAACGCGAAAGTCTTAACTCTCACGGGTTAAGAACAAGAACTTTTCGCAAGTTCCTATAATTGATCCTAGAGAGTCGTTTATCAAGGGAACTCTAAAACGCGATTTCTAAACTTGAAAAAGTCTAAGAGTTTGCAAGATCCTATAGGCGACTCGAAAACCCAAAACTCTGATTTAATAGGCTAAGTATCCACGAGTCTCATTCCTTGAGATTTTAAACTGTGGAGAACGAGAGATGATAGAGCCAATTATAAGTTCGGTGTTCTTTCGTGAATTTATGTGAGTTAATTATAAGCCTATTCTCCCATCGCCTGTTAATAAATTTATCTGCAATAAATAAGGTTGTACGATTTGAAAAGTTACTTAGCTTCTAGCCCAAGATCGTTTAAAAGTTGCTCGGTATGGATTAGAGTTCATAGCCAAGGCATAACTTATTAAAGCGGGATGCGAAGATTGGCGAGTCCGAAAAGGCCCTAACAAGGCATGAGGGCTATATTTTGTTGCTAAAGATCCAAAGTGATGTGAAGAATCATTTATCGAAAATCAATATGAAGGATCGAGACACACGACGTAAAGCAAAAACTCCCCAAAAGTCATGAAGAAGTGTATCCGAAAAGACCCTAACAAGGTATGAGGATAAATAGATCCAAGTCATAAAAGGAGGCGGATCGTTGTATATCAAAGTCCAAAATAAAGATTGGATAAAAATGAAGAAGTCGTGGTCCAAGTATGAATCTCTCAAAACTTCAAGTGAAGAAATTTCTATTATGAAGAGAAGACCATAATTTCATGAACGTCTCTCAAGGTTTGAAGTATGAAGTCGCTGCCAAATATCGGTCCGAGAAAGGTCTCAATTCGCGAAGCGAGTTATGCCAAGATATGAACTCTATGAGGTCCCGGGAAGTAGTTTTAAAAGATTTTGTCCTTTAGCTAACTATTGATTAAATCGTTCACTTTATTTTCGGGCTAAATAACTATCTAAATAAGTCAACAATGCATCCTCGTGATCATTCAAGACAAAAATAAATATAAGAGATACACCTAGGAATAAGGGAGTCTAAGTGAATAATTGGCCCACATGAGTTAGTGTTAGTTTGCTAACTTATAATAACAATGATCTCGTTTTTAAGCTTGGTTTGGAGAAAGTGAAAACTTGAGGATGATGATTATTCATAACATTTCCAAAACCCAAGGTATGCTTTTAATTTCTTTACTTTGAATATTTATAGTTTTCTATCTCTTTAATAAAGGCCACTATGGATTGATTATGATGAAAAGTGTAAACATGCTTTGTAACTAATGCATTGCATGAGGACATTGCAATGGTCAAGTGTAGGGGATTTGATAGGTGTGTAAACACCCATCCTTTTTACCACTTAATTACAATAATAACCGAGCCAAAACGTGTATTTTATGTCTTTTATGTCGGAATTATGCGTGGTTTGTGTTTTTGTTGTGATTTAGGACGAAAAGGTGAAAAGTGGAGAAAACACGGGAATTCACAGGCATTTACAGACTTTTATTAAAGAAAAAGATGAAAAGACGAAGTCAAGAGGTCAAGAGTGCAAAAAGAACGGAAGTCCAAGACCAATTCTGAAGATTTATCGAAGAAAAAGTCAAAAGACGGAAGTTTACCAAAAGCCGAAGAACTCGAGTCTTATTTATTGAAGAATTAAAAGACGAGTTTAAAGAAATCCCGAGCCAAAAGTCCTTAAAGTCCAAGATTAACAAAAGACTAAGAAGGAAGGACTTAATGGTGCAATTAACAAGAAAGGAAGGAGAGGAGGAAGCTTCCTCTAACCACTCTCCTAATCTCCTATAAATAGACCATTAGTATCTCATTTTCATTCTTGTTGGCTAACTTGACAAATTAGCTCTTCCACTTTTATTTTATGCACCTTTAATTACTTGTCATTTTTGATACATGTTTTGCACTTTAATTATCCTTTTAATTTCCAAGTAAGTGTTTTAATTTGCGTTCTTTAAATTCGTGTCTTTAATCTTTCTTTATCATTTGATCAAGTTTATTTCTACCAATCTCATTCTACTCTTCTTCTTTTGATTCGGTTTGAATTTCGGCTTAAGCAAGGTTTTGCTTAATCCATTGCTTATTTGATTAAAAGTCTTGTCTTTTC
This sequence comes from Glebionis coronaria, assembly GCA_025667525.1. Lineage (NCBI taxonomy): Eukaryota > Viridiplantae > Streptophyta > Magnoliopsida > Asterales > Asteraceae > Glebionis > Glebionis coronaria. The sequence continues at coordinate 415,471,306 of CM046882.1, read as the reverse complement.
TTTTTCCTTTTAGCTTCCATACGAAATAGCCATAAGTTTGACAATCTTATGTGCTTATTTGGTATTTAGCTTAATTGTTTTGAAAGTTTTTTTAAAAGTTTTACTTTTTAAAATCCATTTCATTAAGTTTCGTTTTTTTTTCTTTTAAGTTTTGAAAGTATTTAACTTTTAGCTTATTTTCTTGTTTTGTTTCTATTCTATTCAAGTTCCTTGTTACTGCTTATTAGAATTAGCTTATTAAGATTTGAGCTTATTACGAATTTGCATTCCATCGGAAAAGAAGGGTTAACAAACATTGTGACGGCTTGCTTTACCACATTCCGATAGTGACAGTTTTGGACAAGGGTTTTGCATTCCGATCCGGGATTGCGATAGGAGTAACATCACCCTCATTCCGATCTGGGGTTGCGATCGCACATTGCGATCGCACATTCCGACGGCTCTTGAGGTTTACTTAGTCGAAGTGCTGCCAAATTTTTCTTAGTATCATTCCGATCTGAACTGTATTGCGATCTGACACATTGCGATCTGGACTGCATTGCGATCTGGACTGCATCGCGATCTGAAACATTCCGATAGGTTGCACCTTTTATTTCGGCAGAACATTCCGATCTGGATTCCAATGGTATGGTAACAGCATTCCGATAGTGGATTCCGATGGGTATGGTTTTGGATTTTAATTTCGCTTTGTTTAATTTTCAAGTTACATTTTAATATTTGTCTAATTTTAATTCTCGTCACGCTTTTAGTTTAAAGTCATTTAATTTAATTTACTTTTAAATAGTTTTAAATATTGCACAAGTTAAATTTTAATTAGTCTTAGATTTAATTAAGAGCCATTTACTTTAACGACATTTATCTTCAAGTCTTTGCACATTTAAATTTAAAATCAACAAAAATTATTTGTTCCACCAAAAACAATAGAGTCACACATATAACCTAGATCAATGCGATTAGACACACATCAAACGAATCTTTTTAATTAGGCAAAAACCTAGTTATTACTTTTATAGTGTAAGGATTAGGGTTTTTTAAGAGATAACTATGAATAAACATGTATATCTTCTATTTAGATAACTATATACTAAATATATTATAAATAATATATTCAATATATTCCCTAATTAGAAGATTCTATCAGCCCCGTTGACGTCCATCAGCGCTTGACATTCTGTCAGCGTTCAAATTACATGTGTTAGCGTCTAGCTTTCACATGTCAGTGTTGGATAACAAACGTCTTGATATTTCTTCATTTTGAGTTTCTGCCACATCAACTGTTTGACCCAACAATCTTCCCCTAGTTGATGTCGACAAAACTCTTTGTGTATCTCTTGTAAGAGGTACATCATCTTCAAATTGCTTCCCCTCAAGTGTAGCATGCATATCTTCCCCTTTTTGTCACTGCAAATATGGAAGGAATCAAAGTATGCAATCGAAGATTCTCCATATGTAGGCTCTTTGTAATGATCTTGAAGAAAAATAACTATAATATTCTTGATGTAGAAGTAGAGTAACCCAAACCTGTGTTCCATATCTTGTACTATCCATGTGACGAAGTGTCATGATTATACAAAATCCTCATCCTTTGTGAGACACTGAGCACGATAATGTAACTCCTTCAAGTGATAGAAAATATGTGCATAGAGTACTATAAGAAAAATCTCATATTCCTAGATCTTGTATCACTTCATCAGTAACAATGTAAGCACAAACAAGTTACCTTAAAAGTCAGTGACTGGGAGTTCACAAATTTAAGATATGATAGAACACAAGCTCGCGAAAATCTTCTTTGAACATCAAACTTACCATAAGAATTCTTCCCCTTAAGCCAACTCCTCTTCATGACGAATCTTAATGAAACAATACCTTCATATGTAAAAGCTGTAAACGAATAACTCTTTCACAAGGCTACCCCGATTACATAAAAAATATTACTCCAATAAATCACTTCACGAATTGTTGCTAACTCATGTAAAGATCACTGATCCCTTTTAAAAATATCCGAGCCATAAATATCAAATTGATATTCTGTATAAAACCAGAGATCTCATGTAACTTCGTGTGTAAATACCTCGTTTTGTGTGCCAAAACCTTAACCAATTTTCCAAACAGCAGCATTTCCTTTGTCATCCAAGATCTTTCACTGTCCAAGATCTCATCAGTGTGTGTTGTCCAATACCGGACAACACTTGTTAGCGTTTGAAAATCAATATCTCGGACGACACATGATTTTTCTCTCAGCGCCTACATACTACTATGTCAGCGTCAACTTTATACTTGTCAGCGCCTGGCCATCAGCGTCTCATCCATACCTTGTCAGCGTCAATGACATCCACTGACACCAACATCTATCAGCGTCTACATAACGCATGTCAGCGGTTAATCGATCTAGGGTTTTACAAACCATAAATCATGATTTTATGTGAAAACCATAAACTGCAGCGAACTTTGACATCGAATATCTTCTTCATGAGAGCTCAGATCGAAGATCCCTTCAGTGACATCCTAGATACAAGTGCCAAGAACCTACAACGCGAATTTCACGACGATCCAACGGTTAACGAAGAAGAAATCGTGTTTTTACTATTACTGCTCACAGAAAACAGCATATGACCACTGCTGACTTCGACGCTTAATAACTTTTTCTTAGAAATAGATCTCGACAATCCCTCCGGTGGATATCTAGATATATGTCTGTAGAACATACACAAAACATTTCGTGGGGATCCAACGGTTCAGTAACAAGTTATGGCCTTCTGAATACTGCTGCGCACACAAAATCACCCAGAAAAACCTTAGACGGAATTTTCTTTTCTTCTCAAAACACGAACACCTTGTTGGTCCTAGCATCACGAGCCACGAGGCTCTGATACCAACTGTGGAAACCTAAGTTTCCTCGAATCTTTTAGCTGCTAGGAATGACCATTGTCTATATGATTAACAATCAAAGCGGAAAAGAACAATAATCATTAAACAAGGTGTTTGGGGAACAATAACACATAAATTAATCAAAGGGTTGCTAATTATGTTAATAATCAACAACCACTAGACGTGTATACATTAATCCCACGTCTAGTGCAACACACGCTTTAGGTTTACCTTGTGAATGGAAGATATGAAAAACCTAATAACCCTTGGTTCCTTTTATAGTGTAAGGATTAGGGTTTTACAAGAGATAACTATGAATAAACATGTATATCTTCTATGTAGATAACTATATACTAAATATATTATAAATAATATATTCAATATATTCCCTAATTAGAAGATTCTATCAGCCCCGTTGACGTCCATTAGCGCTTGACATTCTGTCAGCGTTCAAATTACATGTGTCAGCGTCTAGCTTTCACATGTCAGCGTTGGATAACAAACGTCTTGATATTTCTTCATTTTGAGTTTCTGCCACATCAACTTTTTGACCCAACACATAGAACCATCCACCTTATCATAAGTTTCATTCAAATCTTTCCACACAGTAGCAGCAATTTCAGAATAAACAAGCCCCGTATAAACATCACTAGACACAACATTCATAATCCAAGTAAGAACCATAGCATTACATCTATCCTACTGACCAAACAAAACATCACTAATATAAGAATCTCTTAAACACGAACCATCAACAAAATCATATTTGTTTCTAGCTTGTAAAGCAAGTTTCATAGCATTATTCCACATTATATAATTTTCAGTGCCAAGCAATTTGAAAGGAACAAGAATAGAACTACTATTATAACTGTTATGAATGTGAAGTGGGTTTCCAGCATCCAAATTTCTAATAAGGGCAACAAGATTGGTGGTGGTTTCAGGACCACCTCTACCACCACCATTTCCTCCACCACCAGTGGGTGGTGGAGGAAGAGTACCACTAGCACTCATGAATCACACCAAGAGAAGACAGAGCAGCAAAGCAACAAAGAGCACAGAAGCAAAGAACAAGCAAAGATAACCACAGAGCAAGCAAAAGACAGTATAAGAGCAGCAAAAGAACAAAAAATATATCAAAAAACAAGCAAGATATAATGAATCAAAGAGTAACAAGCAAAATATGCAAAAAAAATAAACCACTAAGAATATGAGTTACTACAAATGCAAGTTGTGGACTAGGATTGGCCAGAGCAGGTATCTACACCAGTCAAGGCTGGAGGGTCAAGGTGTTAACCAAATCCGTTTGCACCCACACACTTAGCAACAGTAACCCACAAAGGTAACCAAAAGAGATGTAAGCAAGAAAACGAAGGAATGACTTATAGTGAAAAAACAACAACCAGTATCTAGCAAAAAACACCCAATCTCTAGATTCACTTAGTCTAGAGAATGGGTGAGCCAACAACAAGAAACCCAAAAAATAAATTAGGGTTAGATAAACCCTAATTAAGTTATACGTGTTTAATCACCAAGAAGGAAACGACACCACCAAAAAAGCTTACAAGACACCAAAGAATAAAAAAAACCCAAAAAATTGAATTAAGGTTTCTGAAAACCCTAATCCAATCTTTCAAGAATCTTAACGGCACCACCAAAATAAGCAACGACACCTCAATAAAAGCTTCCTGGGCACCAAGGAACCAAGATCCCCAAAATAATAAATTAGGGTTTGTGAAAACCCTAATTATATTTTTTAAGAAAAATAGCGGCACCACCAATAAAAGCTTCCAGAACGTCAAGGAAACACCAAGAACACCGCCAGGATGGAAAACCCCAAAAAATTAGATTAGGGTTATTGAAACCCTAATTTATATTTTTGGTAAATCAGAAAACAACTATTACAAACGAGAGTTGAGTGTGATACACAAGACCAGGTCTAGCAACCTTTCTCTGATACCATGATAGAAGTTAAACACAAATAACATGAATATCAAGTTTATCACACAACCAACCTCCCCTTTGTGATATTTATTTAAAGATTCAAAGTACAAAACAGAAATAAAGAGATTAGTCCTCAAACGAGTGCTAATCGTACAAATACAAACGAAAGTTTGAGATCGTCCCAACTAGGTTGATGCGATCTCCCTCACATACAAAGACTCAACACACAGGTTATAAGATGAAAATTATACTCCCATGTCAAGATCTATTATCTTAAAGAGAGAGATAAGAGAGAGCACATAACGGTTGTGTGTGTTTGAGAATGGAGTGATAACCCTAGCTTGTGAGAAAGCTAAGGTAATACATCATAGTAGCAACGGTTCCAAGGCCCATCATACACTTGAGCCCAACAGCCAAAAGAGCCCATGAGTAGAGAATCATCAAATGACACAAGAGGCCCTCCTACTATATCCTGCGAACACAAAGAGAACAAAAAAGAACACAAAACATAACTTGGAAAGATTGAAAAAGTAATATGCTCACTGCTAATGCTCACTGCTCAATGTCACGGCTATTTTTGCCAAACATACCCGTACTTGTATCGTAACTATAAAGCGTAAAATGATAAAAAAGCTAAATGCTTCTTTAATTAGTGTATTAAATAAGACCCACAACCACAACGAGCGGGGTATGAAGTGTATCAAATAATAGTGTTTAAAAAAATCTAAAGCTAAACGCTCGTTACCAAACAAGCATTACGCTAAACGTTTCAAAACCTGTCGCTCAAATTGGGAAGAAAAATGCAAAGAATATGCGTAATAAAATTAGTATTATCTGTGTAGGATTTAACTCCCTACCATCCTGGTTACTAGATGTGGAATATGATCGTGAAGCTATCGACATAATCGTAAAGAACACACATGATAGATCCCGAATTGATTGATTAGTTTATTATTGAAAGAATGACGTGTTTGTTGTTTCCCCTCACCTCCTTTTATAGAGGTGAGGGGGAACCTACTCATACAATATCCTACAGGTCGAGTTGGACTTAGACACAACCAACCAACCTTTATTCATAGCTATTATCAAGCTACTCGACATTAAATCCCTAGACACGATATAAACGAAAATTAAAGACTAAACATAACATATCTTTTGTTTAATGCAAGATTCTTTTATTAAATAACCTTAAACGTTGACAGAATGTTTTATGCACACGTTCAAAGCTCCCATCGATGTTAACCATGGAGTCAACACGCTTCCACATATTGAGCTTCTCGCCTTTGTCTTTACAGGCTTCCAAAATGGAGTAATGCTTATGAAGTTTATACTACATGCATATTTACCTATACTTTTGAAACAGTCATCACTTAATTATCACATAAAATACTTCATTTCTTTATTTACAAATATGTTTAGCAGCAAACGTATTTGTCAATTCATAAATATGTATATATATGCACCATATGCATGTTCATGATATTCTAACTCAAACATTACCCTAATAACTTTGAACTAAAAACACAAAATGTCCATGGCCAATATATCTTTGTGTTTTGTTTCAAACTCGTGTGTCAAGCCCTTAATAGTTGCATGCAAATCAACATCGGCCTCCCATAACACAAGCTCATGCTCGGGCTCGAACATCAACTTTTACAAGATGCTTTCTTTAAGCTCGAACAAAGCAGGAACCCAAGAGATTAAAAAAGCTTATAGAACATTAGCTCTTAAGTATCATCCTGATGTATCTCATGATCAAAACACCACTGACATGTTTGTTGCACTACAGATGGCATATAAGACACTCGTGGATCCAGTGTTACGTGAAGATTACGATTTTACACTCAGTTGTCGTCGTGAAGATGGTGATGTTGGAGAAGCGAGGAGGTGGGAGGGTCAGATTGTTGAGCTCAAGCGGAGGTCTAGCTTTCGGTCTGAGCGCAAAGAGGGATCATGGGGAAGTAGAGTAAGGTATGCCAATAGACAAAATTAAGAATCTTGAATGTTGCATTCCCAAGTTTTAGATGAAAGGGAAAATAATGACAAAGAAGAAAGAAAAGAAAATATGATTAGTTATTTTTTCATGTTATCGATTTGAAAAGTTCAAATCATTTCGTTTTTGTTTTTTTATTATTTTATTATAATCATGTTAATGAATAAGCTACACATACACACTAACAATAGCAACGACTATGTTCTTGTTTGAGTGTATTTCGAATTCTAAATGATGGAAATATTGATGGGCAATCCCCACTTCTGGTCTATCTTGAACCCGATGTGAATTTTCCGAATTGAAGAATATATATCAATATCCATGTGCATACATGAGCGCACAACTCAGGCAATTCGAAAAGTTAAAAGTATATATATATTACGTAGGAATTAAGATATATGTAAACTTTTAAATTAGCATATATATATATGATTTAAGTTCTTTTGGATACCAAAGTTTTTTAGGATATAAGGGGACTCATCTCCACCATCCATCTCCATCTCATTCAAGGGCTGAGATTAAATCCCCAATTTACACAACTTTCTCCTTTCTTTCTCATAAAAACACACACCCCGTTCTTTCACTTCTCTCTCTACCCCGATCTACTTTCTCTCTCTAAAATTTGAAGCGAACAATCACAACATCATCATGAATCCATCACAATCGATTAATTAGATCGATTACTTAACACGAATTCATTTCAGGTTTGTATTCTTATAATCTATGCTTATTTTTTTTAGCTTATTTGATTTTGAATAAACTTATTAATTTATTTTCATTAGCTTTTTTGAACGAAATATGCCGATTGATAGTTCTTATTTTGATCGAATTATTCCGATTGATTGTTTTTATTTTGATCAATTTATTCTAATTAGCTTTTATTTAGGTGATTTATGTGAATAAGCTTATTTGTTTGAATAAGATTTTTAATTATATGAGAGTTATAAATAATCTTGAGAATTAGATAGGAGTTATGTGAATAAGCTTACAAATTACACGAGAGTTATGAATAAGCTAGCTTATTAGCTTATGTTGACAAATCGTAAGGTATTTTATGTAAGTTGGATTAAGTTTGCTGATGTAGGCTGCAATAAGCTTGATATATCATGTATGATATATATATATCATATATGATATATCATCTCTTTTCATATATGATAGATATATCATATATGATAACTGATGATATATCATATATGATATAACTATCATATATGATATATCAAATAAACCATAGGAAAAACAGATTCTGTATGAGTATTTTTTAGAAAATCAATATAAACTCTTGAAACTTGTCTTCTATCATATATATGAGTAATTTATTTTGGTGTTAAAATGTTGCATAATATGTTCTTTTTATCTTTTATAAATGCAGTCAGACAGAGATGGTGCGATTGGCAGCTTTGGAGCAAAGCAGAGAGGGATGTTGATTATAACAAGAGGATGTGCATGGATATGTTTTAAGGATCAAGACGGAGTAGGCGTTGTTCATGAATTCATCATTTGATAATCTGTTTTTTTGTGCATTTTTTTGATTTTGTATAAATTGTTATCATATATGATATCAGAGGTATATCATATATGATTTTACATTAGGTTACGTTCGGTTTGAATTATCATATATGATTCTGTTCAAAAGTACATTTTTATGTTATGAACAAGTGTTTGATTATTAATTGTGCATACTCTTTGTTGTAATCATGAATTCATCAGATTCTTTATTTAATAAATCCAAGTTTTTCTTGAGTGTCATATATGATAGTGCATGATCATATACTCCGTATGACTTAATTTATAAAAAGCATCATGACATAGTACCAAGAAAGTTAAATCATATTAACAAGATGTTGTACGAGATACCAATTGATTACAAAATCGTCCATATACTTCAAACTCCATTAGGAGATTACAAGAAAAAACAAACAATAAACGTAAAAGAAAAATTCACGAGCTTATTCATTAAGCTTCTTGGCCTTTTGGATGCTTGTAATGTTCAACACGCCTTGTAAACAACCTTCTCTACACAAAAAAGAAGATTTAATTCAATATTCAAGCACATAATCATATATGATATATTTGATCATATATGATATTTAGCTTATATCATATATGATATAGCATATCATATATGATACTTCATTAGCAAGTCATACTAAATATGTTCAGCCAGATTAATCCATTAAAAAAAGAGTTAATTCAATTTTCAACCACATTATCATATATGATATATCTCATCATATATGATATTTTAGCTTATATCATATATGATATAGTATATCATATATGATACTTCACAAACAGGTTACACTAAATATGTTCAGCGAGATTAAGCTAAAAAATCTTATAATTCATGAAAATAAGCTAATAAGTTAGCTTATAATTCATCATAATAAAGGTGATGATTATCAATAAGCTTATTCACATTAAGCATCAAGTTACCTTATCACTTGACATGTTAAATTCATGTATCTTATAAAATAAGCTATAAAAAATAAGATGAGTTATAAGCTTATTCACATCGAATAAGCTAAAGAAGATGAATCAAAACAGATCGAATGAACTTTACCTTATTTATGAAGAGGATGATCGATTTGTGACGGTGATGATCGATGGATTTGATGTTTGTGTTGATAAATTAAGATGTAAATATGTGTGTGTGTGTGTGTGTGTGTGTGTGTGTGTGTTTATGTGTGTTTTAGAGAGAAGAAGAAGAAGAAATCGATCCCAGATCTGTGAGAGTGGTAGGTGGTGTTAGGTGGGAGGGGTAAAATGACGAAACTACCCCTCTGCTTTTTTTTTTTGTTTTTAATATGGGTTGTTGGATAAGATGAGATGGACGGTCCAGATTTGTCCCCTTGTATCCAAAGGATACAAGGTATCTTAAATAACCGGACTCTATATATATTCAACAAATCATAATCATTCATTTTTTTAAAAACCCATTTCCCACCAATTTTTTAAAAATTAAATATCTCACAAACGGTAAATTGTAAAACGAAAAAAATACCATTGCAACAAGAATTAGATCATCTTTCTATCGAGGGGCACATGTATATACTTTCGACGAACTTTTTTTTCGACTTTTTTTTCTTAAGTCACGTATGAGAGAATCATATATGATTCGTCACGAATCATTATGATTTTCAGAAAATCATATGATTCGTGATATGAATCTTATATGATTTTTTGAATATCATATATGTTTCGTAACGAATAATTTATAATTCTCTCAGACGTGACTTGAGAAAAAAAGTCGAAAAAGAGTTCGTCAAGAATATATACATGTTCCCATCGATAGATAGATGATTTAATTCTCGTCGCCATGATATGTTTTGTTTTACGTAACGATGAACGGTTTGTGAGATATTTAATTTTTATAAAATGATTTTTTTTATATAATAAAAATGGTTGCTTGTGATTGGTTGATTGAGTTTATGTTAAACTAAGTATCTATGTTGAACTTTTTCCTATTACGTAGAAGAGAGTTATTTTGGATACCTTATTTATCTTTAATACAAAGGGCTCATCCTCATCATCCATCTCTACATATCTAATAAATAAGATTAAAAGTATTTAACTATTTCACTTATTTTTATAACTTAAATATCTATTAAACCGTTAAGCGTTAAACGAAAAAAAATATACAATCGCGACGAGTATTTAATAAGCTTTCTACAGATATGCATTATGATATACTTTGTTACGATCCCACATCGGCCAAGTATGAGATTGGTTGATGGTTTATAATGTTTAGGTGTCCCCTCCTCTTTCAAGCTAGTTTTTTGGAGTTAGTTCTACACCTAGCTTATAAACTATTGATATCAAACTACTTTCGTGAATCGTTCTTCCTCCTATCTCGATTCGCCTAACTGTTTGGTTAACCGTATTTCATTTCTTAAGTGATTTCTAATACGGAGTATATCATACTTTTGAAGAAAAAAAATCGTCTTTTTTAATTTGCGTAAAATATCATATATGATAATAGTGTTTCATCATATGATATTAGTGTTAGGTTACAAATTATTATTGAATCATATCTGATATTGGTTTATATCATATATGATAAGTTATATCATATATGATACTAGTGTTATTATCATATATGATAATTTTCGACAACGAAATAAACGGGAAAAAAACGAAAAAAAAAAATTGTCGAAAGTATATCATATAACATATCTGTAGAAAGATAATTAAATGTCCGTCATAATGGTATATTTTTTTGTATAACGATTAACGGTTTAAAAGATATTAATGTTTGAGAAAAAAAGGAAATTTGTTTCAATCTTATCCATTGGATTATTATGAAAATTGATGATAGAAATTAGTCTTTAGTATTCAAATAAACTTTTGATATCCAAATCAACTTAAATCTATTTCATATCCTAAAACCAAAATTGTCTAATTATTATATGGGAACTACGTGACCTAGGATCGCCACACGGATCGGAGAATCGTAACACAACAACTTTAGTTCACATTTACTATCTCCATGAACTTATTCATAAAACTTGGTCCATTTACCCGAGTTCATTTTTGCAAGTTGCTTTATTAGACCAAATATCAAGGTTGCAAAAATCGAATCGTTAGTTAGCCAGTCCATCACCTTTTAACTTGTAATTGTTATAAGCGTGATTAATCATATTAGAATTTTAGAAAATAATGGGTATTCCGGTAAGTTTTGAGTATTTATAACGAGCTTGAGGTATTTTTGGCAATATTATATTTAAAATCCAATTTATCTTACATATAGTTGTTATAAGTGATAAACACAAGATTACAATGAGTTTTCGCTATTTTCGGCAATATTTACACGCTTTCGGCAAGTTTGATCGTCGTTGACCACAACTGACCGTCATTAATCGTCTTTTACATAAATCGACAAAGTTGATAACCTTGTACCGATTAATCGGCCTTATAAAACTTTTTTTTTTGCAATTGCCTTATATAGAGTTGGGTTGATTTATGGTCGTATCTATTAGGTTCTAAACTTCTAATATGATATTAGAGCCTTAAGTATGGTCTATCTAAAATTGTCATTGTGCGGTTTAAGAATTCGGAAAGATCCTTGTTAGTGGTAAATCTGAGTTACGACTTTAAGATAATCAATAGCCTAGCTAATTATAAATGAAGGATTATCGAATATTACTTATAATCGTGTCATCAAAGTAAATTATTCGAACCTAATGCGTTGGTATCACGAATATCTACTTAGGATAAGACCAAATGTATATTAATGAGTTGGGCACAAATTATTAAATCTTGTGCATCAAGTGTTATGTATTTCTATGTACCTTTAAAACCCTAGTCAATGGAATTATGAGATATTAACGACCCATTAAGCTCTTTATAATTTGCCTCTATGATCACACGAATAGTGGTTACATGACTAATAAAAAATAGTTATTAATCTAGTAATAATTGTCACTTGAATAGGTCAAAGCTGTTACAAGTTAACTCTTTCAGCTTCAACTTTGTCATTCCTTCACTCCCACTGAAGCATCACCTAACCCATTGAAGGGAACACAAGTTGAGCAAAAGACCCGCTGATAAGTTAACCCAAAATAAGACCTTAGAGGCGTTAATCCTTGATGGCATCCTTTACCTTAATACAAAACTGAAGCCATCAACTCCTAATGAATATCCTTTAGTCCAGAGTTGCACTCTTTTTAAAGAGTGAACTCATGAACTTCATCAGAGCTGAAAAACACTTAACCACTATTAGAGTCAGTGTGTTTAGGAACTTATGAGTGTACACTCTGTACCTCCAGCCCTATTATACGGTATAAAGTGAACCCACAATTGATCTAGATTTCCAACAATCCTCCCTAATTTAGGATAATTTCTTTGTATGAAAATTAACATTAAACAAAACATGTGCATAAACGAAAATATTCTAAGGATTGAATTTCCATCTTAGTACATTATACGCCCAAATATTCGAGAGTCGAGGTATTCTAAAAATTGAACCCTTCAATTCATATGAATACCTAAAGATAAAATACACACAAGTTTTCAAACACTTAAACGCTCTTGACACTATATAAGCCATGTGTCCATATGCAGTTCATAACGTTGTAAAAGTTGAAAGTCCACAACTCTCTAAGGCGGAAAAACCCCAACATTCGCATAGGTGGTTCATCTTTACTCATGCTCATGTTGAGCACTTTTCCAAAAAAAAACAAACCATTGATAAGTAAAGAGTGAATCCTCCTTTTCCAGCAGGTTCCAAGCACATCATTCGGATGATATATAAATACATGTGATTCACTCCCTTGAAAGTTCAGCTTTCCGTATTGAACTCATCTTTATATTTCCTCTGGGGGGGATTGGGGTTGGGTGTATTAACATTTAATGACTAAATTTGACTTTAAACCCCTCCATTTAGCAGACTTTATAACAAAGTCTCTAGTTAGCACATTCGTCAAGTGATCACCTAAGTTTTGTTGACACCGCACAAACTCTATAGAAATTACCCTATTCATGATAAGTTTTTGAATCATATTATGCTCGTCACCTAAGTGTCTAGACTTCCCTTTGTACATCTGGTTATAATCCTTGCCAATGTATTTATACTATATCGACGGATAGAAATAGGTGTTATAGGTTTCGACCACAATGGAATCTCAAGAAGCAAGTTTCTCAACCATTCAGCTGCTTTACCATCAATTTCTAAACCCATAAATTCAAACTTCAATGTTGATTTAGTGATGAGAGTTTGCTTCTTGGATGCCTGAGAAATTGCACCTCCACAAAGCAATAATACCCAGCTACTATAAGCCGAATTGTCCTCAATGTTTTTTATCTAACTTACATTAGTGTATCCTTCAACAACATGAGAAACTATAATCTATAGTTCCTTTCAAATACTTTAGTACCCTCTAAATTTCTTGCAAATGCTGAGTATTGGGATTACTAGTGTACCTACTCAGTTTACCTACAACGAAAGCAACATTAGGCCTTGTATAAGTCATGGCATACATCGGGAAACCAATTACCCTGGAATACTTAAGTTCAGATATAACTTGACCAATATTAGGCATTAGCTCCTCATGACTACTCACTGGAGTACAATCAAAGTAATTGAGTTTCTTGAGTACCTTATCAATATAAAGAGACTGAGAAATTGCAGTTTTATTACATGCATGTTTAATCATTATACCAAAGATAACATCTCTCCCATATCCTTCATGGAGAACCATGATGAAAAAAATTCATTTGTCAGATCAACCTGAAGTTGGTCAGTTTCAAAATGATGACTCCTTTATCAGATTCATGAAATTTGCTATATATACATTTTCATCTTGGTTAAGTAAGCCCATATAATGACTTAATCAATTTATACACCTTATTTTCATTTCCAGCCACTATGAAGCTCTGATGTTAGTTCGTATAAACCTCCTCATCCAAATCATATTTCAAGAAATTTGTCTTCACATATAATTCATCTTTCAAGAAATTTGTCTTCACATCCAATTCATCTTTCAATAAGTTTGTCTTCACATCCACTATGAAGCCCTATTGTCATTGTACATGAAGGAGTTCTCATGCTCCACCATATTGACACTTAATGAACCAACAACATCGTTGCTCTTTAGTTTGTCATTGTCATTGTTGTTGTTTACTTTTTCCAGTAGTGAATCTATGTTGTTGTTCATGTATTGTTGTTTATTATAAAAAAATTATCAAGTTGTATTTTGGGTTTGAATGAATGAAATTAACTTTCAGCTTGATGAATTATTGATGAGCGTGTTCAAAAGTCTTAAATTTATAACAAGGGTTGACCAAACAAGGGACTAGAACACAAACACGGGCAAGTATACCTTTTCGTTTTTAATATAGCTTTGTAGTGGTAAGCCAGGATCGTTCGAAAGGACTTAGTTTTGTTTTGATGATCAAAATAATAATCGAGGATAAATATGATTGAGAAAATAATATTATGACAAATATGACTAGATAGGATAGCTCATATAATTTCGTGATGATGATAATAATGATCAAGATATGATAAGGTAGGTAAAAAAGTAATAAACCTTTTTCGTTAAAATGGCATTTAACAATTCACTTGGTTTGATACAAGACTTATGTCTATTAAGCGACTAAGCTTAAACAAGTTTCCAGTAAGTTCAATATTTTATCAAAATATCTAAGCGGATCTCTCCAACAAAAGATTAAAAAACCATAGAAAAGTTCTTTAAAAGCTCGATAAAACAACTTGACCCTCTCGGACGTCAAGCTATTGTAACAAATCTATTTTGACAAAACAACGTGATAGAACAAAGTGGCAACGTGGTTCTACGACATTAGCTTGAAAGCGATTTATAAATGATCATATCATATCATCTTCGCTAATTATATTCACGTACCCATATAGTCACAAATAACTTAGCCTAACATAGAAATCAAAGTATTGAATGTAAAAGAGTAAAAGAAAATCATACTTAGGATTGTATGAAATGACGAGTACACAAGTGTCACGATTATATCGACTTTCTATGAACCAAAGAGTAAGATACTATTATTACAAGTATTTCCCAAAAGTGAAAATATACTAAAAATATGCTAAAGTGACTGAAATACTCAGAGTAGAGAGTATTGTGTGTGAATGAGATGAGATATATAAAAATGAGAAGAGAAACTCTCTATTTATAATGTTGTTTAGAGGTCGATGTGCGCCGCACTTTTCTAAATGTGACGCACATTGGAAGTGGCATTTGTGCGTCGCACTTACGAACAAGTGCGTCGCACTTTCGTGCGTCCAGAATGTTCTTTTGACTTTATTCTTCTTTTATTACAACTAAGGACTTTATTTTGCTTTCTTTCATTTTGGGCCTTCAATCTTTCAACCTGCATAGAAAACGCAATGTTTAAGTATCAAAATTCTTTATTTAACATATAAAATGAGATAATAGCAACGGTTTGAATATATATAATTTGGGTGTTATCAAATTCCTCCACACTTAGCTATTTCTTGCCCTAGAGCAATTAAAGCGAGAAAACAATATTAGATTTTAAAACCATAAGTATCGATGAAGCATGATAGGAAAATGATTAGGTTTCTAAGTAGCAGAAGCAAATGACACAATAATTTCAGCACCTCACACGGAATTAGTGTTTAGATTTTAAGTTCACACAAATTTCACTCACAAGAGAAAATGTAAGATAACACTCAAATACCACGAACATAAAATAGATAGCTACCATATGCTTGTACAAGACACGTAAACATAACCGTTGCGGCGTGAGCACCAAATAAGTTTAAAAGAGGCAAAACGTGATAATAATAAAGGTTTAGTAACATAATATGCCTTGTCAAAGTCGTGGAACAAACTATACTATAATACTTTATTTCTTTTTTTCTTCTCTTTTTTTTAAAGAAATCATAACACTTATGACTTGACAACGAAAAAGGAATAAATATATGGATATAGGCACAAGGGATAATATAACACATAGGTATAAGTACCACATATTTTGGCAAGCCAGTGTAGCTCGACTAAAAATAATATAAGGGTGATTTATTTTTCCTTTTCTCAAAATATCTACAAATTAACCTCACTGCGGTTTAGTAAACGATGATCAAGCACAAGTTCTGAAGCATACTAAATTATCAGATTTCACACAAATTAGAGAAATATAAAGGCTCGGTTTTCTCACATATTTGGTGGATGGTTTGTGCTTAATTATAGTGTCAATCAATGAGATTTTTGTTTCGCTAAAACACTTATTTATTTACAAAACATCTTAATTTTTATTTTTGAAAATTGACTTATTTTATTTTATTTTTCCTGTTTGTCTCCTCCTCCACGCTTAAGGTGAACATCGCCCTCGATGTGAGAACTGATAAAACTAAAAATAGGGAAAATCAAAGGGAAACGAGAACTTCCCGGGGCTTAGTAGAAAATCGCTAGACTTTAAAAGATGAATCGGTGTAGAGCTCTAATTTGCTTTTCCTGCATAAACATACCAAACAAAAACACATGCAAAATATACAAGGACGGTTTTATTTATTTACAGTTCTTTCTCCACACTTAAGGTAAAAAGTGGGGAAGAAAACGCGGATTGCCTTTCGAGAAGCGCTAAGTTTAGAGTCTTCAGTCAGACTCGGCTACTCGGGTTCATTTCATGAAGAATGGTATATCTTCTCCATCAAGTTCATTGCAGTTTTCCTCATCGTGGTAGAGCTTAAGTCTAAGTCCATTGACAATAAAGGTGGTGTTATCTCTACCATACAGTTTAACATATCCGGATGGATATTGGTATTTCACTGTATAAGGTTCGGTCCTTCTCGAAATGAGTTTGGGTTGTTTGAATTTGTATTTCGAGACAAATAGGAGTGCTTTATTTCCATGCTTGAATTATTTTCTTAGTCTTAGCTTTCGATTATGCCACACTTTAGTTCGTGCTTTGTATAAACGAGAACTTTCATAAGCTTGATGTCAAAATTCATCTAACTCATGAAGTTAGAATATTCTCTTTTCGCAAGCTGCGATAAGATCTGGGTTGTAGTTTCTGAGTGCCCAATATGCATGATGTTTGATTTCGATCGGTAAATGGCATGTCTTTCCATACAAAAGCTTGTATGGAGTGCTTCCAGTGGGTGTCTTGAATGCGGTACGAAAGGCCCAAAGAGCATCTTCTAATTTCTTAGACCTACACGTTGGGTTGTTTTTTATGGTCTTTTCAAGGATTCACTTAAGAGCTCTATTGGTGTTTTCAACTTGGCCACTCATTTGAGGATGGTAAGATGTGAAAAAATGATGGTTAACTCCATATCTTTTCATGACTTTATCCATGAGTTTGTTACAGAAATGAGTTCCTCTATTGCTAATAAGTGTTTTTGGTATTCCAAAGCGGAAAAATAATTTCTTTAAGAATGCTATAACAACTCTTGCATCATTGGTTTGCAAGGCTTGATCTTCGGCCCATTTGGACACATAGTCGACGGTGACTAAAATGTATTCACATTTGTACGATTTAGAAAATGGTCCCATGAAGTCGATACCCCACACGTCTAATATTTCGTAGACTTGGATATTATTGAGAAGCATTTCATATCTTTTGGAAATGTTTCCAGTCTTTTGACATGCTTCACAAAGGCGGACTAAGGTATGAGCTTCATGAACGATTGTAGGCCAATAAAAACCTGCGTTGAACACTTTCTTAGCGGTTGTGTTCGCGATGTAATGTCCTCTGGTCGGTCATAGTGACATTCATCGAGAATTTTTCTAGTTTCAGATCCGGAAATACAACGTCGGATCATTCCATCGGGACATACTTTGAAGAGATGAGGATCATCCCAAAAGTATTTCTTGAGTTCGGAAAATAATTTCTTCTTTTCTTGGTATGTCATTCCCTTACGTAAGATACCTACAAGCAAATAGTTTGCAAAATTTGTGAACCATGGTGTGTCACTAGTACTTACTTGCATGATATGCTCGTCTGGAAAATCATCGATTTCATCATCACTTGAATCATCATTAACAATGCGAGATAAGGTGATCGGCTGCAACATTTTCTACTTCTTTTTTTTCTTTTATCTCTAAATCAAATTCTTGCAAAAAGCAATATCCAACGTATGAGACGTGGTTTGGCGTCTTTCTTTTTGAACAAGTATTTTAGAGCTGAGTGATCGGTGTAAACTATTGTTTTGGACAAAATGAGGTATGCTAGAAATTTATCAAACGCGTAAACTACAGCCATGAGTTCTTTTTCTGTGATGGTGTAAGTTTGTTGAGTTGCGTTTAGGGTTCTACTAGCAAAGTAGATGGGGTGAAATTGTTTTCCATATTTTTATGCAAGGCCATGTTCACTTGCATCACAAATAAGTTCAAATGGAAGATTACAATTAGGGCTTTCGAATATTGGTGTGCATGTAAGCTTTGCTTTGAGAGTTTCAAATGCTAGAAGGCATTCGTCATTGAAATCGAATGTTCGTTCTTTCTCTAGAAGTTGGGTCATAGGTCTCGCATTTTCACGAAATCTTTAATGAATCGACGGTAAAAACCGCCATGACCTAAAGAAATTCTAATGCCTTTAACATTAGTAGGTGGTGGGAGTTTTGAGATTACGTTTACTTTCGCTTTGTCTACTTCTAGTCCTGCGCCATACACTTTGTGTCCAAGCACAATTCCTTCTTTAACCATGAAGTAACATTTTTCCCAGTTAAGCACAAGATTTAATTCTTCACAACGTGCTAATTTGTTGAGATTATTCATACATTTGTCGAAAGAGTTTCCAAAGACTGAGAAATCGTCAATAAAAACTTCTATTGATTCTTCGATCATATCGTGAAAAATAGCAATCATACACCTCTGAAAAGTAGCAGGTGCGTTGCATTGACCAAAAGGCATGCACATATATGCGTAAGTTCCAAATGGACAAGTAAATGTAGTTTTCTCTTGATCCATATGGTTGATTGGGATTTGAAAGTAACCAGAAAAACCATCGAGGAAACAAAAGTATTCATTTCCTGCGAGTCTTTCTAACATTTGGTCCATGAATGGAAAAAGAAAGTGATCCTTCGCGGTTGCTTCATTTAATTTTTTATAGTCAATACAAACTCTCCATCCGGTGATGGTGCGGGTTGGTACTAACTCGTTGTTTTCGTTAGTCACTATAGTGATACCTCCCTTTTTAGGTACACAATGGATAGGACTAACCCATGGGCTATCAGCGATTGGATAAATTATTCCAGAATCGAGGAGTTTGACTATTTCCTATTTGAAAACATCCTTCATGTTAGGATTTAGTCTTCGTTGTTTTTGTACGACTGGTTTCTTATCTTCCAAGAGTTAGATCTTGTGTTTACAAAACAATGGACATATGCCAAGAATATCTGAAGTTTACCAAGCAAAAGCTTGTTTATACTTCTTGAGAACATTGATTAGGTCGTTTTTGTCTTCTTCTGAAAGATGAGATGAGATAATTACGAGGAGTATTTTCTATTCGTGAAGAAATGCATATTCTAGTTGTTCGGGAAGAGGTTTGAGTTCTAAATCCGTAAGGGGTTCTTCCACGGATTTCTCAACTTTGAAATCAGTTTCAAAAGTTATGGCTTCGAAATGTGTTTCCTTTTCTTCCTCAGGGGTTTCAATTGGTCTGGTGGTATGAACGGCATGAAGGAGTCAAATTCAGCATAAAGTTCTTCTTCGAGGATGGTTCCTTCGATAGAATAAAGAATTTGGCTTCCTTCATCAAGAAGAGTGTCGAAATCAGCTTCAACGACTTCGTCAATGACATTGATACTAAAGCAAGTATCATCATTAGAATACGAGTGTTTCATTGCTTCGTCAATAGAGAATGAGATTCTATCGTCTCCAACTCCAAGGTTGAGTTGTTTTTGTTTTACTCGAATTACTGTATCGGCTGTATGCAAGAAAGGTCTACCACGAGCGAGTGGTACTTTGCTATCTTCTTCCATTTTTAGAATAACAAAGTCGACGTGAAAAATAAATTTTCTGACTTCTACAAGCATGTTTTCGGATATCCCTATAGGGTATTGAAAAGATGTATCAGCAAGGCGAACGGTCATTTTTGTGGGTTTGAGAACGTCTTTTGATAGTTTGGTGTATTGAGAATTCGTCATGAGGTTGATGCTAGCGCCAAGATTGGCCAAGTCGTTGCACGAGTACCAGTGATGGAAAGTACAAGGAATTAAAAAACTTTCAGGATCTCTAAGTTTCGGTGGTACTTTGTTTTGAACAATGGCAGACATTCATCATTGAGAAAAGCTCAAGAAATATCTTCAAACTTATGTTTGTTCTTGATAATATCTTTAAGGAATTTACCATAATTTGGCATCCCAGCCAGAACATTAACTAAAGGCATGTTAGTTCAAACTTCTTGAATTATTTCGAGAAATTTACCATACTTAGCTTGCATCTTTTTCTTGTGTAAGCGTTGTGGATATGGTACCTTTGGTTTGTAAGGTTTAGGTGTTGGGGTTCGTGTATCTTTTTCAGTGGCTTTGGTTTTCTTCGGTTGTGGTTCTTCTTCATCGTCACTGCTAAGTGGGGTTTCAATGGGCGTGTCTTGAGTTGGTTTGGATTGTGATTCGTAAGATAAACCACTCCGCATGAATACGACATTCACATGCTCGTTACGAGCCTGCTATGGTTGGTATTTGTTGTTCTTCTTTGGATTTAGGTTAGTGTTGCTTGGTAGTGAATCAGAAGCACGATTGGATTGTTTGTCAGCAAAGGCGGTCAAACTTAGCTTCAAGGTTTTGAATAGAAGCATGGTGGTTCTTGTTTAAGGTTTCGAACTTTGTCTTAAGATCGGTGAATGTGTCTCTTATAAAAATGTTGGTTTTTGTTTGAGATTCGATGAAATTATCGATCTTGCTTTCGAGATTGGGTTTTTCTTTGGTTTGAGTTTGTTTCTTTTCATCTCGGTTGTAACTTGGTTTATAGTTTGATCCCCAATTATCGCGATCACGGTTGCGATAATCATTATTGAAGCGAGTACGGCGAAAGGTGTTCATTCTTCCTCTTTCGTCATCGGTGTATCGTCTTTATCACACTCACTAGAAGGATGGTTTCCTCCATAATGGTTGCAATGTTCATGAGTTTTTTTTCATCTCTTTATATTAGGTATCCATTTTAATAGACATGGGGTCCATGCGAGCCATAGTTTTTTCGGTTTCAGATTGGCTGCTGCTTTCCTCGGCAAAAGCTACAGTCTTTCGAGGGGTTTTTGTTTTGTGGTTCTTTGACCAATCAAGCTTGAGTAATACTTGGTCGTCCAAAAGTTGGTAAGCTTGGTTTGGTGTTTTGTAAAGGAATATACCACCTGATGCGGCGTTCAAGCCATCTTGGGTAGTATCATCAGGACCATGATAAAAGATCTTGATTACACTTTCTTTCTTAAGTTCATGACCATGGCAGTTTCTGAGTAGTTCTTTCATTTTTAACCATGTGTCAGTGAGAGTTTCTCGATCTTGTTGAGAAAAGCTTCAGATTTCTACAGGGAGTTTTTCAAATAGGGCAGGAGGAAAGAATCGGCTAATAAAAGCGGTTTCCAAGACCTTCCCATGTTCAAATGGTTCCTTCGTTAAGTTCTTCTAGCCATGATTTGGCTTCTCTAGTGAGAGATGATGAAAACATCATGAGTTGTACGGCTTCGTGTTGGGAATCTAAGTTTGTTAGAATTCCCTTAGTCATAGATTTAAACTTAAATAAACTGTTTGATATTAACTTACTTGTGCCTAGGAGACATGCAAGTAACACAGGACTCACAAAGCTCTAAGTCTCTGTGAGCAACCACTGAAAAGTCCATGTCAGAGACATTGTCAAGGAAGTCGAAGATTACTTGAAGACATACTCATTGGTTGTGTTGGATAACAGCCAAGATGTATCAGGGACTCTAAGTGGTTGAGTGTTAACAAGGGTGGCAATACCCTGTTAACACTCAGTACACTTTGGACATACCTAAGTGTTTAGGCGGGAAGATTCACAGCCTAAAGTACAAGGAATGAAGAAAAGGGAAACCATGTCAGCTCTGTTTCCCTAAAGCGTTGTGGCAGACTACCAAGAATAGAAGAGCATCTTTTGACAGATGTTTGACATTGTCTGTTTTGTGTAGTGTCACACCCCACCATGGCGGAATATGGGGCGCGACGTATGGATATCATCACAACAATAGCGTGTCTATAGAGATAACTAAATGATATAAGAAATGTCATAAAATGGTGACACAAATGTCATGACAATATCTCAACAATGCAGGAGTCTAGGTAAGTAGGTAACAGTCCTACCTCTTACCCAAGACAAACAAGTAACACAAACAAAACAAACATATAGGTGCCAACAGTATCACTAATTCAAAAAAACATAAAGGTAAACTAAGAAGGAACAGGGATCTCCTTCTATATGCAATCCTAAGGCATCCAAGTCTAGCCACTTCTATCCTCACGCTTAACCACATTCACACCTGAAAGAGACCCTAAAACACGTCAACATAATGTTGGTGAGAGTCATAGGTTTAGACTCCAACGCCAAAACAGTTATAAGCTGTGAATAACCACCATCAACAAAAGAATATATGGACAATGTGTTACACATATGCATTAACAACTAACATTCAATATTAATCATACCAAACCAAAATCTAAGGCTCCTACCTTGCCAAACAACATGGTACCATAGATGATCACACTATGTACCTATCCCAAAACCACTACTTTGTCAAACCACAAGGCCACTACCTTGTCAAACCACAAGGCCACTACCTTGTCAAACCACAAGGCCACTACCTTGTCAAACCACAAGGCCACTACCTTGTCAAGCCACAAGAACTGAGACGGCACGTGTCCCCCGATCCAAATCATACACAATCAAGAATCACATAGCAGTTAATCACATAATGTACACACAAGTCCATCACAACCATAAAAACATTCACAACAACAATTTATAAATAACTCAACACAGTGTCTCTTCCATCCCATCTGGAAGTCAAAATCAATAGTAAACATGGGACTATGAAACTCACCTGATTGCTTCTTCACAAGTCCTCGCACTTAGCAACGAGCTAACAAACCAGAAACACACAATCAATACCCGAACCAACCACCAAGATGGCTCATCAACCTATGATGGACATATAGCCTATTCCTATTTAATTACCTCATTATTAAGTTCTAATCACCCCATTACCCTTCCTTAACAAGTCCCTAACTTGGTTAAGTTTAATAGCTATCCCGTTCATAATTTTACACAAAACAGTCTCAGTTTTAGGTCTCAAAACGTTAAGTCAAACGTCCACTTAAATATACCCATGGTTTCTGTAAAAGGAATATTCACACTTTTATACATGTTAGTTAAAACCTCCCACTTGCCCTAACCTTAAAGCTACTGTTAAGGCCCCGATATATGTGTATATATTACTACCTATCCAGAATTCACTGATTTTAAACGTATGAAAAGTTCATTACCATTAGAGGGTGTTACCCTAAACCATAATCTTAGCCCAAGTGCAGATACTCACTACAATATATAAACCATCTCTCATGTTCGTGAGAAGATCCCAATGCAACCCTAACTACCCCAAACAACCCAAAACTTAAAAAGAAAACAGGCTGATTACAAAACTGTTTTGACCTCCGACTGTTGTAACCTGTTTTTGACCCACTTCTCGACCTCCATTTTAGTTCTCGTTTCTTGCATTGGAAAGCCACTTCAATTATCTTTTCAGGGATACTTGGATCGCATCTTGAATGTTCCTAGAACTCCCGATATGATCAAAACAATTGACTCAAAATTCTGCCCAGTTTTTAAAAACGGGTTTAACAAAATCAACCTCATTAATTAACCCTAATCCCTCTAATTACAAGCCCTAATTTATTTAATTATTATAATATGATTAATATACTGTTTTTAATTAAACCCTAACCTAAATCCGTCATAAGATGATTAAGACATCATTAAAATAATTAAATTGAAAAGGGTTAAGAAGGTTTTACCTTTGAATTAATAGAAGATGAAGAAAACCTAATTTTTGAAGAACCCTAATTGGCCACCATTGATGAATTTCGGCTAGGAGATGTTATGGAGGTTAAAAACCTGATTATTATGGTTATGAGTTGGGTTTGGTTAAGTCCTAAAGGCCCCCTAATCCCATTACAAGTCCATTGGGCCTGTTTTGGGTTTTTCCCTTCTTTCTTTCTTCTTTGGTGCGTCTAAACCGACCCAAAAACCCCTAAATTCGTTTTTTTTTTATTTTTATTATTTAATATTATGTTATTAATATTACTTTAATTTTCCTTAATTTATTTCAGCTCCTAAAGCTTCCAAACCACAAAACCGTAAAACTAGTCAAATTTACGCGTTTTACCGTAAAAGACGTAAAATATACACTTTTATAAAAACTCTCAAATTTTGAAATAAAATTTATAACTAAGTCCTAAATGACTTAAAACCATCCCGAAAAATATCCATATGACTAATTACCTCATCCGATACCTCCAAATGCTAAACCGTAAATCGTAAAAATACGATTTTCTATAATACATATACGTATACGTAAAACCACTAAATAACACCATCTCAGTTCATAGTCACT
Source organism: Glebionis coronaria (assembly GCA_025667525.1). Lineage (NCBI taxonomy): Eukaryota > Viridiplantae > Streptophyta > Magnoliopsida > Asterales > Asteraceae > Glebionis > Glebionis coronaria. The sequence continues at coordinate 415,446,441 of CM046882.1, read as the reverse complement.
ACCATGTGAACTCATGAACATGAAATCATCTCACATCGTTTCACTCACAAGGTACCCCGTACCGAAAACGATATCCAAACCACAATCTATACACACCAATAAGCACATAAACACGTAAAGACACGTAACTAGCACAAAATAAAACTAAGTAACGAACCTCAAAACCAGGGTTGTCACATCACTCCCCCCTAATAGAAATCTCGTCCCGAGATTTACTCCTTAGGATCAAACACACAAACAACAAATCACATGAGGATACTTGTTCTAAACGAACTCCCCTCATTTCCACGTGAACTTTAGTTCAAGTTTCAAAATACCACATATACAAACCAAAAATAATTAAACTCATTGCCAAACTCTTGACCTCACAGTCAATAAATCTCACAAATGATCTTTGATAAAACAAAGACTCTTATTAACACAAGTCCCGGATATCCGTACATGCAAAATGCATTTTCAAACAACCTTTACCAATCTTAATACACGAAATATAACATGTATACCACTCGTTTCCCCCAGGTAATTCTACGCTCATAAGCTACTGGTCCGATCTTTCCAAAGATCATAAATGGACCTACAAAACTCTACATCAGCTCTTCCATTTTACCAAAACATACCACCCGTTACTATGGGTGAAACTCCCTTTAGTCCATACCCCAAACTACTTAAAATTTCCAATTTCCTTGCAAAGGGACCTATGACGGTCTTTCACATACCCATTAGTTCTTCCAGTCCAAATCAACCTACGATCTATACACATCCTCAAAAGGGTGGTTATCTCAGTTAGACCAATCCCTTCGTCCCTATGGCATATCACACCTATAACTCCTCATCCATTCGATTATCGATACTAATCCTCCCAAACAATCAGTATAGATCAGTGCCATTTCCTTTTCCAATCTCGACCTATTTTATTCTTGCTTCGCTCCTATACACACTTCCTTCTTTTCCTCAGCTCATACCATACATCACGATGTGATGCTTCCCATCGTTTCTTCCCTTGCCATAACCCTTCATAAGGCATTCCATACATATTAGGCTAACTTTTACGCAGCACCCTCTATTCCATCACATTCGTACGTAATCCTTCCAACTTTTCAACTACGGGACTTCTCATTCCTCTTGAAATATGAGATGAATTAGTCAGTCTATCGACTATCACCCAACTCTCGTCACCTTCCCCAATTTCGTCCTTACATCCCCCTTTCTAAGCTACTCCTAGCTATGTAGGAAGTATAGTCTACGTCCCTTTTCTCCACATGATTGTCCAAGCCACGCAACATACATGTTGACGCGTTCACTGCTTTAGACAACTCAACTTGCGTAACCTACATCCTTCATCCAAACCACCCTAATACGTCATCCCTATAGTTCAAGTTCGTCTCAGCTTCACTTCATTTTTCTTATTCCATGTCTTATCAATCATGCTTGCCTTTCCCAGATGGTACTTGGCCTTGCAATTTTTCTTTCGTCAATTAACTCCACCCATCACTTTTGACAAATGTTCAATCAAGATGATTGAATATGTGTTGGAGACGTTCATGATCCGTATAGATCATTCTCCACGTCTCGTACACCCAAATGCCTCTAGCATTCTAGGCAGATATAACAGCCCAGCTCCACTAACTAAGTCTATCCAGTTCTTCCAAATCTTCAGTTCCTGCAACGTATAAGCGATCGCCTTTCTTTGTCGTCCTCGTACGCGTCCAAATCCTTGCTCCACGTATCGTCATGCTTCGCGAATTCATCCAGTCCTTCCGATAATGCCAAGATCGGCTCATTATCCAATCCACCTCTTCAGCCTCCAAAATGCTTCCTCATCCTTCTTCACTTCGCCCCTTGCTGGTTCCATGATATGCCATCATCTCTAACTACTCATCATGGTAGACTTAATACTAAAACTCACACTTGAAAATCTCCCGTATAATTCCACTTCAAAACCAACACATACTTTGCCTCACTCTCCTTCTTAGACTTTGAGTAGATCAAGATGTCGTCGATACTCCCGATGACCACTCATTTCAGGCACACTCGCTTCATTGACTCCATGTAATCCGCTAGTGCTTTGGCGAAGCCAAATGCATAACCGTAAACCCAAAGCGTTCATACAACATCCTTAGCAATTTCAACTATGTCCTCCTCGCACCCTCTCTTAGCGGCAATACGAATAAATTCTTACCTCGTTCTACTTGCAAAATTCTGTACGCATTTTAAAAGACCAATGCTTCCTCTCATCAGACACTCAACCGCTTTCCACATCCAATCTACTACTAAGCAACTCAACTTTTACCTTGCATCCGTTGCATTTTCTAATAACTCTTGTTTTTAAATCATTCCATCAACAATTTGCCTTGGAAAGGCACTAACTACAACTCCTCTCACTTCTCCTACTTGCTCTATTTATGGTTCTACCTCAAAATAATAGGCAAACCTACTAACTTTCAGGAAGTTTTTTAGAGAACATACATGCCTTACGAACAATATCCCCTTCCAACACTCTCTATGGCGCGTTACTTATGCTAATATCTATACATTTCACAAATCTCTATTCATCTCCCTTAGCACTCCTATTAGACCTCATGACCACATTAGTTCGTCTACGAACCTCTTTCCTCCCCACTAAGGGTATTCTGACCGTTCTCTCATGGTCACCTACTTAAGTGTGTAGGCGCGACCAAGTCTTTCATATGACTACCTCAACGCTCCCGAACAATACAAAATCAAAACTACATCCTGAATCCATCAGATACGATCAACGAATCAACCCATGGATAACTAACGACATTTCACGTGAACCAGTTAAAACAAGTCAAAAACCACGAGACTCAAAAGAAAACTCAAACCCAAAACGTGTATCAATTCAAAATGACCCATGACAACGAAAAATAATCCAAGAAACACCCAATAGCAACCAAAACATATTACGCCCCGCGACATATTATTTAAACCGTGCAAAAGACCGACCTTTCCAAACGAATATATATCCTTTTTTTTATCTATTTATTATTACCTCCTACATCTATGTGACTCAAACAATCTACAAACAACCCTCTTGACGAACTCAAAACTCAACTCATGAACTAGGTATCCCGTGCATCCCAAATCATAAAAATAAACTACTATTCAAACTCAACCTTTAACCCGACACTTGTACAATAATTCCGGCCAAGATACTGACCTCCCATGACTATACATTCTGAATATTTGAAAAGTACGTTCCGAGTACATAATTTTTGGCTATTGAATCACTCAAAAAGCTCTAAAAACGAACAAGTTATGACCAAAACAATTTTATACTAGTTGTTTTAAAAACTAAAGAATAAACTTAGTGATTAATGCAATCCTTTTAAATGACAGATATGATTGTATGTGAAATCTTCATAACTTAGTGATTAACCTTGTATAAATAATTAACAATGACATAAATCGGTCAAACTCAATTATATAAACTATGTAGGTAGAAAGAAATTTTTACTTCGCTTTATTTCAAAGAAAGTCTTTTAAAATTTGAAATAAATAAGTGTTGATTAAAAGAAATATTACGTTACATCTTGTTTCAAACACGACTCAAACACCTTACCCTTATTTTACCGAATACAACCAACTATCTAACCCTATAATAGATTTCCAAGTCCCCCTTTTTCTCAATATATACCGACCCAAAAGAAATGCAAGACCCAACACAAAAGATTTCATTATCTCAAAAGAAATCCCAAGTTATTTCAATAGACTTAAAACCAAGAAAACCATTTTAAAACGTACACGTGAAATACGAAACTCAAAGAATACGCTACAAGACACACTTAAAAAAAATAAAAATAAATTCAAAACGTCGTTGAGACTCCACCAAACTCGAGCACTAATAAATTGTTTAAAAACACAAGAGAGTACTAGGTACGTTCAAGTTATAATAACTACTGAACGACCGTAAATCATAACATAACATCTATTAGTATATATACATCCGCGTATGTATACCTATCGAATCTCCCAAACATACTCGTTATCATACATGTCAAGTCAATCGATCACTTTATACGCTCGTTTTTTCCATACGAGTAATCACCTTCTCACCATCTCACCATGCCACAACAAGGCACAAAACCCAATACCAAAACCAACCCCTATTGTGTGACCTCATCATCACACAACACGACTATAACTCAAAACATATAACACACTAATAATATAGCCATATCGTAGGCAGCCGTTACATAAACCCATATATATACGTATACCCAAATTCTACATCTCATCATATACAAGCATGTATTAACCCTCTTTCATGCAATCATACTTGAGAACCCATTGAAGTTGTGGTACTTGTATAACTATGTTGGCCACCATACTTATACAATTACCCTTTCCCCAATGCACTCCCTCCTATGATGACACTTATAAGACTCAATACAACATATAACACATAAATCTATCTACTCACATAAGCTCATAACCACATAACCAATAAGGTCCAAAACTCCATCTATAAAAATAACATCATAAACTCTTGGAATACAGAAATCCATAGTCTAGCTAAAACAGCCTAGACTAAATCCAAAACGAAAACATAATCAGTTATAAGTCATGTTGCCCGTAAGAGTGGAAACAACTTAAAACCCTTCCTGTCCACCTACTCCTAGTAACTCGAACCACCACACAATTCTTAGGGAACATGACTTAAACATCAAAAGAAAAATAACATACCTCAGGTATGTAAGATAACTCGATATAAGATAGAAACTACCTTGTACTAAATTATGTACTATAACGTACAATTTAAGCAAAATACAACAGTGACTAGCGTGGACGATTATGGTTCAACCCGCACTAGTCACAAACCCGAAAAGAAAATAACATGTGACTAAGTATGAACATACTACGGTTCAATTCATACTAGTCAAAACATCGCAATAAATAACATCCAAACACATCAATTATTATAAAATGCACACATACTCCTATGACGCCTATATGCAGGGACCCTTAAGCTATAGACTAGGCTACGCGACTAGGCAACCTAATTCTCTATAACCATTGGGCTCTGATACAATTCTGTCACACCCCACCATGGCGGAATATGGGGCGCGACGTATGGATATCATCACAACAATAGCGTGTCTATAGAGATAACTAAATGATATAAGAAATGTCATAAAATGGTGACACAAATGTCATGACAATATCTTAACAATGCAGGAGTCTAGGTAAGTAGGTAACAGTCCTACCTCTTACCCAAGACAAACAAGTAACACAAACAAAACAAACATATAGGTGCCAACAGTATCACTAATTCAAAAAAACATAAAGGTAAACTAAGAAGGAACAGGGATCTCCTTCTATATGCAATCCTAAGGCATCCAAGTCTAGCCACTTCTATCCTCACGCTTAACCACATTCACACCTGAAAGAGACACTAAAACACGTCAACATAATGTTGGTGAGAGTCATAGGTTTAGACTCCAACGCCAAAACAGTTATAAGTTGTGAATAACCACCATCAACAAAAGAACATATGGACAATGTGTTACAAATATGCATTAACAACTAACATTCAATATTAATCATACCAAACCAAAATCCAAGGCTCCTACCTTGCCAAACAACATGGTACCATAGATGATCACACTATGTACCTATCCCAAGGCCACTACCTTGTCAAACCACAAGGCCACTACCTTGTCAAACCACAAGGCCACTACCTTGTCAAACCACAAGGCCACTACCTTGTCAAACCACAAGGCCACTACCTTGTCAAACCACAAGAACTGAGACGACACGTGTCCCCCGATCCAAATCATACACAATCAAGAATCACATAGCAGTTAATCACATAATGTACACACAAGTCCATCACAACCATAAAAACATTCACAACAACAATTTATAAATAACTCAACATAGTGTCTCTTCCATCCCATCTGGAAGTCAAAATCAATAGTAAACATGGGACTATGAAACTCACCTGATTGCTTCTTCACAAGTCCTCGCACTTAGCAACGAGCTAACAAACCAGAAACACACAATCAATACCCGAACCAACCACCAAGATGGCTCATCAACCTATGATGGACATCTAGCCTATTCCCATATAATTACCTCATTTTTAAGTTCTAATCACCCCATTACCCTTCCTTAACAAGTCCCTAACTTGGTTAAGTTTAATAGCTATCCCGTTCATCATTTTACACAAAACAGTCCTAGTTTTAGGTCTCAAAACGTTAAGTCAAACGTCCACTTAAATATACCCATGGTTTCTGTAAAAGGAATATTCACACTTTTATACATGTTTGTTAAAACCTCCCACTTGCCCTAACCTTAAAGCTACTGTTAAGGCCCCGATATATGTGTATATATTACTACCTATCCAGAATTCACTGATTTTAAACGTATGAAAAGTTCATTACCATTAGAGGGTCTTACCCTAAACCACAATCTTAGCCCAAGTACAGATACTCACTACAATATATAAACCATCTCTCATGTTCGTGAGAAGATCCCAATGCAACCCTAAGTACCCCAAACAACCCAAAACTTAAAAAGAAAACAGGCTGATTACAAAACTGTTTTGACCTCCGACTGTTGTAACCTGTTTTTGACCCACTTCCTGAGCTCCATTTTAGTTCTAATTTCTTGCATTGGAAAGCCACTTCAATTTACTTTTCAGGGATACTTGGATCGCATCTTGAATGTTCCTAGAACTCCCGATATGATCAAAACAATTGACTCAAAATTCTGCCCAGTTTTTAAAAACGGGTTTAACAAAATCAACCTCATTAATTAACCCTAATCCCTCTAATTACAAGCCCTAATTTATTTAATTATTATAATATGATTAATATACTGTTTTTAATTAAACCCTAACCTAAATCCGTCATAAGATGATTAAGACATCATTAAAATAATTAAACTGAAAAGAGTTAAGAAGGTTTTACCTTTGAATTAATAGAAGATGAAGAAAACCTAATTTTTGAAGAACCCTAATTGGCCACCATTGATGAATTTCGGCTAGGAGATGTTATGGAGGTTAAAAACCTGATTATTATGGTTATGATTTGGGTTTGGTTAAGTCCTAAAGGCCCCCTAATCCCATTACAAGTCCATTGGGCCTGTTTTGGGCTTTTCCCTTCTTTCTTTCTTCTTTGGTGCGTCTAAACCAACCCAAACACCCCTAAATTCGTTTTTTTTTTATTTTTATTATTTAATATTATGTTATTAATATTACTTTAATTTTCTTTAATTTATTTCAGCTTCTAAAGCTTCCAAAACCACAAAACCGTAAAACTAGTCAAATTTACGCGTTTTACCGTAAAAGACGTAAAATATACACTTTTATAAAAACTCTCAAATTTTGAAATAAACTTTATAACTAAGTCCTAAATGACTTAAAACCATCCCGAAAAATATCCATATGACTAATTACCTCATCCGAGACCTCCAAATGCTAAACCGTAAATCGTAAAAATACGATTTTCTATAATACATATACGTATACGTAAAACCACTAAATAACACCATCTCACTTCATAGTCACTACCATGTGAACTCATGAACATGAAATCATCACACATCGTTTCACTCACAAGGTACCCCGTACCGAAAACGATATCCAAACCACAATCTATACACACCAATAAGCACATAAACACGTAAAGACACGTAACTAGCAAAAAATAAAACTAAGTGACGAACCTCAAAACCAGGGTTGTCACATGTAGTCACCATCAACCAGTACATATAGTCAACCTCGTACCACTATAAATAGGATATGTAGGCTAGAGTTATGTTGTTCACTTTATTAGATTTCACACGTTAACTCTTTACAACTCATAAGATGAACAGTTGTGCCTGTGTTTTTGAGTTTGCTTTATTTTGTCCAAAGTGTACACAACACATTGTCCTCAAACTGTGTTATCCATAACACATGTAATACTTGTTATACAATAATAAAGTACTACGTTTGAAAAGTATTTACTTGTGTTGATTATCGTTATTGTTCGTTTTAAGCTAGTATTAGGGACTTTCAATTGGTATCAGAGCCAGGTTTGATATTAAAATCTTCATAAACATCGTTCTAAGTTTTATAATCAAGATCCACCATGCCTGAAACGAGCAACACACCACCACCACAACCAAATTTGGTCTCCGGGAACACTCCACAATCACCAAACTCACCTAGAGTAACCCCCACTCAAAATGAAGACGACCTCCCTCAACTTCTTGATTCAAGAGGTGGTTCCCATGTTACCAACGTTCCAGTATTTGATGAAGATGACTTTGTAAGTTGGAAAAGTCAATTTCTTGTCTATCTAGATGGATTTGAACCATTTCTCTAGAAATTATAGAAAATGGACCATATGTGTGACAATCCGTCAATTTATGATTGATATTTTATTCTCACTTATTTTTGGGAAGTAATTTGGATTTACGTCTTGAAGTAGCGTCGACTACGTCTAAACCGGAGGATTCTACGTTACGTGCTTAGGTTTACATACAACGTCCTTGGTGACAGTCCGACATTTCAGAAAATAAATTTATCCGTGAATATTATTTTGGAATTTTAAATTTGTGTTGGTTCATAAACTCACAAATTTACGAGAAGAGATTAGGACTTACGATTTTATTTTAACGTCCTTTACGACTAAACCGGAAACCTTAGGATTACGTATTTATGTTTTCGAACTCTGTTTTTGATAAGACAATTTTTATTAGATTCGTTTTGCGCCATTGATTCATAATTTATAAAAACGTTTTTCGTAAAACGACCCGAGGGTACGCAAATCGAGAAAACTAGAATCGATGAATACCCGTAAATTAGTGGGATGGGACAAACTAATTTATCCCACCCCACTACACATGGGGCGGCCAAAACTCACCAACACATCAATGATGTGTTAAAACCTCAACAACTTAGCTAACTTCACCACACTTGTCACTTAAGCTTAAACATTAAGCTACTAACTTGACAAAACCACAAACCTCTTACCACTTCCTCATTTCCACCATGCAAAAATAGCTACAAACTCTCTCTTGGCTCTCATCTATGCCGTCCCATATCAAGAGCAAACACCCCATCCATACAAATTTCAACCACAAACATATGTTATAATTAACATATGTTAATCTCCATTCAAAAAGAGGAGGATTGGTGCAAGTTTTAACATCCAAGGAGGAGTTTCCATGGAGTATTAGGGCTGATTTCCACAAGGTGTTCATGAAGAATCGTGGTCTTGAAGATGGTCATGGTTCATCACAAGTTCTCCATCCAAATCCATGTCCAAATCACAACCTACATCAACTTGGTGGTATAAAGATCGTCCTCCTCATCTTCTTGTTATTTTTGATTATGTAATCTTGTATTTATTTTACTTATGTATATGTATATGATGATGAATGATGATTAAAAATATTGTGTGAGGATTTGGTGTTGATAAACATGCTTAAAAAGATGAAAGACTATAAGAAACAAGGCTAAAATCTTATTTAAATTTGTTGGCTGTATAAAACAGTAAAAAAACATGTCATGAACTGATAAAATGATGAAGTAGAATTAATATACAGTAAGCTATGGGTCTTGTACACATGTGAGAGTTGGCCATGCAATAGAATCATTGTAATGAGTAAGATATGATCAAAACAAGTTTAAGATACAAATATGAGTTCACTGTTTTGGACGATTTTTAGAAAAAATACTTAGAGGATGATTCAACAGTAGCTATAGAAGAGTTAAATGGAGCACATATCATGTAGTTTATGTGATAAAAATTTGAGCTTCTATCTCCATATAGAACTCTAGATATGGCAGTTTTGGTGAACATGAAAATAATAATCAGATTTTTGGAAATTAAAGTATAATACTATTATATAAGCACTCAATATTATATTATATAAAATGTAAAGCTAAAACCCACTAACTCATGAATTTTATTTATATAAATATGTTAAAGGTTATATAAGTGGACATTTTATAAAAATTGTAACTTGTTAAGTTTTATAAGTTATAAAACTTTAAACTTGATTTTTACTACTTTTTCGGCTATTACCGTAAAATTAACGTTTTTGTTAAATAAAACTTAGATGGTTGGACCCGTCTAATGAAAACTTTATAAAACTTATATACTGACATATAGACATGTATAACAAGTAAAAACCGATAAAATCCGAACTCTAGGACATACGGACATTAACGAGCTAAGTAAACATATTGGACTAATAATTAGACTAAATAAGTTAAACCCTTATAAAAAGAACTTATTGGACTTAACTCATTTGGGCCCAACTTGTAAAGTTTAAATACTGATAATATAAGTATAAAATTGATTAAAACAAGTTAAATAACTTATAATAAGCTTATTGGACTTAAAACGTGTAAATAGGTAAAACTAGTAAACTAGTATAAAAGTTACCGACATATAACACTAAAATGAGTAAACGAGAATATGTAAACCCACTTGATCATCATATATATATATAATCATCATATGTATACATAAATGTTGTTTTTAGAAAGTCATTGGACAAGAGTCTAAGACGAGTGTTATTTGTCTAGGTTTCCGTGATTGAAGCACGTACCGTACGTCCGAATTGCCGATAACCCGCCTTCCCACATCAACGTGAGTTCATAGCCTCGCACTCTTTTAAATGTTTTATAAATGTTTTATAAACCCGCGAGGGAGATAACATGTTAGTCTTTATAAAATAGGACACCATTTGTCCCGATTGCTTGTTTATTAATTTGGACCTGAATGATTGTATGACCCGAATGATTGTATGACCCGATAAATGATTAAAGGACCCGATAGATGAAATAAAATGGATTATTAAAGTTAGGTTATGTCACTAAAAGTCCCATTAGCATGAATTGTGAACTACCAGGATTTGGTAGACGCTTATGCATATAATAGTACTATTTGGGGACGATCACCCCAGTTCGCGCCTTGACGGTTGATCCCCGTCGTGCCACATTGATTGGTAAGCGAATTTATGTATGAGAAGATTTCCATAGCGTGACCTTTGTGACAACACGCTACTTTAGATGGGCAAATTGAGTATCGGGTTAGCTACCCGTTGTTTGTTTAGTAAGGTAACAATGTCATGCGGCTTATAATAATCCAACTAACGAAATACTACTAGACGCACCGAATTACGATGTATTGCCTGACTAGCAATACGTGGTCATACTATTGATATTATGTTCGTGTTTTGGTTTTTCATAACCATATTCATATAACGATTTTTATTTAACTTTATACAACGTCATAAGACGTATTGTATAATGTTTTTACGACATTGGCTCGTATAATGATTTTTAAGGCAAATGCCTATATTATGATTTGCGATAAGGATTTGTATAAAATGACTTTGGCTATTTTATGGCCTATTAAAATGATTTGTACAAAATGATTTTCGGTAATAATTTTATACCGATATTATATTGATGGTTTATTAAACTCTATGAATTCACTCGGCGTTATCGCTGACCTTTTCTTTTAACATGTTTTATCTCAGGTACTTGAAGGTAATTCTCGGGAAGACGACAAGAATTCATGGCCCGCACTTAAATTCTAATTTCCATTCAAATACTTTGTAAAACTTTGTATGAAATAATATGACTTAGGACCGATGTAACTTTGATATTTATGAATGGAAATGCTTTATTAATAAACGACGCAATTTTTATGCGTTGTCTATGATGTGAGTAATGTGTTATCCTGTAACACCAACTAGTCTTCCGCTGTATTGAGTTGTATAAATTTGGGGGTGTTACAGTTTGGTACCAGAGCTCTCGTTATAGAGAACGAAAGATTTTTAAAACCAAGGTTTTGAATAAAACATTTCAAAATCTTTTAACTATAAACATTTTTCTAAAAATGTCTAAAAATCTTTTGACTATAACGGTGCCGAAGAATTCCCGAGTTACCGACAAGGCCAGACTGAGAAGTGTTATTTTAATATATATATATATAACTTGGATTATATATATATATATGATGTAATTTTATTACATGATTGTTTGATGATTATTTTAATATTTATACGAGGTATTTATACGACGTAGATTGTCACAAGAAACCCTAAATCCCCTAGTAAATTAATCGAAGCTATTCTCGTAGGAATTCTAGCTATCCTAGATCTAAACCAAGTTGTGGATATTTATGATCCCGACAAATGGTTGATACTCGTAGAAATGTAGATATTAGTTGATTGTGATATTGAAAAAGAATTGGCGAGATTAAATCTGATATCGATGTCATGACGATCTTTCCTTATAGAGTGGAGTTTTACAAAACGTTACCACCTAGAAGGATGTCATCTGGTTCGTTGTCACCCAATTCTTAAATTTGAAATCGAAAGGGTGAATGTTGCACTTGAGGCTGTCATTGGAACCATTACCCAGAAGCCTCATGCCACTAGTACCTTTCCGAGAAGTCTAATTGAGTGCCATCGAGGTCATGAACCTCATTATTATTTGGCTAAGCTCATTTCCTATCATATTGTAGTTAGTTCTTGGTGAACAACTCTTCATCACTCTTTTGCAGATCACACATTGCTTTTATAAAGTTAAAACGGTATCCTTTGAGAAAATTTAATTTTCATCACAATAAGGATTATTCAAAGTGAGATTTATAAGTGATTGATATCAAAATGAAGTTGTTTATGAAACGCTTTGGAAACTTAATTATTTCCATAACAAAGAAAATCTTTGTAAATTTATTTTTGATTCTTATTTAAGAATTAAGCATGAAAATGTTTTTATTATAAACAAGATGATAAAATTTTGACGAACTAAGTATTGCATCGTTAATCTTGAAATTGTATATAGTTACGCGCCTATATACAATTTGGAATGGACCATGCAAGACTGATTAGTAGTCACCATAAAACTAATGAATAAACACTACATTTTCTTTGAAGATTGTGAAATATTAAATTTTATGAGATCTGCAAGAAGTGAAAAATAAGGACATAGTGTTAGGGACACCTACATATGTGCCTGTAGCATCTATTCTTCTGAGTCGAATTTACTCATCTGTGGAAATTGTCTTATTTGACAATTGACAATTCGTTCTTGTCCAATTCTCCCGTAGTGAGATTCTTAGGAAAAGTATCTGATTACCGAGTGTTGATACCCGACTGGATGTATCGACGTTCTTATCATTTCTTTGATTTGATTTCATTTGAATGACCTGGGTAACAATCCGAGGAGCTTTCGAATGCGTACTCAAATTATGAAAACATGGGATATATTCATATTCATTAAATGTTTTCGTCTGTATCTGATTTGAAATTCTCTCGCGTAGATTATGCGTTGAGCTTACTCTTTAGATGTTAGTTGTGTCTCCATATATCCTCGAACTTGTGAAGGATTATGAGTTATTATTAGTCTTTTGAGAAGTTCACATCTTATCGACGGCAATAAAACTGGAAAGTTGATAGTGCCAGCAGAATGGATTGATTGATTATGACATGACGACATTGTCTTAATCGATGGGAACTAGGATAGAATTCACCTAAATGATAAGATGTTGATTCTCAAAAGTGATTTAAATAATCCCCGATAGGTGGCTGTATCCTGCTTTTAGACTTAAAAGTATACCGTGAATGGTTGTAAATTAGTCATAGATATTATAATCTAGAAAGAAGTTAATATGAATTTATTAAAAATATAATTCTGTTACTTGAAACTTTAGTAAGTATTTGTTAATGAATTACCTAGACTTTTGCCATTAAGGCAAGTTGAAATTGGTATTGATTATATTTCCGGTGCTGCACTTGTGGCTTGTGCACTGTACGTCAGCACCATCTGAATTTAAGGAATTACCGTACAACTGAGAGAGTTGTCGGAGAAAGATTTTATTCCACCAAGCCTGTCATCATGAAGAGCTATGGTGTTATCATTCCTTATATTTATAGATTACTGTGAACTGAGTAAATTGACAATCGAAAACGATATCCATAACTCGAAATGGAAGATTTGTTCGATCATTTACAAGGTTCTAGCGTCTGTTCTAAAGATTTGATCCATGGCATGGTTATCATCAACTTCACATCTGCGAAAAAGATTATGTATTCCAATCACTACATTCGGTACTTGTAATGAACATTATGAGTTTCACGTGATGTCGTTTGGACTGACTAATGCACATGTAGTATTCATAAATTTGGTGAATCACGTGTGTAGGCTGTAATTTGATAAATTCATGCTCGTGATCATTAAGAACTATATGTTTGTTTATAAGAATAAGAATAAGTTAATAATCAATTATAGATTGCCCTGAATTGGCCGAACAATTAAAACCTGGACTTTGAATATTTAACATATGACTTAAGACTTAATCATTTACATGATTTAACCGTGTGATTAATAGATAATGGAATATAAATTGACTCTTCAAAATTAAGAGCCCTTTTAAGACTTTGGATTATTACTAAAAAGAAAGTGCAAATATGTTTTGACAAATATTTTAACAAAGGATTTTTAAGGGATTATTCCCTTATACACAAATCATTTAACTAAACTTCTGTTTAGGGGTAAATGTTTGTGTATACCTCAAGACAACCTAAGAGGGATTGAGGAAACCGTTAAACCATGACTTAAAATTGGAAACGACAATTTTTGCTTTTCAAATAAGAAAATTTTGACCAAAGATTTTTCGAACATTTACGAATCTTAATAATCATTTTCGATAAATCAACAAAAATCGTGTTAATTAAATTCAAATTTTTTTTGAACACCTTTATATAATTGGACAAACTGAGAAAATTCAAAAACTTTTTGTGATTACGTTTCATAAAAATTAAATATTTATTTAATTAGTTGTAATAATTATCGACGCTTTAAAACATCAGATTAAGCAAAACTGATAAAAATGATAGATAAGACGAAACTAAAACATAGAAGATATGAAGAAAGAATTTTGAATAAATACGGTTATGATAATTATATCATCAGGAAAAATGAATATAAATACTGACACATTATGTAGAAAATATAAAGAACCAATTAGGATGTGTTCCTTAATAATGAAGGTGCAAAATAAATTGTTGAACGATATAAAAATAAACAATGTTTGTAAAAAGGATAATATAAATAGTGAAAGGTTTCACGGCTAATGTGAACCATTAAAATTGAGAAGCCGATAGCGTTAAATGATTAAAAGGTCACTTGTGGTTGCCTAAATATGGAGATTGTGAGATATAGTTATGTTGGAATTTGTAAGTATAAGTATTCTATTTATGTCATTTATGACTAAAAGTATCTTTGTCTGAATAAGTTGTACTGATGGCAATTATGAAGGCAGACATCGCCTCATACATTATTAAACGTCTAGCTATTGCAAAGGTCATCATCTGAATTTGATTCGATTTGGGTCATCGTCGACAGACTGACCAAATCTGCTAATATCATTCCCGTTAATGATAAATGCAAAAGAGTTATGAAAACATAGTGTGCCTGTATCGAACATCTTTATCAAGATCCTCGCTTCGCAACGAATTTCTAGAGACTTGCTCAGAAATCATTGAGAACGAACCTTGATGAGAGTACTATGTACCACCCCAATCGAAGGGACGAGGTAAAGTAACGATACAAAGTAATATAAGTGATGTTTTATGTTTGAATGATTGACCTTTGGTAATAGACTGTATAATCGCTTTCCTTTGGAAGGATTATCATTGATAATCATCGTATTAGGATCGAGATCGAATCTTGTTAGGATCTAAATATTAGAGCATCTGTAAGCGGGAGTTGAGATAAAGACACCCGACATACACCCACTGTGAGTTGGACATGTCTTTTAGGTTTAAGGTTTCCTATGATGGCGAACCCAACCTTGCAGAATATTCGACCCGCGAGATCTGAAATGATTGTTGAAATTAGGATCTAATTATTGACAGCCGGTAGTGGGCAAGAGGTTATGTGAATATGAAATGTAGATCTTGAAGTGCCAAATGGGTAGCGAAGTTATGCCACAATTTTTAACCTTGGAAAAATGAATTCATGATCTAACAAATCATGGGATATAAGTCCCCGTTGTATGGGACCATTGAGATGATGTAAAAGATTGGTTTGAAAGGCATATAAGCTGGATCTACCCTAGGACTTCAAGAGCTGCGTAAATTATGTTTCGTATATCGAACTTGATGGAGTATCTATCAAGTGAGAATCTGATTATTCTTAGTAGAGCTTAGATCGGCGAAAAGTAGCATTCATCAAAAACCCGTGAACATCATGGATAGAGAAAGTAAGTCAACATTAAGCCTGATCTTATTCTCGTAGTTATGTTGATAGAACTCGCGTATTGTAATGAATTACACTTGTGAGAAAAGACCGAATGTGGAGGAATTACCCACATGGCTTTAACTCTATAAGAAGCGAGTAGTAAGATGATCTTTGAGCACAAAGATCCTGTTTAGGGGTAAATGCTGTGACAATCCGTCAATTTATGATTGATATTTTATTCTCAATATTTATTTGAAAATATTATTTTAATGTTACAATATGAACTCACTTATTTTTGGGAAGTAATTTGGATTTACGTCTTGAAGTAGCGTCGACTACGTCTAAACCGGAGGATTCTACGTTACGTGCTTACGTTTACATACACCGTCCTTGGTGACAGTCCGACATTTCAGAAAATAAATTTATCCGTGAATATTATTTTGGAATTTTAAATTTGTGTTGGTTCATAAACTCACAAATTTACGAGAAGAGATTAGGACTTACGATTTTATTTTAACGTCCTTTACGACTAAACCGGAAACCTTAGGATTACGTATTTACGTTATCGAACTCCGTTTTTGATGAGACAATTTTTATTAGATTCGTTTTGCGCCATTGATTCATAATTTATAAAAACGTTTTTCGTAAAACGACCCGAGGGCACGCAAATCGAGAAAACTAGAATCGAGGAATACCCGTAAATTAGTGGGATGGGACAAACTAATTTATCCCACCCCACTACACATGGGGCGGCCAAAACTCACCAACACATCAATGATGTGTCAAAACCTCAACAACTTAGCTAACTTCACCACACTTGTCACTAAAGCTTAAACATTAAGCTACTAACTTGACAAAACCACAAACCTCTTACCACTTCCTCATTTCCACCATGCAAAACTAGCTACAAACTCTCTCTTGGCTCTCATCTATGCCGTCCCATATCAAGAACAAACACCCCATCCATATAAATTTCAACCACAAACATATGTTATAATTAACATATGTTAATCTCCATTCAAAAAGAGGAAGATTGGTGCAAGTTTTAACATCCAAGGAGGGGTTTCCATGGAGTATTAGGGCTGATTTCCACAAGGTGTTCATGAATAATGGTGGTCTTGAAGATGGTCATGGTTCATCACAAGTTCTCCATCCAAATCCATGTCCAAATCACAACCTACATCAACTTGGTGGTATAAAGATTGTCCTCCTCATCTTCTTGTTATTTTTGATTATGTAATCTTGTATTTCTTTTACTTATGTATATGTATGATGATGAATGATGATTAAAAATATTGTGTGGGGATTTTGTGTTGATAAACATGCTTAAAAAGATGAAAGACTATAAGAAACAAGGCTAAAATCTTGTTTAAATTTGTTGGCTGTATAAAACAGTAAAGAAACATGTCATGAACTGATAAAATGATGAAGTAGAATTAATATACAGTAAGCTATGGGTCTTGTACACATGTGAGAGTTGGCCATGCAATGGAATCATTGTAATGAGTAAGATATGATCAAAACAAGTTTAAGATACAAATCTGACTTCACTGTTTTGGACGATTTTTGGAAAATACTTAGAGGATGATTCAACAGTAGCTATAGAAGAGTTAAATGGAGCACATATCATGTAGTTTATTTGATAAATATTTGAGCTTCTATCTCCATATATAACTCTAGATATGGCAGTTTTGGTGAACATGAAAATAAAAATCAGATTTTTGGAAATTAAAGTATAATACTATTATATAAGCACTCAAAATTATATTATATAAAATGTAAAGTTAAAACCCACTAACTCATGAATTTTATTTATATAAATATGTTAAAGGTTAAATAAGTGGACATTTTATAAAAATGGTAACTTGTTAAGTTTTATAAGTTATAAAACTATAAACTTGATTTTTACTACTTTTTCGGCTATTACCGTAAAATTAACGTTTTTGTTAAATCAAACTTAGATGGTTGGACCCGTCTAATGAAAACTTTATAAAACTTATATACTGACATATAGACATGTATAACAAGTAAAAACCGATAAAACCCGAACTATAGGACATACGGATATTAACGAGCTAAGTAAACATATTGGACTAATAATTGGACTAAATAAGTTGAACCCTTATAAAAAGAACTTATTGGACTTAACCCATTTGGGCCCAACTTGTAAAGTTTAAATACTGATAATATAAGTATAAAATAGATTAAAACAAGTTAAATAACTTATAATAAGCTTATTGAACTTAAAACGTGTAAATAGGTAAAACTAGTAAACTAGTATAAAAGTTACCGACATATAACACTAAAATGAGTAAACGAGAATATGTAAACCCACTTGATCATCATATATATATATATATATAATCAGCATATGTATACATAACTGTTATTTTTATAAAGTCATTGGACAAGAGTCTAAGACGAGTGTTATTTGTCTAGGTTTCCGTGATTGAAGCACGTACCGTACATCCGAATTGCCGATAACCCGCCTTCCCACATCAACGTGAGTTCATAGCCTCGCACTCTTTTAAATGTTTTATAAATGTTTTATAAACCCGCGAGGGAGATAACATGTTAGTCTTTATAAAATAGGACACCATTTGTCCCGATTGCTTGTTTATTAATTTGGACCCGAATGATTGTATGACCCGATTGTATGACCCGATAAATGATTAAAGGACCCGATAGATGAAATAAAATGGATTATTAAAGTTAGGTTATGTCACTAAAAGTCCCATTAGCATGAATTGTGAACTACTGGGATTTGGTAGACGCTTATGCATATAATAGTACTATTTGGGGACGATCACCCCAGTTCGCGCCTTGACGGTTGATCCCCGTCGTGCCACATTGATTGGTAAGCGAATTTATGTATGAGAAGATTTCCATAGCGTGACCTTTGTGACGACACGCTACTTTAGATGGGCAAATTGAGTATCGGGTTAGCTACCCGTTGTTTGTTTAGTAAGGTAACAATGTCATGCGGCTTATAATAATCCAACTAACGAAATACTACTAGACGCACCGAATTACGATGTATTGCCTGACTAGCAATACGGGGTCATACTATTGATATTATGTTCGTGTTTTGGTTTTTCATAACCATATTCATATAACGGTTTTTATTTAACTTTATACAACATCATAAGACGTATTGTATAATGTTTTTACGACATTGGCTCGTATAATGATTTTTAAGGCAAATGCTTATATTATGGTTTTCGATAAGGATTTGTATAAAATGACTTTGGCTATTTTATGGCCTATTAAAATGATTTGTACAAAATGATTTTCGGTAATAATTTTATACCGATATTATATTGATGGTTTATTAAACTCTATGAATTCACTCGGCGTTATCGCTGACCTTTTCTTTTAACATGTTTTATCTCAGGTACTTGAAGGTAATTCTCGGGAAGACGACAAGAATTCATGGCCCGCACTTAAATTATAATTTTCATTCAAATACTTTGTAAAACTTTGTATGAAATAATATGACTTGGGACCGATGTAACTTTGATATTTATGAATGGAAATGCTTTATTAATAAACGACGCGATTTTTATGCGTTGTCTATGATGTGAGTAATGTGCTATCCCGTAACACCAACTAGTCTTCCGCTGTATTGAGTTGTATAAATTTGGGGGTGTTACAATATGTTCCCATGGCGCTTACCTCTACTGATGAGAACCCTCTTCCCAAACCTCTCAAGCAGTGGACTCCAGGTGATAGGAAATTGGCTAACCAAGATAAACGTATCAAAAGCATTATCATCTCATGTCTCCTAAAACACATCATGAAATCAGTAATCCAATGTCCAACAGCCAAACAAATGTGGACATACCTCATCCTAGGCCACGAAGGACCCTCTGAAACCAGAGAAACAAAGATTCAGGCACTCAGACTTCAGTTTAATGCTTTCAAGGCACTTGAAGGTGAAAAGGTACAACAGACGTACACAAGGCTGAAGATTCTTCTCAACGATATGGCTATGAATGAAGTCACCATTGGACAAGCTGATGTAAACGCCACCTTTGTCAATAGCCTTCCCAGAAAATGGCTGAGCATGAATCAGACCCAGAGAGACAACAACTCTATCAAGAATGATATGTTGGCTCAGCTATATGGAAAATACAACTATGAAGAAGGGCTGAGCGATACCATTTGCAAATCTGAGTCTGAAAGATTTGTAGTTCAGGGAGCAACATCCAAAGCATTGATTTCTACCTCACGCACTCATGACAGCGATTCAGATGTTGAAGAAGACACTCGTAGCAGTCAGGAGTTCATGACAGACCTTAATGTTGAGTTTCATGAAAGAGCTTTACTAACTAATCAAAGAAGGTTCTACAAAAGGTCAGGGATAGTAGGATCAGCTAGTAAACAGACTAACAAATCCAAAGAAACTTGCTTTACTTGTGGAAAACTTGGACATTTTCAAAAAGACTGTCCATCTATAAAAACATCCTCACCATCCTATCCTTCATCATTTAAACCTTATAAATTCAAATCACAACAAAAAAACTCATCTCATCAGTCCAATTCCTCAAAGGATTACAAAAACAAGTACAAGGCACTCAAGGCTGAGTTGGAACAGATGAATTTGAAGTTAGAATCTCTGTCAAAGAAGAAAGGGGGTGATAAAAGGACAAAGAAAGGATTGGTAGCTGAATCCTATGATTGGAATGATGAGTCGCTTACATCTGATGAAGAAGATACAACCAGGGTCAGGGCATTTATGGCTATGGCTGAGGATGAACCTGTTGTTGGTAAAGAAGATGCTAGGTCAGGACAATGGGTTGACATCATTATGAAAAAGGTACACATGCTTATCTCTATGTCTGAAAGTGATGAACGTAAACATGTCTTTGATTATACCATAGTTGATTTACACCTTGTTGAGGAACAAAGAAAGAACCTGCTTGATAAATTCCACTCTGTTAAACATGAATTATTGACTGTTAAGGCTGAATGTGAAACTTTAAAACAGGTTAACTCTAAAATGACATCTCTTCAAAATGAAGTTAATAAGTTAACTTTAAGAAAAAGTACCTTAAATGATCAAGTAACTGAACTAAACAAGGTTATAGAAAAATGGATGTGTAGTAGGTTCACTATAAATGAATTACTTGATGATGAAGTACCAGCTGACATATCTAGGGTTGTGACTGCTAAGAGAAACAAAATGAAGGCACTTAAGAAACCCAAAGAGATTGTTTTCAAGTCCACAGAGACTATACATGTGTCTGACCCACTCATGACTAATGTACCTATCTCTGAAGTGCTTTCTGATAACATTGAATCTTTACCACCTTTGCCTAAACTATCTGGTGTTGAACCCAACAGCTCTTCTAGAGGAGCTAAGGCTGAACTCAAACCAAATGTTGAGACACCTCCAGCTAAAGTTTTTGTTGTTCCTGCAAAACCATCTCTTAAGAAAAATGTTTATAAGGCTGTCTCAACAAACCCTATGAACAAAGTTGAACCATCAACTGAAGAACACCTGTTGTCATTAATGAAAGAAGTGGAACTCTTAAAAGAACATATTAGGCCTTCCGCTGAATGCTCTGCTTCCTATGAACCTAAGTCTGTCTTAGGAGAACCCAAAGGTGAAAAGGTTATCAAACCTTATTGTAACGTGTGTAAGAGTTCTCATCATATGACCATAGATCATGATAGACATATGGCTGTTAAAAGAGCTCAGACACCTTATAGGGAAAGACAACAGGCTACTAGGAGACCATCAGGCAACTACAGGCCTTACCCTCCCTGTAAATATTATGGTCTTACAAACCACCACTTAGATGAGTGCAAGGACTTTCCTGGATGTGACATCTGTGGAAAGTACACCCATGATACAGCCAATTGTCCTTCACATCGTCACAAGTTTTACAGGAACTCAAGAGTTGCTAATCAGCAATTCAGGGAACCCACTAGAAAGTGGGTTCACCATAGGAACTAATCAGTTTCTATATATCTGCACAAAAACATCTCAGGGAATCGGTCTGGTATCTAGATAGTGGCTGCTCTAGACACGTGACAGGAATCAAACAATATCTGCACAGATATTCAAAAGAGCATGGTCCTAAAGTGGTGTTTGGGGATAACTCTTCAGGTGACACAGAAGGATATGGCTCATTTAACTACAATGGAATAACATTTACAAGGGTTGCATATGTGAATGGTCTTAAGCACAATCTCATCAGCATCAGCCAGTTGTGTGATGCTGACTACAAGGTTTTGTTTACAAAGACTCAGGGAACCATATTCAACAAGAATAATTATGTGGTGTTAATTGCACCTCGAAGAAGAGATGTGTACGTCATCAACATGGCTTCTTGCTCAGAGGACAGCTCAAATTGTTTTCTAGCAAAAGCCTATGAAAGTGTCAATTGGCTGTGGCACAAACGAGTTTCTCATCTCAACTTTAAGAACATCAACAAGCTAGCCACACAAAACTTGGTTGCTGGTTTACCACCTGTGACTTTTACTAAGGACAAGACATGTTCAACATGTGTTAAGGGAAAGCATCACAGGTCATCATTTAAGACCAGGCAATCATTCTCTATTGACAAGTGCTTACATCTTCTTCACATGGATTTGTTTGGACCTGTCAAACCATAGACCATTAATCACAACAAATACACCTTGGTCATAGTTGATGAATTTTCAAGGTACACTTGGGTTTTCTTCCTCAAAAAGAAAGGTGATGCAGTTGATGCCATCATGTCCTTCATCAGACAGGTTGAAAACATGAATGTAGTTAGAGTTAAAGCTCTAAGAAGTGATAATGGGACTGAATTCAAGAATCTACAGCTTGAAGCTTTTTGTGATGAAAAGGGAATATCACAAAACTTCTCTTCAACTGGTACTCCTGAACAAAATAGAATAGCTGAAAGAAGAAACAGAACACTGATTGAAGCAGCCAGAACCATGCTAAATGGTGCAGCCTTACCAAAGCAATTTTGGGGTGAAGCTGTACACACTGCACGCTATACCCAGAATAGATCAATCATTGTTAAGAGACATGGAAAAACCTCTTATGAAGTTATTAGAAAAAGAGCACCATATGTTAGCTATTTCCATGTCTTTGGATGTCCTGTGTCCATTTATAACTACATGGATCAACTTGGTAAGTTTGATGAAAAATCTGATGATGGTTTCTTCTTAGGATACTCTCCAACAGCCAAAGCCTTTAGAGTGTTCAACACACGAAGAAAGGAACTAGAAGAGACCTTTCATGTCACGTTCAATGAAGATGATGACATGCTACAATGAACAGGAACAGAAGGTGATGAAATTAATTTCAACGAAAATAGGTCTTTCCCATCAGATGAGTTCTCTGAGCCAAGGCATGTCTTTCATCATCATCCACACACTAATACTCTTGTCCCATATGTCCTGCGCATGATCCGTTGTCAACGCACAACATTGAACTTCCTTCTACTCAAGTAACAGCTGAAAGTGAAAGTCATCCTTCCACAAGCCCATGTTCCACCTCAGCTGAAGATGACACTCCTATTCCTATTAATCAAGAAGACTCTCCTGTGGTCTGTGAATCATCAATTCCTGAAATAGCTGATGAGGACACAAACACAGAGATTGTTTTTGAAGAGAGTCCTCCTACTCAGCAGAATGAAACTCAAGTTGTAATTTGATCATCCATACCTGAACCTGTCTATGACTCCCCAGCTCCTCAAAGAAAATGGTCAAGAGATCAACACATTCTTCTTGTCAACATCATTGGTGAACCAAATGTTGGGGTTACTACTAGACAGAGAACTCATGACTCAGAATCAGCCTCAGCCAATGAATGTTTGTTTGCTGAATTTCTTTCCCAAATTGAACCCAAACGTGTAGCTGAAGCACTTCTTGAAGATGGCTGGGTTGCTTCAATACAGGAAGAAATCAATCAGTTTAAAAGAAACAAGGTATGGACTTTAGTGCCTGATCCACCTGGTAAGAACATCACAGGCACTAGATGGATATATAGGAACAAGATGGATGAAATTGGTAATATCATAAGGAACAAGGCAAGGTTGGTTGCACAGGGGTATACACAGACTGAAGGGATTGATTATGATGAAACATTTGCACTTGTAGCAAGACTTGAAGCCATCATAAACTTCCTTGCTTATGTTGCATATATGAACTTCACTGTGTATCAAATGGATGTTAAAAGTGTCTTCCTCAATGGAGATTTGGCTGAAGAAGTGTATGTTGAACAGCCAGAAGGATTCGAGAACAGCGAGTTTCCCAACCATGTATACAGGCTTCACAAGGCAATGTATGGCCTGAAATAGGCTCCAAGGGCATGGTATGAGACGTTATCTACATTTTAACTGAAAATAAATTTGTCAGGGGTTCCATTGATAAAACACTTTTTACCTTCAAGGATAAAAGTGATTTCATCATTGTACAGATTTATGTGGATGATATCATCTTTGGGTCTACTAATGTTAATCTTAGTAAACGTTTTGCTAAATTAGTGACCAAGAAATATGAGATGAGTATGATGGGTGAATTAACTTACTTTTTGGGTTTTCAAATTAAACAATGTCCTAAAGGATATTCAATTTGTCAAGAAATGTATGTTAAAGATTTGCTGAAAAATATGACTTGGCTGATTGTGCATCAGTGAAATGCCCCATGCTTCCACCCAACAATTTAGGCCCTGATGAGTCAGGGGTCTCTGTTAATGAGACTATGCATAAAGGCATGATTGGGTCACTCATGTATCTCACAGCCAGTCGCCCTGATATCTAGTTCTCCACATGTCTTTGTGCAAGGTACCAAGCTAACCCTAAGGAATCCCATCTAGTGGCTGTTAAGAGAATTTTGAGGTACCTCAAAGGAACAACCTCTCTAGATCTATGGTATCCTAAAGAATCAGGCTTTGATCTTAAGGCTTATTCAGATTCAGACTACGTTGGGTGCTGCATTGACAAGAAAAGTACTTCAGGGAGCTGTCAAATCCTAGGAGGCAAGTTGGTTGGATGGAGTACTAAGAAGCAAAACTCTGTGGCTATGTCATCAGCTGAAGCTGAATATGTTGCAGCTGCTAGTTGCTGTGCTCATGTACTTTGGATGAAGAGTCAACTAGCTGACTATGAGATTCTATATGACAAAGTACCCATCTTCTGTGACAATACAAGTGCCATTGCTATCTCAATAACCGTGTGCTTCACTCTAGAACCAAACACATTGATATCAGGTATCACTTTATCAGGGATCATATCATTAAAGGAGATATTGAGCTGCATTTTGTTCCCACTGAGCTGCAACTAGCTGACTTATTTACAAAGCCTTTGGCTGAACCTTCGTTCAACAGGCTAGTTGCCGAGCTGGGTATGCTTAGTATCTCAAAGCTTATGGCTGATATTTAATGTGTGTCATTAATGTCTGAATAAATATTAAATGTTTCTCACATGAAACTAGGTAGTTACTTTCCAAGTAAATGCTAAAAATATTCCCAATATTTTATTCACTTTTTTTCGATAAACGAGGAGACAAACAATTTTGAAACGTCAATGGACCCACTTGTGTGCAGTCGTTTTCCCACTACGCATTAAATACGGTTGAATAACTGTTTCAAATTTTGAATATATATATTGTTTCAAGGTTTTTCACCAAACACTTTTATCATTATTCATCATTTGCATCTCTCTCACTAAAATATCTCTCTAAACACTCTCACTATCTTCATCTTCTTCATTCTCGAATAACTATGACGTTTCTAGTACCTAAAGCTTCTAACGTTACTTACGAAATGAATGATTGTATCCTCGCCGCGAACATCTCGATTGGATGGCTCAAAGCTCCAAATGACTCTTACTCAGATTTAGTGAACTTCATGAAGAATTGTGATGTAGGTGAAGCGTTCACAAGAACATCATCTGTTTTCTACCAAGAATACCTTAGGGAATTCTGGTATTCTACTGAGATCCTTGATGACAACACCATCTCCTTTAACCTCTCATGTAATGAACACCCTTTCGCATTTTCTGTTGCTGATTTTGCTTCTGTGGCTGGGCTAAGACATGGTGAAGAATGCCTAAAGTCTGTTGATAAGAAGGTTGTGAAGGACTCCCTTGACACTCTCTTCCATGTTTCTGATGTCAACCCAGCCCTTACACCTGGTGAAGTGGCTCTCAAGTCTCCTCTGAAGGTCAAGTTCTTCCCACCTATGTGGCGTGTCCTCTTCACTCACATAGTCAAATCCATGGGTGGTATGCAGGGATCTCAAGACCAGTTAGCCTTCAACCATCAAACCATTGCCTATGGACTTATTTGGGGAACAAACATCGACATTGGCAGCATCTTATTCTCCAACCTTGTTGAACAGCTGAAGGGTATCAACCAAAGTGGAGGGAAAAACATTTGATATGTTCGTTTTCTCTCTTATCTTCGAAAGCTTGCTGGGTGATAACTACCACAACTCTGCGATGACAGCCATGAAGCCTTATCACATAACTAGGGCTATCTACAAGGTGATGGGACCCAATGACGTGCCAACGAATGCTCACATGAAGAACATTGCCAATAAACAACAATCTGTTGTGAAGCCCTTGCTCCCTTCCTCTAAGAAGGTGATTGAAGCTGGTGTGTCTGGTAAGTCAACGTCTTTGACCTCTGGGCAACACACCATACTGTCCAAGGCAATAACTGGCCAACAACCAAAGAAGAAGAAAAACCCATCTTCTTCCAAAACCCAAACTGTTTCTAATGCCAGGGTTAAGAAGACAGCCAATCCTTCCTCTGGTCCAGATACTTCTGTGGACACAGAGACTACATCTGATAAACAACAGGAGTCTAGCGTCTCTACATCAGAAGAGACAACAGGGAACCCGCCTAATTCTGCTGATATCTCACAGGTAATCAGTTTATAATTTGTAGAGGTACACGAGCAGCTACTCTCAAATGTATGTAGGTGCGAGTGGTGAAGTTAGGGTTATCCTCGACCCATAGGAGTCTATGTATGCACTTAGAAATCTTTTAAGACTTCTGTACACACTGTCTCTGCACCAGAGAGTGATTCATTTGTGTTGATAAAGCACCCCGATGACCCTACACCCTCTAGACAGTATTCAGGCAAACAACAACCTGAATACATATATGTCTCGACCTAGAGTAGTTGTACTTCACACAGCCTCTAGTTTCCCTCAGATAAAGAATCCCAAAATTTTAACTTTTAAGGGGGCTGAATCATCATCCTCAGCCTTCCTTGGGACAACGTTTTATGACGATCTTCAACTACATCTTTTTCACAACTAAAAGAGTCCCAAAGGATTTATCCTTTCAGGGGGAGCTGAATCATCACCCTCAGCTTTCCTAGGGGCGGCGTAACAGGCGATCTTAACCCATATCTAATTCACAAATAAAAGAGTCCCACAGGATTTATCCTTTTGGGGGGCTGAATAATCACACTCGGCTTTCCTAGGGGCAGCGAATGGCGACCATTAAACTCATTACTTTCACACTTAAAACAATCCTAAGGATTTATCCTTTGGAGTGGTTGAATAATCATCCTCAGCCTCTCTGGGACAGCGAACTAGCGACCATTCCCTTTATCTATTTCACTGTTACTAATTTAAACAAAATGGAAGGCTGATGTTGTACAGCCAAACGTAGACTCTCCGACTCAGCCAAACGAAGGAGTTGATAACTTGACTCAAGATCAGCCAAATGAGGATGAGCCCATGCCTGATGTTGAAGAGGATGTGATTGCCTTAATTGATAGCTTCTCTGAACCTGAATCAATGCCAGATGATGAAATTCTCCCTAAGGGGATGATTGAGGAGGAGGATGATGAAGACGATGAACAACCTCACCTATCACCACCCAAAGCTGTGTCCACACCAGCCAGAGAACCAACTCCTCCTCCAAAAGAAGCTGTTGTGACTCCTACGTCAGCCACATTTGTCACAATGGAGCTTCCAAGTGCTGTGTATGATCCTACAACGGAGTTTCTATTGTTTGATCATCCACGATAGACGAATTTTGATCTTTTTCCCAGGGAAGATGACTTTGAGCAGCAAATCCTAAACATTCATGGTCTCAAGCCTGAACATCATGCCTCAGACATTGAACGCCTGTCAAGAAAGCTGGACATTGTAAAATCTGAAATGCATTCCTTCACTGTCAACTTTCCTAAGATCATTTCCCAGGTTGTTAAAGATGCCATCACTGAACCCATCCAAGATGGAACAAGAAGAGGGGTTTCTCAGGTACTTAGTCACCTCTCTACTCGCATTAAAGATGCTATCATCCAAGAAGTCCCTGACATGTTAACATCCCACGAGTTAGTGATGCACAAAGAATTTGAAGCTGTGTGCAACAGGCAAAAACGCCACACCACCTACTTGGCTGGCCATGTTGATCGATCTGTGAATCGCAACTGCAATAAACTTCTTAGAATTGTCATATGATCAAGAAACAGGCAAAGGAAGTTGGCCACATCTGTTGAACAAGTTTCTCGTTATATTCAGTCACGTTCAGCCAAACGTCTTAAGAGAAAGGCTAAACGTGAGGGGGAGAAAACTGAACTACTCAAACTAGGACCTGTCAACAATACCACCAATACAACTGAAAATCCCATTCCTCTCTAAGTCATCACACCAATCACAATACATGATGATGATGTTGAAAGTAAGGGGAGCAACAAGACAACAAGGCTGCTGATTCATCAAATTCCCTGTCCTTGGATAACACCAATAAGGTTGTGGATGATGGTGAACCAAAAGCTAAGAAACTCAAATTTACTGTTGGCTCCCTACCAAAAGCTGTCCAAGAACAGGCTCAGATAGCATTTTTGAAAACATGCTGATGATATGAAGAAAGCAAGTGAAGAATCCTCTGTCTCGAAGAAAGGGAAAGAAATAGTTATGGTAGACACAGACGCCAAACTAAAGAAAATAGCTGCGATGCTAGAGACAGGAGGATCCACCACAAAAATCTCACAATTCTCAACTTTCAAAGTAGCTTATGAAAAACCCTTAACTGTTGAAGAAATTGAGAAACAGGCACTTAAGTTTAAAAGGCTGAAGGAAATCAAGAAAGCCAAAGAGCTGGATGAAGCAAAGTTGAAAGCCATGTCTCCTAAACTCAGAGAGGAGCAAAGACAAATGCTAAGAGAAATGGAGATGAAACGTGCAGAGGCCCTAAAGAAGGTAAATGCTGACTATGATGCCTGTGTTTCCAAAAGATATGCTCCAGGCACTATCACCAAGTTTAAATATACAGTCAAGAAATCAACATAGACCCCACAGATGGTCATTTGGAGAGATAACCAACAAGGGAACATGGATGTGTTTGATGATTTCAAACTTAATACACTTGGGTTGACTGAATGGCTAGAAATTGAAGCCTTAGCTGCAAAGAGGACTGGACAGGAAAACTTCTTACTCCTAAAAACTCTAAGAGCTAAGTTCAACTGGCTGAAAGAAACAACAGCCAAACTCAAAGTTGATCCACCCCCACAGCTGTTTGAACCAGAACCCACAAAGGCTGAGAAGAAAAGAAAAAGGATGACTCAATTCCTTCAAGAAACCTTTGTGACTGATGATATCCAGGTAAATGGAGTGCACAGGAACTTGATTCTTCCAAATGGGATTGTAGGGCCTGTTGATGGTCAGGCTTACATTGAGCCTGAAAAAGGAATGACCTACATGAACAGGGGATGTCAGTATGTGTTCCAAAGGGAAGATGAGCTGGGGTTGGCATCAACCATTCAGCTTATATTGATTCAAAAGGTGCTTAAACTGAACACAGAGTACTCCAAGGTATTTTCCCAAGCATTGAAGGCTGAATTGGAGACTAGGACAGACATATCTGAGGCTGAAGAGAAAATCAAGAATGATGATTATTAAAATTTTCACAGCTGAACTTTTACTATCATGTTTTGTTTACTCATATATTGCACTTGTAATTTTGTTTTCAGTATTAATGAAGTATGATGTTGTTTGTTAGATCTGTTATGTGTAAGAAGAAGCTGTTATCTCACTTACTCTTATTTAGATCTAGCTGTATTTATGTTTAAATAGGGAGAGATTGTTGGGAATCTAAGTAAGTTTGTTAGAATTCCCTTAGTCATAGATTTAAACTTAAATAAGCTGTCTGATATTAACTTGCCTGTGCCTAGGAGACATGCAAGTAACCCAGGACTCACAGAGCTCTAAGTCTCTGTGAGCAACCCCTGAAGAGTCTATGTCAGAGACATTATCAAGGAAGTCGAAGATTACTTGAAGACATACTCATTGGTTGTGTTGGATAACAGCCAAGATGTATCAGGGACTCTGAGTGGTTGAGTGTTAACAGGGGTGGCAATACCCTGTTAACACTCAGTACACTTTGGACATACCTAAGTGTTTAGGTGGGAATATTCACAGCCTAAAGTACAAGGAATGAAGAAAAGGGAAACCATGTCAGCTTTGTTTCCCTAAAGCGTTGTGGCAGACTACCAAGAATAGAAGAGCATCTTTTGACAGATGTCTGACATTGTCTGTTTTGTGTAGTCACCATCAACCAGTACATATAGTCAACCTCGTACCACTATAAATAGGTTATGTAGGCTAGATTTAATGTTGTTCACTTTGTTAGATTTCACACATTAACTCTTTACAACCCACAAGAAGAACAGTTGTGTCTGTTTTCTTGAGTTTGCTTTATTTTGTCCAAAGTGTACACAACACATTGTCCTCAAACTGTGTTATCCATAACACATGTAATACTTGTTATACAATAATAAAGTACTACGTTTGAAAAGTATTTACTTGTGTTGATTATCCTTATTGTTCGTTTTAAGCTAGTATTAGGGACTTTCACTTCGGCTTGTCCTTCTTCATAGTTAAACATCTTGCAAATGCCATTAAATTCACGGATGTGTTTGTGAGGATCGGTTTTGATCCGTCCATCAAATTGATTGTTTTTTACAAGTGTCAAGTGGTTTCCTTTAGTGGCAAATAATTCAAACGAACAAACAAAGCCGAACAAATCTTACGAAAGCTTTTATTCAAATATTCAAAATTACAATTCAAAAGTTACAAGCAAATTAGTGTCATTTGTATCTATTTATAAGAAACCAATAAACTAAAACATATCAAATTCAAACATACCAAAAATTAGGGTGTGCACGGTTCGGTTTGGGTCGGTTTTTGACAAAAACCAAAACCGAACTATAATATTCGGTTTTTATAAAGCCAAAAACTGAAACCGTTCGGTTTTGGGCGGTTCGTTTTTTTGTTTTAGTTGGTTTTGGTTCGGTTTTTTAGTTTTTCCAGTTTTAAAACCGTTTATATTTGTGCTTAGCCAATTTATACTAAAAAAGTTGTTTTACGTTAAAAAAATTGGTTATCTCTTTTAATTTTTTTCATTATATGCCTAGTAACGTTTATCCCAAAAAATTTAGAATTAAACATACATCTACAAAATACACACACATAAAAGTGAACATACGAATTATACATAAACGATCGTTGTCACATATGCAATGATATATTGTGAAGTAAACACACGTATATATAAATACGCAAATAAATATTAAGATTATATTTCACTTACTAAAAGAATATTTTAATATTTAGAATTATAATTTATTTTTTATATATTAATAAATATATATTGTTATGTAATTAAGAGGTTCGGTTCGATTCGGGTTTTACGATTTGATTTTTTGATAAACACCGAAACCGAACCGTATATTGTCGGTTTTGGAAAAAGTAAAAATCGAACCATCGATTATTTGTTTCGGTCGATTTTTTTGTTCGATTTTTTTGGTTTTCAGTTTCGATTTTTTCGATTTTTTTTCTTACCCCTACCAAAAATAGCAAAGCTTGTAACAAATCAAACAAATTATCTAAAACAAATTTAATAAACGACCCTTAAAATTTAACTTACTTTTCAACAATTTGTAATTATATATTTACCGAGTACGTGCTTAAGAACATTGTTCTTACACATTGAAAATTTGTCATTAAACATATATATAATTACGGAATTTGTTTTGGGTGTACACATTATATTCCTTTATTTTTTAACCAATCTTTTAGACAAGATAGAATATGAAGATGCTTAATGCAATCATAATCATACCGGGTATTATCATGGGTGGGGTGGGGAAGGAGGTGGATAAAGTTTCGAGTGGCATCGAAACGGGCCATGATAGACACAGAAACAAATATGTGCATAATATTCCACAACCAAATAATTGATATGTTTAATGTTTTCAGCTTCTTTCTTTTCCATGCATGCTACGAATATTTATATTTATACTTCTCACGTTATTTGCACTTCCCCTTTTGTGACAAAATTTCCCCTCAAAATGGTTGTGAAGAAATTTTTTCTTTCCTCATGTTATTCCTGCAACAAACTGATAGAAAAATAATATAAAAACAAAAATATTTAAACGGCTTTATTTTTGAAAAAAGCTCACAAAAAAATCTTTTTCTTTGTAAAGCAAAATTTAAAATAGAAACTTTTTTGAAAGAATGTTAGTTTAATAAAATATATTTATTTTATTTATTCTCTTGAAAACATTAGTTTTTCTTTAATTTAGTAAAAAAAATATTAATTTTCGTTCTTTTTTTATGAGAGTTAAAAACATGATAAAAAGTATATGTGTCAAAAAAGAAAAAAAAAACATAAGAAAAAAGGGTGAATTATTAAGAAACTTTGGGGTTGAAAAAATCATTTTGAAGACTTTTGGGGTTTAATTAGACGATTATGATGGTTTTTTTTTTTCTTTTTTTTTGGTAACCGTGATTTTCGATTCATTAACTGACTAATTCACGGGGTTTGAGCCCACCGTCACACAGACTCAAACCAGGTAAAGCTTTCCTTTTTCAGGAGGTTGGCGTGGCCACTTCAAGATTGTTTGCACCTAATGAGAATTAAACTTGATACCTCACACACTTTGGAGTAATAACCATAAATCTTTTTGCCTAAAAATTCATCCTTATCACTTGATTTATTATTATTAATATGTTCTGTGCCTTGAAACTAATAAAAAAATAATTAATAAAGAGATCATTAAAAGTTTAAAAAGTAAATAAAAATATAAAGCTTTTAATAATTTTTTATTTTCGTAAGAAAAAAAGTAAGAAAAAATTTGTAAGTTTCTTTTGTTTATTTATATTAATTATGTTTTAGTAAAAAAAATTATAATACTTTAAATAATTGTATATTTTATTAGTAAGTAAAATTTTAAAAAAATAAATGTGTTTCATTTTATAATGCAATGAAAAATAAATAAAAATGACGACACAAGTACACAACAGCGCAACAAGTGACAAGCTCACAACGTATTTGTGCTGTTTGGCCATAAAAATAGTTGTTTACTTCAATTCAAAAGAGGTAAATATACGTGCGCTTTAGGCAGTTCAATATGGTAAAAATTACAAGGCAACAATATCCTATTCTTTTAAGAGCATCTCTAATGGCTCAAGCAACTAATAGCTTTTTACTATTCTATAAAGTCTTTGGAGGATGTTTTTAGCATTGCATGTAAAGCTTTTTTATAAACTTTTTAGAAAAGCTTGATAAACCTCAAGTCATTTGATCAACTTCTAGCTATTTAATGTAATGTGCATTGAATGCTATAAATGTTTCAAGTCTTTGTAAACTTGAAGCATTGTGGATGCTCTAAGTTTTGAAGTTGCAGTATTAGTTATTATCGCTCGAGTTGTAAAGACCCATATAAGGTGATGTTTGAAAATACTTAAATGATTTAATATAAAGAAAATCAACGTTTTAAATTATAAAAAATTTGTTTGTTTATTACTTAACAGAATAAAATGTCTAAAAATATTAAGTAATAAAATTGAAACTAATTACATTAAATTATCTTTTAATTAAATGTGACTTAATCAAAAAAATCAATCAAACAAACGGTTGCTTTCATGCCAAGTTTCCAGGAACCATATAATGGTAGCTTATTCTTTACTACCACTCAAGCTAACTTGGACACTTACAAGTTACACCCACTCAAAATCACCTTTCACTTGTTCTCTTTTTAATGCACATGTCCTAATGTGTTATATATGTATCCGGAACAATATCATTTCTTTCTGTTAGAATTGCCGGATCCAGGATTGATATTAGGGTGTTGTCATAAGCGTATTCATATGGAAGCCGGGTGTGGCATGTGCTACACCTGATAATAGGTCACGAAAGGTAAATTAGTTAAAAAAATAGGTTATTTACGATACGTGCAACACCCATTTTTATTTAATGTAAGGTATCTTTAGTACTAATATTCATAGAAAAATTTTGTGAACACCCATTTACAATTTCTAGGTCCGCCTCTGGTGTTGCACAAATTTGTTTTATAATTATTAGTATTAAAGTTATATCACATTAGGTAAAAATAGATGTTGCACGTGTCAGGAAAAAACCTATTTTATAAAAAATTATTCTTCGTGACTTAAATTAAATGTACTCCGTGTCACACCCGACTCCTAAATAGATCCGCCCATAATTAGAAAGTATTTGATTTGTATCATATGCGAACTATTACGAGTTAATAAGTAAGGTGAGAGCTATTTGTTGTTATTGTGCATGGCCACCAAAGCCACGGATGATCCTCTAGTAATCACAAACTATAACATATCCACATCTTTATCCAATTTCGTAATATATTATTGGTTCTAATTAGTAGCGCATGCTGGAATCAGCAAATATAGTTCATGATTATTGACCAATTTGAAAATTAAGCTGATGAAAAACTTTTCATTTGTGAAACGTAAGCGGGTAAAATATAAGTCTACATCCAGGGGCGGACGTATGTATATGAGTGCCTTCGAAACAACAAGATTATAGTATTTTTTTTATTTTTTAATTTTGACAGTTTTTTTAAATACTTTCACTCGAAACGTAAATTGTCCTCACTCACACGTTGAAGTTTTAAATTTAACACTCAAAAACTTAAAATCATTCATTTTAAAATTAAATTATTCGAATTATAATTTTTTTTTCTTTGGTATGGTCAAAAGAAAAAAAAATTACCCTCACAATTCAATATCTTTTATCCGCCATTGTCTACATCAATAACAACTACATACTCATTCGAGCCAATGTTTTAAAACCCGAGTCTCAAATCAACCCGGTCGAGTCATCGGGTCTAGATCAACCCGGGTCGACCCGGACACTAACGAAGCTTAATAAAGGCTGGAAAGAGTGCCCCCCCTCCAAAAAAAAAATAAAAAAATAACCACCATATGTGTTTTATGTTATATTTATCTAAAATTATACAGGTACAATTGTATTTTTAGAGTTTGGTCTCTCTAAAAATAAACATTTTTCTTTTGGCCCTTCCTAAAATCTTGGTCAAGCTTCGTCATTGGACCCGGCTCAACCCGGGTTTCTAGAAAAAGAAATTATTTTTATTTTTAATAATTATCAAAAATTATATATAAAAACTATAAAAATTCTCGTATATTAAATATATAAATTGTTTACGTAATTTTTTAAAAAAAACCCGAAAAAATCGAAACCCGGCCGAGTCTCGAGAACCGGGTTGACCCGGGTCATCCTAAACCTTACGGGTCGAGTCGAGTTTCGAAAATTTAAAACCCAAATCAATATAACTCGTTTTTCGGCCGAAACCGGGTCAATCGGTTGACCCGGGTTTTAAAACGATTCGGGCATCAACGGATATAGTGTTATATTATTGGGGACCTCCCGCGGGAGATTAGTCCACTCGTCCTAAGGACGGTGGGAACTCCTCGTAGTAGACTTAAAAAAAATTATTGGGGACCGTTCCCATGGTAGCAAAAAAATTGCAATTTTAGTGTAATTTTTTTTAATTCTTTTTATCTTTTTACGAAAACTATTACTTAATATTTATGGGTTAATAACATGATAATATATTATAAGTTGTCATGATATATCGAATAAAATTTTTTACTATTTTATGTATAGTAAACTCGATTTTATCGTCTATTATATGTATTTTATAATCATTTTCCAATCATTCTATTAACCTTGGAAGGATAAAATGGTTATAAAATACACATAACAGACAACGACGCGAATTTAGTATAAAAACAAAAAAATTGTTCGATACATATAAAAAATTATCGTGACAAGTATACTACATTTAATTGCCATTTACACAAACTTAGATTGCCCCACATTCATATGCTAAAACTCAATATTCATGTAAAACCCGCATGCTTTTACCATGAATAGTACCCTTAAGATCGTACGTACTAGATTTAAATTTTCCTAATATAGCATGATTACAATTACGTGTTAGGAGTTTACGTATTACGTACGTGTTAGAACACGATAAGTATTTACTATGCACGATCACGTAATAATTATTTAACAATAATTAATCACGAACATGCGATCATGAAATCATGAACGTAATTAAAACACGAACTATTATTAATTACGTATATATATTTATTACGAGCGTAATTAAATATAGTAGATCACGGTATTTACGTAACGAGAACATTTAAAACACGAACATAAATAAACACAAACGAGTAACTAAATAACGAGACACGGAAAAAGGTACGGGAACCCCATGTGGGGTCCCTACCCGCGGCCAAACAAGGGCAAATGGGCAAAGCCCATTGTCAAATTTACTAAAAGGGTTATTTACTTTTTACACTACACAAAAATATTTTACAGAATATTTCAAGAAAAACCTAAAACCTCCTCCCCTTTTGTCTCTTTGTGCCGCCACCCTTAAACCACCATACAAGGTGATTTTGATCTTTGATCTTGAAGATTTGGTGATTGATCGTGTTTGTTATTCGTTCTCTTGATCCACGAATTCGGTAAAACCTTTTTAAACCTTTTCTTTTAATTTAATCTTTTTATTAATTATGAACATGTGATGTTTTTATAAAAACATAATAATTAATCATAGATCTAACATGTTTTGGGGTTAAATTAAAACAAAGGGTTGTTTTTAAGGGGTGTTTGTTTTGGCCGCAGGCTGCAACCGAACCCGAAGGGGTTTCGGTTTGCCAAGCCGACCACCACCAAGACCATATGGTCTTGGTTGGTGCGTGTGGGTCCCACGGCAGCAGTGAAACACGGGGTACCCCGAGTTGGTTCGGGGTACGGTGTTGATTTCATGTCCGGTTCATTGTTTTTAGCCTAGATCTGGTTCATGGTGTATGTTAGTTTTTTTTTATGTTATGAACTTATGTTAAAATTAAATTAATAAAAGATGTGATTAATTTAATAACATGACTTAGGTTATTTTAATTATTATAAACATGAAATTAATTAACCTAAGTATTTGTATATTTAATACTTATAATTAATTGATTATTTTAAAACCATGGATATAATTAATTAATTAACATGACTTAGGTTATATTATTAATATATAATAATACATATTTTAACCTAAGTATTTAACTTATTTAATTAAAAACATGTTATACGTTAATTAAATATTTTAACCTATAGTTTAATTTAATTACATGAAATAATTATTAAACTATACATTATATCATATGACTTAGATAATAATCATGAAAACACTTAGACTTATATACTTAGCTTATCTAACCATCTTATTTCTAATTATAGAAACTTTCTATTTTTAGAAACTTAATTAAATAAGGCAGCTAATCTATTTATGGAAACCAGCTATTTTTAGAAACTTATTTATTTCAGGCAGCTAATCTATTTATGGAAACTTATTTAATTAAGGCAGCTAATCTATTTATAGAAACTTTCTATTTTTAGAAACTTATCTATTTTAAGCAGTAAATCTATTTTTGGAAACTTTCTATTTTTGGAAACTTTCTATTTTTGGAAACTTTCTATTTTTGGAAACTTTCTATTTTTGGTAACTTTCTATTTTTGGAAACTTTCTATTTTTGGAAACTTTCTATTTTTGGAAACTTTCTATTTTTGGAAACTTTCTATTCTAGGAAACCTGCTATTTTTGGAAAGTTACTTATTATTACATAGTAAGTATAATAACACATGAAATACCAGAAGTACTTAATCAGATTAAACAGAATATAAGATAAAACACAGTTTAAGGCTTTTAAACAGTAAAATATGGTAAGAACACATAAAATAAGCTAAGACATGACATAAAACCAGCTACGTATTTAGTAAGCAGATACTTATTCATGTACGTATTTATGTATCACTAGTGATTCGGAAGTAGGATTCCTCGCAGTTCATCTTCTTCGTTCACTGGACATAAGGTACGGATTCCCGTCCTTTCAGTATGGACATTCTTTCCTTATTAGGATTCCCCGTATGCAGCCAACTGTTTTCCCGTAGTATAAGTTATGTGTTTGATTGCTTATGTTTAATTAAGATTACCTATAGCCATATACATGCATGATCAGTTTCACCTAGTTATGGAGGTACCATAACCATAACATTAGAGGCACTGATGTTATGACTTCACCACGGCGGAGTGATTGCTCGTGCCGTCCCTTCAGCTTTTGGCCATTTATTTATAATTATCATGTGGGGCGTATGGGTGCATCCTAGTTACATGTTTTTATTCAGGATTACATGGTGAATGTGGTGTGTGCCTTGCATCATTCACAAGGAGCTGATCCCTCCTACCCAAAAACCAGTATATTAAATTAGAGGCAGCCCCTCTAATTTGCATGATGAGGTCACCCCTCCAAGTATTCATGCACGGTGGATTTACATGACCTATATTGGCTAATGGTAAAATATGTTAAACAGTTTTCATATGATAAACATAAGGCTTTTCAAACTATAAAACCAGTTTTATGAACATGTTCCAGGTTTTTCAGGACTTATACATTTTCGCTGCTATTAAGTCTCTATTATGTTTTAGTCACTTATACTATGTCTATATCCGTGCACTGAGCGTTTTGCTCAGCCGTTACTTTCCTTTCCATGTCCCAAAACGGCAGGTACCCAAGGACGGACTCGAGCATTTGGAGGACATGCATAGGATGGAAGCTGCCATAGACTTCTTCTCCTTTTGCCTTCATATACTTATGCTTGTTTAGTCTTTCATTCATTTCTTTTGCTTTATTATGTTTTTGGCTTATGTTTGGGAACCGATGTTTGATTCCGGTTATCTCTATGGTCATGTAATGTTTTAGACATTTATCCTTGTATGCTTTGATGACACGCCGTAATTACGCGTGACAT
Organism: Glebionis coronaria; assembly: GCA_025667525.1. Classification (NCBI taxonomy): domain Eukaryota; kingdom Viridiplantae; phylum Streptophyta; class Magnoliopsida; order Asterales; family Asteraceae; genus Glebionis; species Glebionis coronaria. Next base: position 415,407,101 of record CM046882.1, on the reverse strand, counting down.
TCCATTATCAAAATGGGGTGTTACAATTATGGTATCAGAGCCAAGGCTTCGACCTGTAGGCTCTAAAACTCGACCTGTGACTAGTGGGTAGTCACCAGGAGCTTCCTAAGCCAACGTTTGTTATTCCACGTATTGATGTTTTCAGCGCATTGTTGTTTTAACCATGATGTTTTCAGCACCTTGAGGTTTTAACCTTGATGTTTTCATCGATATTGTTTTACTAATATGGATGGACAACCGTCATTCATATTTAGTTATGTGTCATTGTTTCATGCATAATGTTCCTCGTGAACTGTGGCTATGTGGACTGAACCCCAGTAGTTCATAATTAGTCACATAAAAAATTTTCTGATAAGTTTTGACAGATGAGTTTCATTTATTTATGTTTCATGTATCATTGTTGCAGGGATTATGACTAAGTAATGGTTGGTACATGACTGACCCTATTTAGTCGCATGTGCTTTTATCGAAACTTTTAACTTTGGGACCGACCCATAGGCGTCCCCTCGCCATGTCTTTTGTTTTGGAACCGACCCATAGGCGTTCCCTCGCACATATAAAGGTTTTATAAACTACATTACGCATTCATGCACTGTTTTTCATGCATAAATTTTTTCTCATGATTTAAATTTGCATAAATTTTTTTCATGTCCCCTCATGAGTTATTATGTTTTTATGTCAAGTATGTTTTCATACTGTCATGGTTAACTTCAGTTTCATGCTGATTATGTTATACACTTCTTCGTGATAGATGGTTTCATGTTTCTTCATGATAATTCCGTCTTCATGTTGATTATGTTTTACGCCTCTTTTGTTATTTACGTTGTCCTGCAAGACATTGTTGGATTTCATTGGATTCTGCTTTCATGATAGGCATGGTTGGTTTTCATTGATCATGTTGTCAGGCAAATCTCGTTGAATTTTGTGTAACCACACTTTAACGTTTCCATTACAACCAAAATGATGTCTATGCTAATACTGCCAGGTTATCATGATGGTTTTCCTAACCGTTTAACCGTTATACTTTCCTTAAATCATAATAAATGATCGACCCCATACCGATCATTTCATGTGCATCCCACGTGTACTCCACGTACCGTATTTCATGTGTATTACATGTACCTTAATCCATGTGTATTCCACTTGCAATACTTCATGAGTATTCGCTAGTCGATTCTGAATCATCCCAGGCGTATGTTCACTTGCTGATATTCTACAAGATTGCCGATGCCGCTCATAGCTTGGAGATGTTACTGAAGGTTGAAGCTGCTGACGTTCGGAGACGCTACGAGATGCGGATGCTGTTCACAAGTTGGAGATCCTACAATACGAAGACAAAGGCGTCGGAGCAAAGCAATTGGACGAGAAGATGCTTCACCATCAGACGATCCCCATCAATCATTGTCCCTAATTCTTAGTTACATGTCACACGTCATTCGGCTGTCATTTCAGCCATATGAGTGCAAACCGGTACCAGCCGGCCACTCAGCTGAATAGTTACATGAATCACGGTCATGAGAATGACCATCATGGAACTGACAGACAGGACGATAGTAACCACTACTATGACAACAACTATCCTAGAAATCGCAACCGAAACTCTGGCCACGGACGTGACCAGAAATACAAGGATTAGTAGTCCAACCAAACCGCCACTTCTGGCATAATAACCTTATATTGTGGTTATATTTGTTTCACATCTCGAGACACATGTCAAGACATCAGTCAAGACACATGTCTCACGTATACTTTCTGAAGACACATGTCAAGATATCAGTCAAGACACATGTCTCACGTATACCTCCTGAAGACACATGTCAAGACACCAGTCAAGACATATGTCATGCTTATAGTTCCAAGAAACGAGTCAAGACACATGACTCACGTCCAACTATGGAACATTTTCTAAGAAATTCAGGGTACCCTCCAAGGGTATATCTATTTTTGTTGTGCCATGTATTAATCAGGCCACACGAATTTCTATACCATTATCGGCGCATCAGTGAGAACTGTCACGTTGCCGATGTCACTTTCATTTCTTTCACCATGGTTCATATATTCATGACCATGAAGGACGCCTTTCGTATTCCCACGTATACGAAGATTTTCCTTCAGCTTAATGATGAGATCCAAGCTGCTAACGCATTTCCTCGGACAGACACGAGATGAATTTTATCCTAATTATGTACTATGAACAACACACCATGCTACGATTCATAATTATGTACAGTAATGTTCAGGCTCCTGAATACATTCAGCTTGATTTTCCATCGGGAAAATCTGCATAAATTATCTATGCTTACAAGCATGTGCGTTGTTAGCCATGGTCGCTAAAATTTTCTAGTTGTCAGTAAGACACGACCACTTAAGTCTTTTACGCATAGCCAGTTGATTATTCCAAAATCTTCCCATACATTCCAGAAGAACTTACAAGGAGAAGGACGATACCATGAGATTATGTGTCGACTACCGTCGGCGTAAACAAATCACCATTCATGACCGTTATTCTCCTCCACGTATTGACAACATGTCCAATCGACCTTATAGTGTTAATCACTTTTCCAAGATTGAACTCATGATCATGCTGCCAACAGTGACGAGTGAAAGAGCAGGACATGTCCATGACTGCTATTCGTACACGACTCGGTCATGCTAGATTTATAATTTTGAATTAGTCTCATCAATGATCCAACAACATTATAAGAATGAGTTTCCATGAACTCATAACAAATTCATCAGTGTTTTCATTGAGGATAACCTGATTTCCTTTAAGCCCAGAGAAGAACAGGAAGACCATATCTGCACTATGTTGCAAATTCTATGACAAGAGAAATTTCACCCTGAAAATTTTTCCAATATCAATTCTGTTTGATTACAGTGACACGCTGGATCACATGGATTTGCATGGTTAATCTTACCATGACTCAGCTTATGCGTAAATGAGATAACCCTACATTACATTAGGTGTTATAGGAAATCCTACGCTAAGAGAAGTTTAGATTCATAGACTCAGAGTTTCGCAAAATCCTATGTATAAGGTTCGATGAAGCAAGATACAGTTACGTTCATATCTTCATACCTGTCATACAAACAGGCTAAGATAGGACACCAACAGAGTGGGATGTTTTCATCATCTGAAATTGTAAATTGAAATGGGACAAGATCTCCACGGATTTTGGTTACCAGTTTAACGCAAACTCAGATGAAGCATGATGCTATCTGGGTTATTGCAAACAGTTTGATCAAGTCTGCAGAATCCTTACATCCGTAAGGATTTCAGAACAAACAAATTTATCGGACATGTTCCAGCCAAGGCTCATCCGATCACTTGGTAATCCCTCAGTTATCGGGTCAGACAAAAAATTCGCAATTGTGCTCCTTGTTTACGTCCACGTCCTTGTTCTAAGTTCACGACTTGCTTTCGCGCTCGCGTTCATGACACTATTCACGTCCATGATCGTATCTGGGCTTACGATTTTACGTTCATTTCGTTCGGGGAAGTTTTGCAAGAACTTGAGAGACCAGACCCAAGTTTAGTATAACTCTCCATCATCAGATAGACGTTTCACGTCATATTCCACGTCTCACCTTGTAGCGGTTGGCGTGACCGCCATTATATTCTATGATCACGATATGTTTCAAATGTCATGTTCATTCCACGTTCCTCATATCATGATCAAGATATGTTACACGTATCATGGATCTCGATATGTTTACTCATACTACACTCGCCATATCTCCACGTAGCACGTTCAAAAATTTTCACGTATCACGTTCAAAATTTTTCACGTACTACGTTTTTTTATGTCTCGCGCATCGTTTCTAGTTAACAGTTAAGTTAGATTGTCTTTCATCGAAACGTTTAAGTTACTCTTACACGATTAATTCTTATTCCCTCGATCGAATTTAGGGGATCTACCTTACGTTGATAACCAAGAACTTCTTCGTATTCCAAGTCAAGGTCAGGAGGACCAAGACTTATCATTCGTGTCAAGATCTTATAAAGGAACCGTTCCAAGAGGGAAGCCACTTGGAAACGGACAAGTTCATCCGGACTTCTTATCCGTTTTTCTCTTATCGATTAGATATGTCCTTTCAGTCACGTCACGTTCCATGTCTTTTCAAGACATGTCACGTTCCACGTTCCCTTCTACCATGTCACCTTCATTTCCGTTATGTTGCATACGTTTCCAGTCTGATTCGGGTATGTTTCGCTTCCAGTTACGTTATCTATAATTCGGGGACGAATTATTCTTTTTAGGGGGGAAGAGTTGTAAAACCCGCATGCTTTTACCATGAATAGTACCCTTAAGATCGTACGTACTAGATTTAAACTTTCCTAATATAGCATGATTACAATTACGTGTTAGGAGTTTACGTATTACGTACGTGTTATAACACGATAAGTATTTACTATGCACGATCACGTAATAATTATTTAACAATAATTAATCACGAACATGCGATCATGAAATCATGAACGTAACACGAACTATTATTAATTACGTATATATATTTATTACGAGCGTAATTAAGTATAGTAGATCACGGTATTTACGTAACGAGAACATTTAAAACACGAACATAAATAAACACAAACGAGTAACTAAATAACGAGACACGGAAAAAGGTACGGGAACCCCATGTGGGGTCCCTACCCGCGGCCAAACAAGGGCAAATGGGCCAAGCCCATTGTCAAATTTACTAAAAGGGTTATTTACTTTTTACACTACACAAAAATACTTTACAGAAGATTTCAAGAAAAACCTAAAACCTCCTCCCCTTTTGTCTCTTTGTGCCGCCACCCTTAAACCACCATACAAGGTGATTTTGATCTTTGATCTTGAAGATTTGGTGATTGATCGTGTTTGTTCTTCGTCCTCTTGATCCACGAATTCGGTAAAACCTTTTTAAACCTTTTCTTTTAATTTAATCTTTTTATTAATTATGAACATGTGATGTTTTTATAAAAACATAATAATTAATCATAGATCTAACATGTTTTGGGGTTAAATTAAATCAAAGGGTTGTTTTTAAGGGGTGTTTGTTTTGGCCGTAGGCTGTAACCGAACCCGAAGGGGTTTCGGTTTGCCAAGCCGACCACCACCAAGACCATATGGTCTTGGTTGGTGCGTGTGGGTCCCACGACAGCAGTGAAACACGGGGTACCCCGAGTTGGTTCGGGGTACGGTGTTGATTTCATGTCCGGTTCATTGTTTTTAGCCTAGATCCGGTTCATGGTGTATGTTAGTTTTTTTTTATGTTATGAGCTTATGTTAAAAGTAAATTAATAAAAGATGTGATTAATTTAATAACATGACTTAGGTTATTTTAATTATTATAAACATGAAATTAATTAACCTAAGTATTTGTATATTTAAGACTTATAATTAATTGATTATTTTAAAACCATGGATATAATTAATTAATTAACATGACTTAGGTTAAATTATTAATATATAATAATACATATTTTAACCTAAGTATTTAACTTATTTAATTAAAAACATGTTATACTTTAATTAAATATTTTAACCTATAGTTTAATTTAATTACATGAAATAATTATTAAACTATACATTATATCATATGACTTAGAAAATAATCATGAAAACACTTAGACTTATATACTTAGCTTATCTAACCAGCTTATTTCTAATTATGGAAACTTTCTATTTTTAGAAACTTAATTAAATAAGGCAGCTAATCTATTTATGGAAACCAGCTATTTTTAGAAACTTATTTATTTCAGGCAGCTAATCTATTTATGGAAACTTATTTAATTAAGGCAGCTAATCTATTTATGGAAACTTTCTATTTTTAGAAACTTATCTATTTTAAGCAGTAAATCTATTTTTGGAAACTTTCTATTTTTGGAAACTTTCTATTTTTGGAAACTTTCTATTTTTGGAAACTTTCTGTTTTTGGTAACTTTCTATTTTTGGAAACTTTCTATTTTTGGAAACTTTCTATTTTTAGAAACTTTCTAATTTTGGAAACTTTCTATTCTAGGAAACCTGCTATTTTTGGAAAGTTACTTATTATTACACAGTAAGTATAATAACACATGAAATACCAGAAGTACTTAATCAGATTAAACAGAATATAAGATAAAACACAGTTTAAGGCTTTTAACAGTAAAATATGGTAAGAACACATAAAATAAGCTAAGACATGACATAAAACCAGCTACGTATTTAGTAAGCAAATACTTATTCATGTACGTATTTATGTAGCACTAGTGATTCGGAAGTAGGATTCCTCGCAGTTCATCTTCTTCGTTCACTGGACATAAGGTACGGATTCCCGTCCTTTCAGTATGGACATTCTTTCCTTATTAGGATTCCCCGTATGCAGCCAACTGTTTTCCCGTAGTATAAGTTATGTGTTTGATTGCTTATGTTTAATTAAGATTACCTATAGCCATATACATGCATGATCAGTTTCACCTAGTTATGGAGGTACCATAACCATAACATTAGAGGCACTAATGTTATGACTTCACCACGGCGGAGTGATTGCTCGTGGCGTCCCTTCAGCTTTTGGCCATTTATTTATATTTATCATGTGGGGCGTATGGGTGCATCCTAGTTACATGTTTTTATTCAGGATTACATGGTGAATGTGGTGTGTGCCTTGCATCCTTCACAAGGAGCTGATCCCTCCTACCCAAAAACCAGTATATTAAATTAGAGGCAACCCCTCTAATTTGCATGATGAGGTCACCCCTCCAAGTATTCATGCACGATGGATTTTCATGACCTATATTGGCTAATGGTAAAATATGTTAAACAGTTTTCATATGATAAACATAAGGCTTTTCAAACTATAAAACCAGTTTTATGAACATGTTCCAGGGTTTTCAGGACTTATACATTTCCGCTGCTATTAAGTCTCTATTATGTTTTAGTCACTTATACTATGTCTATATCCGTGCACTGAGCGTTTTGCTCAGCCGTTACTTTCCTTTCCATGTCCCAAAACGGCAGGTACCCAAGGACGGACTCGAGCATTTGGAGGACATGCATAGGATGGAAACTGCCATAGACTTCTTCTCCTTTTGCCTTCATATACTTATGCTTGTTTAGTCTTTCATTCATTTCTTTTGCTTTATTATGTTTTGGGCTATGTTTGGGAACCGATGTTTGATTCCGGTTATCCCTATGGTCATGTAATGTTTTAGACATTTATCCTTGTATGCTTTGATGACACGCCATAATTACGCGTGACATTCCATTATCAAAATGGGGTGTTACAATTCAACACTTCAAATCTTATAAATAATTCATAGATAATTATGGTTATAAATAACGTGAATAGTGGCGTGGCGGCATGCCCAAGCTACGCGTTTTAGCTGCTAAAGCGAAATTTTTGCGTTTTTAAAGCGTGATTTATGGCAGCACAACATATAAAAATATTTGTTTGTTTTATCAAATTTCAATACCATGTTTATAATGACTTCACAATAATTGTTGTACATAATAATTAAAGTTTGAAAACTCTCTTTACATGTAATAATATTAATATTTTGAAGTTGAATTTTAAAAAAAACCGCATCTCATGTCGTAACATCATAACCTATTACGTAGCATAGATGTCGCGCCTCAAGTTTTAACGCGCCTTAAAACGAGCTATAACATGCTATTTAAAACGATGATAATACTCATTTACTATTTCGATCATATTTTCTCTTCTTTATTTTAGTGTTATTGTAAAAAAAATTGTCCCAACAACATATTTTCTAGTTTTGTCACTGCATTCGAGTACTCATTTAACACGGGAACAAAATGTATTTAGTTGTTAAGTTTATTCACTGATCATGTATTATATATGTACTTATACTTACTTGAGGTCGAGTAAGGATTTAGTTATAGAGGGGTTAGACCCAATAACAACCGAATACATATGTAAGTCTACTAGCATACACGTAGTGACAGACGCAAAAAATTAAATAATGAAAGACAGATAGATTTTTTTCCAATAGCAAGAAAAAAAAACAATCAAAATAAAAAATCAAATAATTTAACCTAAAAATTAGGAATTTTTAGGTTTTAAGTGATAAAAGTTAGATTTCAATTTATGAGTAGAGAGCAATTTGCATTTTGAATGAAAAAGGATTTTAAAAAACTATAAAAAAAATACAATGTAACCACGTTTTTTGATCAAGCCATAAAAAGCGACGACCCTCCAAACCTACTAACACATAGGTCCATCCCGGCACACACGCACGCATGCGAATTATGGTTAACCTATATACTAACACACATTTAAGCATAAAAAGTGATCTAATTGTCTTTTCATTATAAAAATTCATAAAATTATTTATATTCATATAATATATGAATTTGAATTTTGGTTTACACTTTGTTAAAATTATATCTAAATTAAACATCGAATATAACTCGATGCGGCTTAGGTTTGTCAGATTTGGTTTTTGTTCGGTTACAGATTCGATTTAATTTTTATTGATTCGATTTGGTTTTTATTTTCGGCTGGTGTAAATTTTTTCCCATTTGTGAACATCCTAGATATGATTATAAATTTTTGTCACGTAAAAAAGCAAATATGTGTGATAGACTGATAGAACACGATCAATTTTGAGTGGAAGGGAAATACATAGAATATTGTATATCTAAAGCTAAGGATAACAATGGAGTATTGATTGGACCCTTTTGTATGGGTACTTTTGTTGCTGAATCTTTACATTTTCTATGCCACGCACTATAATGCAATCGGCTATAACTTTTTAAACCCAATAGTATATGTGATGATACCGACAACCCAACAAAATTAAAGAACATCATGTTCATTTTTTATGATTGTCTTAATTTGGTTGGTGGTGCATCAAAGTATCAAACATATGTTCATGACACAACATGAATGATCAAAAGACCTAACCAACCGTCGTTTGTTGAAGGTTATTATAATTAACGATATTAGTGACATGACTTATTTGGTACTATATAGAAATAAAATGTTGGTTTACTCGCTAATAATTAGCTAGCAAATCAAAGTAATCGCTAGTTTTTGTATAGACGTGTATTCGCGCATAACTAGTAAAATTACTTAGCATCAAATAATTTATAATATGTTAATTGACTCGATGGTCGAGTCGATAATTTGATGACTCGATCAGATTGACTCGCTGAGGGTATCAGTGAACCGGTAACTTAACTGGGTTGACACGATGATCAAACCCTAACCTAGTGATTCGACCGGGTTGACCCGATGGTCGACCCAATGACTCAACCTATTTGATCTAGTGGTCAAACTCGTGACCCGGGGATTCGACTGGGTTGACCCGGTAATCGAACTCGAGACCTGATGATTCAATTGGGTTAACCGGATAGTCGAATCCGTGACCTGATGATTCGATCAGATTGACCCGATGGTCGAACCTGTGACCCGATAACTCGAATAGATTGACCTAGTGATCAACATGTGACCCTGTGACTAATACACTTATTTTTTATTTTAATATTTTGTTTTAAGTTAAATATGAAAATGTTGAAATTTTCAAGAAAATTATACAACTATTATATGTAGTAGAGATTTAACTTTCACTATGGCTCTTAACTTTTTTTATCCATTAACCAACACGTCAAAAAGGTTTCTCACGTGTTCTTTTAAGAACTGTGAGAGTGGTGGACTAGTACATGGTGTCAAGAACTTTGGTGCGAGTCAACTCTTATCGCATCACATCTCGTCTCGCGCTGAAAGAGGTGGCGTCAACTCCACCAATTAGCGTGAAAGAATCTTTTTTTTTCTTTTTATGTTTTTTTGTGTGTTTATGTTTGTTTGTGTTGTTTTGAAAGGTTTAAATAAAAATATTAACATCTTTTTCCTTATTCTTTAAATAAAAATATTAAGGAAAAAGATGTTAACATTTTTATTTAAACCTTAAAATTAGAACTGTTTATATAATCAGTCCTTATGATTATTGTGCTTACATAGCTAGTTTTTTTTGTTTGCATCGATAGTCTTAAATCATACGTTTTTTTAAATATAAATAAACAAAAACTATATTATGTTTATCAAAAAAACTAATTGTGTATTTTATTATATAAATGAACAAAAACTATGTTTTGCATATTTTAGAAATGTCAACAACAATAAAAACAACAAACCCAATCTCATCGAAACAGGGTACGGGAGAGATAAAAATATAGACAAATCTTATCACATCACTTAATTTTACCTACCTGTCTAAATAAAGCAATCTGATTAATCTAAAAATTATTTTACAATCTTTACTTTTCATGAAAACTCAAAAATAATATAATTATTATTATATATTATATAAAAATATCAAATTCAAACCACAAGTGGGCTAGTTATCATCTTCACGGTTTAAGAGTTCTAACCATGATTAAGGTTGTTATGTATTTAGTCTATTTTCGCCTATGTCTAGGTCTAGGGTAAAGAGTCGAGTAAGCCTAATACTAGCTAAGAATAAAGGTTGGTTGGCAATGTCTAAGCCCAACCCGGCCCAGAGTCATTGTAAGAGTCGGTCCCCCTCATCTCTATAAAAGGAGGTGAGGGGGAATGTTACCTTCACGTCATTCTTTCAATAACTAATCTAAACGATTAGGGTTTACCTTGTGTGGGTTCTTTCTGTTGATTCGTCTGTGTGTGTTCTTCGATTGAGTATTCCGCATCTAGGTTAACCAGGGTTGTAGGGATTAAACCCTACAAGTGGTATCAAGAGCTTGGTCAACGAGTGGCTGGTTACTAGGATCGATCGATGAGAATATTGGTGTTTTTGTAAGCATTAAGGTGCAGCAGGAATCGACATAAAAGGGTTTTCTTTTTCCTCAGATCGAAAAAGATCACTTGGTTCGGTGATTTTTTTTTCTTGTTACTGTCGCGGGAGTTGAAGGGAGGAAGAAGAAGAGATAGTTAGTTTTTTCTTAAAAGTCAACTACTGGTTAACTTCAAAAGGTTTTATTATTTTTATGGGCCTTAGCTGTGTGGACCATGCTAAGTTTTATAGTATGCCAAATTTTGGTTTAATATAAAGAAAAGATAAGATAATATTATTTTGAAGGGTATTTACACAAGGGGACTTCGTAATTCGTGATTGTGAGGTTTAACGTATCACAAGTTTTAGCGAGTTACCGAAGGGATTTTGTCGGTTTGTGATTGTGAGGTTTTCATAAGGTTTAGCAAATCAACAAAAGGATAAAGAATGACGCGAGAAAAGTTTGACATCGAGAAATTCGATGGAACTGGTGATTTCGGGTTATGGAGAATCAAGATGCGTGCTTTATTAATCCAGAACGGGTGTGAAGCAGCTCCGGAGGTTTTACCCGTGAATATGGAAGCTGAAGAGAAATCTAAGCTTGACAAGAAAGCTCACAGTGCCATGATTTTGTGTTTAGGTAACAAGGTCCTAAGAGAGGTTACTGGGGAGACGACTACAGCGGGTGTTTGGTCAAAGCTCGAGTCTTTGTATATGACAAATTCATTGGCCAACAAGTTGTACCTGAAGAAGAAGTTGTATACATTCTACATGCCGACTGGACGAAAGATTTCCGAGCATATAGATGAGTTCAACAAAATCGTTCTTGATTTAACAAATATTGAGGTAAAATTCGAGGATGAAGATCTTGCTTTATTGTTACTCACTTCTTTACCAGCATCATACGAACACTTTGTGGATACCTTGCTTTATGGACGGGAAGCTTTAACTTTGGATGACGTGATGGCCATACTAAATTCAAAGGAAATCAAAGAAAGATCCAAGGCGAAGGGGGATGATGGTGAAGGGTTATACGTGAGGGGAAGAACTGATCGCATGAATTTGCATCAGTCAAAGGGAAAGTCAAGATCGAAGTCTCGAGATGGAAGACTCAAATGCTTTATTTGCCAATCTGAGGAGCACTTGAGAAGAGACTGTCCGAAGAATAATCGCAAGAAGTCAAAAGGTTATGTCAAGAAAGATGATCAACCAAGCTCCAGTGGTTCGATTTATGATGATTTTGAGGTGATGATGGTGATGAGTGCAGAAAGACTGCAAGATTGGATCATGGATTCAGGAGGTTCATATCACATGTCACCCAAGTTAGATGTATTTTTTTATTTTCTGGAGTGCGATGGGGGCAGCGTACTGTTGGGCGACAACAGGGAGTGCAAGATCAGAGGTATTGGCAATGTAAAGGTACAACTGAAAGATGGGTCAAGTTTTGTGTTACACAATGTCAGGTATATTCCTGAATTGAAAAGAAACTTGATATTGCTGGGAACTCTTGAAAAAGAGGGATATACCGTAAAATTGCAGTCGGGCAAAGTCAAGGTGATTAATGGTTCTAGGGTTATTATATCTGGAACCCGAATGGAGAACTGTGTGTACTCTTTGGATGGCCATGCAGTGGCCGGTGAGCTTAATGCTAGTGTTGAAGAAAAAGGCAGTCTTGTGCAAGTTTGGCATAAAAGACTGGGACATATCAGTGAGGCGGGACTACAGGTGCTGGAAAAGCAGTTTGTTTGGCAAGATGAGTCTAGGTAAGCTTGATTTTTGTGAGAATTGTGTTATGGGAAAGTCACATCGAGTCAGTTTCGGTGTAGGAAGGCACACTACTCAGGGAGTGATGGACTATGTTCATTCAGACTTATGGGGTCCGTCTCAGGTGGAATCATTGGGAGGTAAGAGGTATTTCTTATCTATTGTTGATGATTATTCCAGGAGGTTATGGGTTTATGTTCTTAGGTTCAAACACGAAGCATTTGGGAAGTTCAAAGAGTGGAAGCAGTTAGTAGAGAATCAGACTGAGAGGACGGTTAAGGAGCTTAGAACGGATAATGGTCTTGAGTTCTATAACCGGGAGTTTAATCATCTAAGCACTGAGAGTGGGATTTCTAGACATTTGACAGTTTCCTGGACGCCACAGCAGAATGGTTTAGCAGAACGGATGAACAGAACTCTCATGGATAAGGTACGCTGTCTATTAATACAGTCTGGATTGCCCAAGACCTTCTGGGCGGAAGCGACATGTATGGCTGCATATCTTATAAATAGGTCACCATCGACAGCGATTGAGAAGAAGACACCTATGGAGATGTGGTTGGGACATCCTAGTGATTATGGGATATTGAGAGTTTTCGGCTGTGTCGCGTATTCACACGTTAAAAAAGATAAGCTCGAGTCGAGAGCGGTAAAATGCGTTCTTTTGGGGTATCCTGAAGGTGTGAAGGGGTACAGACTATATAGGCTTGATAATGAATCACCTAAAATAGTCACAAGCAGGAACGTAGTCTTTAATAAAAGTGTCATGTACAAAGACACGTTGAAGGATTTTGGTGCAGGAAAAGATAAGTCTGTTAAGGAATTACAGGTTGAGGTGGAACTGCATAGTTAAATAATCATATGCCTGAGGAAGACCATCCAGGTCAGGAAGATCAAATAGGTCAGGAAGATCAGACAGATCATGGAGACCAGACAGATCAGGAAGATGGCTATGATGAAGATGCAGGGGTTCAAGATATTGATCATCCACCGGATCTCACAGATTATCAATTAGTTCAGGATAGAGAGCCAAGGAAAAGAACGAAACCGGCAAGGTTTCGGGATGAGAGTAATATGGTTACTTACGCGTTTGTTGCAGCAGAGGAAGAAGATACGCATGACCATTGACATACCAGGAAGCAGTTGCTTGTGAAGATAGTTCTAAGTGGAAAGTTGCTATGAAAGAAGAGATGCATCCTCTGATGAAGAACAAGACCTGGGTGTTAGTATATCATTCAGCTGGGCAAAAGCTGGTGAGTTGCAAATATCTGTTCAAAATAAAGGAAGGGATTGAAGGTGTTCAAAAGCCTAGGTACAAGGCAAGGTTGGTGGCTCGTGGATTCACACAAAGGGCAGGTATAGATTACAATGAATTATTTTTTCCGGTAGTTTGACACACATCTATTCGGGTTATACTTGCATTGACTGCGTGTAAAGATTATGAGCTGGAGCAGCTTGATGTAAAGACGGTGTTTTTACATGGAAATCTTGAAGAAGTGATCTATATGAGGCAGCCACCGGGATTTGAACAAGGTAACAAGGTATGTTTGTTAAAGAAATCTCTTTATGGTTTGAAGCAGTCGCCTAGGCAATGGTACTAGAGGTTCGATGAGTATATGCTAAGCAACGGGTTTAAGCGTAGCAGTTACGACAGCTACGTATATTACAGGAGTTATGCACCAAGGGAGTATACCTATCTATTGTTATATGTAGACGATATGCTGATTGCTTGTAAAAGCAAGGCTGAGATCGCGGCTACCAAGTCTTTGCTAAAAAGGGAGTTCGACATGAAAAAGCTCGGGGAAGCAAAGAAGATTCTTGGTATGGATATCGTCAGGGATCGGAGTCCTAAGATTCTGAGGGTGTCACAATCCGGGTACGTTTCTAAAGTTTTAAAAAGGTTTAGAATGGACAATGGGAAGTCGGTTTAGACACCATTGGATGGCACTTCAAGTTGTCGTTGAAGGATTGCCCGGTTAGGGATTGTGATGTTGAAAGAATGAGTAGGGTGCCATATTCAAATGCGGTTGGGAGCTTGATGTACTTGATGGTGTACACGAGGCCAGACATAGGTATGCAGTAAGTGTAGTTAGCAGATATTTGGCGAATCTGGGTAAACTCCATTGGGAAGCAGTGAAGTGGATTATGAAGTATTTGTAGGGCACTATAAACGTGGGTTTGGTGTATGGGACAAATAGTGGCAACCATGTGGACGTAACCGGTTTTGTTGATTTAGACTACGCTAAGGATCCGAATAAAGGTAGGTCTCTCACTGGTTACGCAGTTTTAGTACAGGGATGTGTTGTAAGCTGGAAAGCAATGCTACAACACGTGGTGGCTCTTTCAACTACAGAGGCGGGGTATATGGCCCTTACGGAGGCTGTGAAGGAAGCTATTTGGCTAAGGGGACTCTTGGAAGAGTTGGGCGTGAAGCTCAACACTGTTGCAGTTAATTGTGATAATTAGGGCGCGATTCACTTATCGTGGAATCATGTTTTTCATGAAAGAACTAAGCACATAAATGTGCGCTATCACTTTATCAGAGAAGTCTTGGAAGCAAAGACGGTCGGAGTTCTGAAGGTGGGTACTGAACACAATGCTGCGGATGCCTTGACGAAGGTGGTACTTGGACGCAAGTTACAACACTGCTTGGAGTTGCTGAGTGTTGGGATAGGCCAATATAGCCTAAGGTGGAAATTGTTATGTATTTAGTCTATTTTCGCCTATGTCTAAGTCTAGGGTCAAGAGTCGAGTAAGCCTAATACTAGCTAAGAATAAAGGTTGGTTGGCAATGTCTAAGCCCAACCCGACCCGGAGTCATTGTAAGAGTCGGTCCCCCTCATCTCTATAAAAAGAGGTGAGGGGAATGTTACATTCACGTCATTCTTTCAATAACTAATCTAAACGATTAGGGTTTACCTTGTGTGGGTTCTTTCTGTTGATTCGTTTGTGTGTGTTCTACGATCGAGTATTCCGCATCTCGGTTAACCAGGGTTGTAGGGATTAAACCCTACAAAGGTGAATGAATAGCAATCACTTGTTATGTGAGTCTGTTAGCACATATTTAAGGGTCAGGTTTTTGATAGCCAGTTACGTAAGAGATATGAGCATGGTACTCCAGATACATAAGACTTTTATCTGAGAGGTTTATGTCGTCTCATTTGATTGTATTCCTATTTTTGAACAATGAGGAGGAAACATTTCTATTCCTCATTTCCTTGTTGTAAGTAATGTTGGAAAATATTGTTAGCAAAATAACTGTTGACCAACTTTGGACACAATTATGTATATGTATGTATCATATATATTAGTGATAGTTTATAAGTTCGCGTTCTCCTTGAAGAGAGCTTCGTAATGAGCCTTTATGTGTCCAAAATGAAGGTGATGTGAATGAGATATCGTGTCTCAAAGTTAGGCATTTGGTACCATGCTTAAAGAGAAAAATAGTTTATTTTTGTCCCACATCGGTGGGATGAGTAAACTGGAAGGGAGTCTATTGTGTATAAATAGAGGCCTAATTCCATAGCTTTTTCACACATCAAATCAATAAGTATTATTATTGAATAACAACATATGGAGTACGCATCTGTAAAGGTGAAATTCTGGACAGTTTTGTTAAGTCCGACAGTACAACTTACTGTTTCGGCTGTTGTACCCTCGGCTCTTTAGTTCTAAGCGTGTCTTACGCGTGACTCGACTTGCTGGTGATTTAGTAAGTCTTTTTATTATTTTATTGTTTTATTTAATTATCGTTTATAATTATGTCTGTATTTGTTTTTCTGTTATTTATATTCTGTTATTTGTTTTATGTTAATTTAATTAATTGTATTTATTTGATTTATAAATAAAAGTGTTATAGTTTCCCTACAGTCTTAAAACTGATTATGTGTAACAGAATTAAACACTTTTTTGCTAAAATCATAATAATTTAATTAACAGATTTTTATAGAAACTGTATTCTCTCGAAACCAAGATTGTATTTCTTTGAGAAATCAGTTTTCACGTAAATAGAATTTTAATTAACAGATCTGGTGTCACAGATCTATAAACGATTTAAAAAACAGTGTATCGTATTAGTTTGTGTTGAAATCATGATGAGTTTATTTTCAAACTGATCATTTAGTTGTTTATTACATATGTTATAGTGTTAAACTAGATTTAATGAATCCACGATTGAGTTTCTTTGAATCAGATTTGGTACAAGTTTGTATAAACCATGTCGACTTTATTAGATACCAAATTGTTTTAATAGTTCTTAACTGTATTCCGTTAGAATATTGACAACTTTACTTGTGGTAACACAATTGTGACCCTAGTGAATCTTGTAAATGTAATTGATGTGCCAGTTACAACATGATTGGAATCATGGTGGATTTTTGATTCATTAAAACCAAGTGGAGTTTCTTTGACACAAATCTCATAAAAGATAAGTATATATTCTATGAGATTATTAGAACGTATTCATTGATCTCATAAAATGCAAGCTTTTATTTTATTAGACTTTTGAAACGTGTTCAATGAAATCAAGAAGAATTTCTTTTAAACAAGATGTTGACAATGGTATGAGTTATCATTAAATACCAAATTACATACTCTTTTTATTAAATTAGTGGAAGAGTTTGTTTGACTTGTGTAATTCATTGTAAATTGGGCCGAGTTTAATTATATACCAGATATAATTCTTGAAACCTTGTTGACTTTATAAATATATCTATAGAAACCTTGTCGAGTTTAAAGGTCAATCTATAGAAACCTTGTGGAGTTTCTTTAGAAGAATGGATCTACTGAAACCTTGTTAAGTTTCATTGTAGAAATAGATCATGTGAAGTTAAGATCTTCTGAATGAAGATTGACAACATAATATTACATATGTGTTTTTTGGTAAAACATTATGTTATAGCTGATATTTTTTTTAATTGTTTAGTCGAAAGACTTCCTTTAAAGTGGGTTTTGTAAAACGGATCTTACAAAATGTTTGCCTTTTAAACAAAATTCGATGTAATTCGCTTTTGGTTAAGAAACACCATGTGATTTAGCACGTTGTTAATAGTACCAAAATTAATGTCAACTAAATCATGGGACCTCTTAATAATATTCGGAATGTCACGAGTGACATCAAAAGGAGACTGATACTTACTTGTACGGTAGATGCTTTGAAGCATTCAGAAACTTGTTGTGCCATAACTATGCGTTATATGGTCTGAATGACATGAAAACTGAGGCCATGATGGAATCCAACCATTCGCACTTTAGTATCATGTCATATATATGGTGATAAGAGTTTGATTAACTCTTATAATGCAGCTGAGAATGGAGAGAACGAGTTTGGGCAACTCTCCAACAACGAATATCAAGGAAAAAGAAGATGTGATTCACATTTGCAAAAGACACTAAGTTAACCAACGCTGTGTGTGCCGGAGATTCGTAGGAATCTTATGTCCGGATGGTTGCTTAATGAATTTGGCTTTTATATGTGTTTGAATCAAATAAAAATCGATTTAACGAATAACATAAATTTATTGCATACGGGTTATGCCTTTAAAATGGTTAAGTTGATTATATTTTATAATGGTTATTTTTAAATGTATGTTATGACTTACTTTGACATGTTTTAAATTTTACTCAACATGTGGTCTAATTAAACCAAATTGGATACCCATTTCTATATTGACACGGACTACAAAATTAAAATTTGCGTTGAAGCCAATTTGACAAGTCTTTTCTCTTGGTTGAACAGAAACAACTGAAAACCTTGATATGATCACATGGTTTTATGTGATTTGGAATGGATACCTACTAATTAGCGAATATCGGGTACTTTATCATATTGGTTGAGTCTGATACAAAATATTTCCATTTACACTTACTTGAGAGTAAGGATATAGGCAAGATGATCTATATAATTAAGTTGAGAACCAACTTATTATCGATAATAAGGTGATTCGAAGTTATTGGTGGTGAATATGTGTCTCCATTTCTAAATTTAATGCTAAACTTAGAATAAGACACAAATTCATTGCTCTTGATATAGAAAAGAATCATGCCTTAGAAGAAATGGTTAATGTCATGTTCTTAAGTCCAGGTTTAAGCCATGGCATGTGGGGGAAAGCGATTATATCGATTACTTATCTTTTAGATAAGATCCCTTGTAAATAAAATAAGATACTTCTTACGAACTATGGGTGAGGAAGAAAACTATCTTAAGTACTTACAAATGTGGGGATATCTAACTAAGATATCCATATGAAATTCATATAGCATTACTTATCGTTTCATTGTACATGAATCGGAAATAGACACAGTAACAGAATTAAGGAATGATTCCTTCTTTGGAAATATATTTCCTTGTTTATGAAGGAAATTGGAAGATCATCTAGAATAGATGAAGAGGTTGTCCAAGGTTAGAGACAACGAGATGATATGTTCTCTTAGATGAGAGACAAGATTGACCCAATGAGAGGTTGAACCTAGAAGAAACAAAATGACATGAACCGAGAGATTGGTTGGATTTGAATTTTGTTTCTTTTATGGTAGAAAATGAGTCTACTTCTTACTGAGAAGCAATAATTTCTTTGAAAGGGTATCAATGAAAATAAGCCAAAAGTTAAATAGATTATATTTTACAAAGTAAACTTAGAAGCTCGTGGGTGTACCTTAAGTTGTAAACCACTAGGCTATAAATGGATCTTAAAAAAACAGATAAATTCGATGTCACCATTGACATGTGCAAAGAAATATTCGTAATCAAAAAAATTAAAAAACGAGAAGGTCTAACTTCCTTTGATGCTTATTTGCATGTTACACGAAAAACCTCAATTATGATGGTACTTTATTGACCGTATTAAGAAATTTTGGAAGTTTCTTATGTGGATGTGAAAAAGATATTTCTAAACAGGGATTTAGAAAAAAGAACTATACATGAACCAGCCTGAGGGTTTCATAGTTCCTATGCTAGAGAGAAAAGTTTGTAGGCTAATTAAGTCATTATATGGTTTAAGACAAACTACCAAACAATGACATCAAACTTTTTGACAATATCATGTCATAATGTGGATTCAAAATGGATGTATGTACGTGTGATCAATAGTAAATATGTATTCTTGTGTTTATACATGAATATACTTATCACTAGAAGTGATAACAAGATGAATAAATCCACTAATGATCTGTTGGAGTCAATATTTGACATGAATTTCATTAGTTGTTGGGTTCGTTGAACCCATATGGATTCGTTTTGAAGTCAAACATTAAGAAAAACAATATTATTGAGAGGTTCAATGTGGGGGATTCCAGTCTAGCTAGAGTCCAATGACATCTTTTTAAATCTATTTAAAATAGAGGTAAAATTGTTTCCTATTTTGAATACTCAAAGAATATTGGGTGTCTTATGTGTCTAATGACGTGTGTATGATCTGATTTAGAACTTATAATCAGGCAAGCGGATATATTAGTAATTCAAGTGGGGACCATTTGAATAAGTATTACTTGAGTACTATGATACTAATAATATTGCATTATGGAAGATATCCTACTACTATCAAGTGATAGAGTAATGCAAATATAGATTCTTACATATAAGAATCTAGATCCACTAGAGGGGATGTATTTATCCTAAGTGGAAAGCTATGTCTTAGAAATCTTGAAAGTATTTCAAAGAGACAATTATAGCTAAATCTATGATAAAATATGAATTTATTATTTGAGATAAATTTATAGAATATGCAGGATAGTTTACGTTAATTCGTAAAGCACATACCAAGATGACGTATACCGGTAACGACCATGTTTATAAAGTGTGATAGTCAATAGAATTTGAAAGAGCCATATCACAAATGTAAAATGGTAAGTCGAGACATATCCATCATAGATTGTGATTCTTGCTACAACTACTCTCAACTAGATTTATCACGATTGACTACGTAACGTCAAAAGATAATATCGCGGATCCGCTTACAAATGGCTTAAGCAAAGAGTTAGTTGGTGAGTCATCTAAAGGAATGAGACTAAAGCCCTTGAGGAATGAGTTTCTATGAAGGAAAACCTACTTCAATTGACTAGAGATCCCAAGATCTGGGTTTAATAGGACAACCTAATCATAGAAATATGGGGAAGTCATGTCAATATGGGGGAGTTACATAATACTGTAACTTTCCTAGTCTAGTCCTAGAACAATGTGACTTATTGAGAGTTTAACCATATGGCTTAAATGATTCAGGATGAAATCATAAAGCATAGTGATTGAAGATGAAATCATAAAACATTTTTTTAATGATTCGAGATGAAATCACCTATGTGAGAGAGAATTAGGGGTCGCTTCGAAAGAAATTGTGGGGGCGCAATTTCTAAGAGCTCTTGTAGAACCAGGCTAGTGTTCATGACCATAACGAACACGACTATGAGGACTTGACAATGTCAGAGAGAGTCTTATGTGAGTGTGTATTGTCGTCTATGTAAACAGAGGCTAAGTTCAAAGACATCGCGTCTACTTAGATCTAGGAGACTAAGTGCATCTCATAAGGGAAGGTTGAAAGGGTCACACCTACCTATCCTATGCAAGATTCAACTGTTGGAATTTTATTAAAACATTTGTGTATTACAACTGATCTCTATTCATGTGGGGGATTGTTGGAAAATATTGTTAGCAAAATAACTTTTGACCAACTTTGGACACAATTATGTATATGTATGTATCATATATATTAGTGATAGTTTATAAGTTCGCGTTCTCCTTGAAGAGAGCTTCGCAATGAGCCTTTATGTGTCCAAAATGAAGGTGATGTGAATGAGATATCGTGTCTCAAAGTTAGGCATTTGGTACCATGCTTAAAGAGAAAAATAGTTTATTTTTGTCCCACATCGGTGGGATGAGTAAACTGGAAGGGTAGTCTATTGTGTATAAATAGAGGCCTAATTCCATAGTTTTTTCACACATCAAATCAATAAGTATTATTATTACTTTCCAACATATGGAGTACGCATCTGTAAAGGTGAAATTTCGGGCAGTTTTATTAAGTCCGACAGTACAACTTACTGTTTCGGCTGTTGTACCCTGGGAAACAGACGACGAATCTGTTTTAAGGGTAGCGTGTCCAACACGTGCCTCGGCTCTTTAGTTCTAAGCGTGTCTTACGCGTGCCTCGACTTGCTAGTGATTTAGTAAGTCTTTTTATTATTTTATTGTTTTATTTAATTATCGTTTATAATTATGTCTGTATTTATTTTTCTGTTATTTATATTCTGTTATTTGTTTTATGTTAATTTAATTAATTTTATTTATTTGATTTATAAATATAAGTGTTATAGTTTCCCTATAGGTAACAAAAAAAACATACTCATCTTTTTGCAATAACAAACAAAAACAACAACAACAACAAAAAACATGACAATGGATAGGCTATAAGGCTAATCCTATCTTTTAACTAAGCCATCCATTCAAGCACCTGTTTCTACCAAGTATATGTATAATTTCAAATACTTTTAGGATTATTTAACGACAAGAGACCAACTGAAATCCTGAAAATATAAAAGTAAAAGAAACCTCCAAACGAATTTAAATGTTTAACCAACTAATAAAAACAAAAACTCGTAGGAGATCAAGATTATGCAAAGAAACAAATCAATAAGTGAGAACTACGTGGGATATAAGGACTTGATTAATGATGAATCCTTCGTATTTATTGGCATTAAAAAAAGCCAAATTGGTCCCTGTTTGTCATCTTATCTTTTGCTTATGTTTCAATTTTATATTATAAATTTCAATTTGTTGACATCAATTTTTATGTCATGGAAAAAAATGCGTCATATAAAATGTGACGATAGAAATAATTTGACACCACATTCAAGTGAAGAGTGGTTCACATCAAAAATCTGGTATCGTCGGTTTTTTTAATTTTATTTTATAAGAAAATGATATCTGCTGTTGAGCAGTAGACAAGTTGCGTGTAGCAAAAAAGAAATTGTTTCTAATTAGCAATTGAAGTTTACATATATATAAAGAGCACCCCTGTATTTTACAAAATGCCCCCTTCATTTAACATTCTTTTCTGCAGTTAGCAACATATATGACATACCTTTATTTTATTATATATAAAAACTTTATTAAATAAAAAAACATTAATTTATAAAAAAACATTTTATTCATAAAAACATTGCAATAAAAAAGTTACGATTATGAATAACATTACATAAAAATTAAAACATAAAAGGTAAACTAATTAAACATTACAATTTATTCGTTACGGTTATTTAGATAATCCATAAGGTCTTGTCACCGTTGTGCACATTTTAGTCTCAAATTTCTTTGGAATTTTTTGCATGTATTTTACATCGTTCAATCGATGATCGAACTATGTTCGGTTGTGGATCCACGAAAACATCTCTAACATTCACTACAAACTTTTGATCTTCCAATATCATGTTATGTAATATTACAATATATGAATCTTCGCAACAAGTTTATTTTGTAAGCATGTGCGGGTTGTCGTATAATGCCCAACGACCTTTTAAGACACTAAAAGCGTGTCCAATATCTTTTCGAGCACTTTCTTGTACTCTTTTAAAACGCAAGGTTTGTCCATCCCTAACGACCGAAAAGGTTTTGGCAAACATAGCCCATTCTGAATATATATTGTCGGCTAAATAGTAATAATTTCTATATGTATGGTCGTATACCTGAAATAGATATTCTTGAGCTGTATCGGCAAGTTCATCATCAAATAATAGTGAATCAATAACACATGTTATCATTATTTGCCCGTGGAACCCCAAAATATGCATGCCAAATTCACAACCATTGATCCACAAACGCTTCAAACATAAGAGTTGGGTATTTATGATCTCGTGTTTTAACATGAGCATGTACAACCTTTGGAGAATTTTTCCAATCCCAATGCGTACACTCAATACTCCCGAGCATTCCGGGATTCCATGTTTTTGTTTGTGCAATGCATATATATTTTTGACGTCCTCGGTATTTTCTTAAATACTTATTAACGTACAAATTATATATGCATTTAGAAAAATTAATTAAACATTCTCGTGAAGTGTGATCCGTAATTTGAAAGTACTCATCAAATGCATCGAGTGTTGACCCATATTCTAATTGACGTATTGCGTAAGTTAGCTTAAGAATAGGATAAATACTTTCACGCCCAGTAACATCTAGACCGGGTCTAAAATATGCAAAATATTCAGGAAGAGGATATGCTTCATAGCTTAAAATATCATTAAGTATTTGATTAAAAAGTTTATAAGTCATATGATACCTTCGACGGAACTTTTCTTCTGGATATTCAGGAGGGTTCTCGTCATCCCCAAACTAGTCGGCGAGTAGTCGTATTTCGCAGCTTCTATCTCACGAGGCATGTATCTACCTGTCTTCTTTGAACCCGATCCTGATCCCGAACCCCCTCTTGTTGATTACACAAAGTTAAGTATTTTTGTATTATTGGTAACTTCGGGCGTATCGCTCCACATCGCCTTGAAAGTACGGATCTTAAAGATCATATGTGTTAAAAGTGTTTGGATCCATAGTGGTGTTTTTGAAAGAAAAAATATGTATTGATGAGTTAGATAATATAATTGAAGTGATATAAAAATGGTATGATAAGAAGGTTTTATAGAGTTTTTAAAGGGTTAAAATTTGAAACCGAAAGGTTAGTTTTCTTTCAGCATTCGAATTTAAAAAGAAAATTGTAAACACAGAAAATCATGGGTTGGTCGCCACGACGCTAGGCTCGATGGCACTAGCTGGGGAGTGGTGTGTCGTGGTCGGTCTGGCACCAAAAGGCCACCAGCCACCCGCTCCCTGGCTCTTAAAGGTATATTTTAAAGTAATTTGGGTCTGATATTTCTTTAATACTTTTTAACAGTTGTGAAGTGTTGTACACATGAAATTTGACACAAGTGAAATGTATTGAATATTTCCTTGATATTTTTTAAGCTTTATGTTCTTTAGATTAAGAATAATTTTAATATATGATACCGACCCATCAAACACTTTATCCTTAGTTCTTACTAAGTACACCCATACAGCCCTGGAATAATCATCAACAATAGTAAAAAAAATATTCTAAATCCTTCTCTGCTATGAACCCTGTAAAGGACCCACAGATCTAGATGAACAAGTTCACCAAGATGTTTAGACTTGTGATCAGACAATAGAAAATTTTCCTAGTATATTTAGCCTTTTGACAGATTTCACAAACATGTACAAAAGTTTTATCAGAGATATTCATGTCACTTTTTAAAACGAACAAAACTTGATCAGTAGGATGACCAAGCATGTTATGCCAAATCAATTTAGAAGCATAAAAAGATAACACCATATTAGACATACCTATGATGTTATTCTTATTCATATCAAACAAGTATAGGACACCCGATTCACTACCAATCCCCAAGACTGTCTCACTTTTCAAATCTTGGATATAACATTTATTCTCATCAAAACAAACAAACAATTTACTATCCTTGATAAGTTTATTAACATATAAAAGATTGACACAATATCCAAGAACAACCAAAACATCATACAAAATCACATTATTAGTTAACTTCAGATTTCCAACATGACTTATAGTGAAAACAATACCATTAGGATGTCCCGTGGTGCTTTAAGATCAGAAATATCAATAACATTAACTATTCCAATAGTAGAAATAGTTATATGTCGGTTCCAGAATCAATAATCCATCCGATGGTTATAGTTTGAATACACAGACTAGAATTAGAAAAGAAATACTTCGAAAAATTGACATCAAATCAAACATTTTTTTAAAATGAAGCCCTACCTGCCATATTGGCATGTATGGTTCCAGAAGGTTTCTCATTGATCATAGGTAATAATTTCGCATCTGTTCAGGAGTAAAACCATAAGACATACTGGAAGAAGACTGTTTGTCATTAGTTTTAATGTCCACATTAGCATTATAAGTATGCTTACTAAAATTATTAGTTTTCTTAAAACAAAAAAAAAACAATAATTTCATGACATCTATCAATTATATGACCTGTTTTAACACGGTTGTTATAGTTCAAATTAAGATTATGTCTTCTATTGATGAAGTTATTATTCCCATTAGAATTAACACCTCTGTTGAAATTGTTACCGTTTTTAAATGGTTTATTATTATTAAATCCAGATTTAACAGCAAAATATGTAGCATCCATATTAGATTTAGTAACACCAGAGTGCTCAGAAACGCCTCTATGGGACTCTTCTCTAGATACCATGGTGTATGCATATTTAACCTCAGGGAGAGGATCCATATTCAAAATATCAATCCTAACAGGATAATAACAATCATCAAGGCCCATTAGAAATTGCATTTGTTAATGCAACCGATGCCTAAAAACATAAATTGTAATAACTAATTTTTCTTAATTTTTGATAACGACAAAGTGTAAAAATATTTATCGTTAAAGATAACCATAAGACGAATTATTTAAGAACACTATCATTTAGGTAATAATCATTTAAGTCTTACACAAACATGTCTTAAATATGTTTAGTGGTCATTAAAAGTGATTAACCTTAAAACTCACATTTAATTAAATGTGAAAAAACATTTTTTATATACTTTCTTTTTAAGAAAATGTTTTAATGAAAATGGAAAATGGAAAGTTTGAATTTAGGATATTCTAAAATGAAATTGGATATTCCTTGTGAGGTATTCCCCACTACATGACAAAAGGATTGTAGTCTAGAACACGCGGTGCTTTAAAGGTGCCCACAGTTCCTTATATATAAGGAACCGCATGAACAATAATGAACCGCGGGCAGAGTAGCCGTTGGCTCCTTGTCCTTATAAATAGTGGATCATTTTATCATTTTTGAAGAACATTTTTTGACACTTTCTGATTCTAAATCTCTTTTCTATCTTTCAGTCATTAGTAAATGATCACTTAATTTGTTAAGTATGCTTACTTATGATTATCTCCTTGATGCCCTTCTTCAAATGTCCAAAGAGAATATCACACACACACTTGTGATGTGTTAAAAGATGAAGACTTGATGAAGATAATCCTTTCTATAGATCTAGTCATGTTTATCATATTCGTTCATTTGAGTCTTGTGTATATCCAAGGTAATTGTGTATACTTGGATGAATCTTGTGTGTTAGTTCTCACTTAGCTCTAAAGTGATGTGAGTATGAATGTTGTGTGTGTTAGTTCTCACTTAGCTCTAAAGTGATGTGAGTATGAATGTTGTGTGTGTTAGTTGTCACTAAGTTTTGATCCCAAACTTAGATCGATTTAGCTTTGTATTATCGAGATTAAATCAAGATTAATACGTAGAGAAACTTTGCTATAATCTAAGTATTATGCGGATTTAATACTTAAAACAAAGAACAAACGATTACCAAACTTTCAACTTTGATTAGTGATAATAACAGTGAACAAGGTATTGAAAGTGTGTGTACAATAAACCCTAAGGACTCCTTTTATAGATTAAGGAGCCTTGAACAGAAAGCTAAGATCAACTATTCTAGGAAGATATTAAAGAGATAAACATATAAAATATAGTATTTGAACATATCTTCCTAACTTAATCAAAACGTGTTGATCTCTATAGCAAATGAAATCTAACAATGGCTTGGATTCTTCGTGTCAGCGCCTTGTTTGTCAGAGGCTTCTTTTCTCTTGTCAGCGGTTAAAATCCTCTTTGTCAGTGGCTTGGGACTTAGTCAATTTTGTTCCCAACAATCCTCCCCTAAACTTGATGTTTATTTGTAACTAACAAGTTTCTGAATAAACAAAATACAAAGAGAGGAATCTTGCAAATACATTTATCCCTGAATTTGAGTGTGAAGAAATCTCAAAAAGTCAACACTCATGCCACTGATGTAATCAACCTTCAGTTTTGTGCTCACCATCTTCTTCAATATGTCTTGTGTCAGTGGATAAACTTTATCTACCAACAAGTACTCTGAAAACTTTGTAGTGAAAATATGATAGACACGTGTAGTTGAATACAAACGCTACTCTAAATCACTTGCATCCCCAAGATCCAGCCATACTAGGTCAGCTTCATCATGATCAAACATTCTTTTAAATGTTGACCATATCTTTGTTCCTCCATTGGTTGAAGGACCTTCCTCAACATACTTGGCCTTCAATAGACTCCAAAGAGTCTCCAAATCCTCATTATCCATACTGCCAAACAGGGACATAAGAGATGAAAAATACATGTACCTTATCACCATATCTGGTGATCTTCCAAAAACATGTGCTTGAATCTTCTTCATACTTGATCACAGGGTTTCTAAAGTCAAGAGGTACAACAGCAAAAACATCACCAACCTCTAAAGTAGATAGCTCCAAATTCTTCTTTAAATCACCTTCATTGAATTTTGGATTCAACAAATCAAATTCTGGAAACAGAAATGTTGTTCCTTTCTTTATTGTCCTAGGCACTTGATATGCCTTCTTTATTCTCATCTCCTCCTCTAACTCTTCTTGTCTTTTAGAAGAATGTTAGAGAAGAGTGTTGTGATCACAAACCTTCATCCAAATAGGATAAGCAAGATACTCTAGATGTTCAAATGATAAGGCTTGCAACTTCCTATGAAACCATCCAGTTTGATGACTTATAAGCAACATTTTGTACAGCTCTCTCCTTGATGTTCTTGGTTGCTCCAAAACCTTAGAAGCCTTGTTTGCCTCAATCACTTTTAAGTCCTTTTGAACTCTCAGCAAATTTCCATCCCCCAAATCCTCATAGAAAGAGTAACAGAAGGATCATCCATAGCCATTTTTTCATACTTGTGATATAAACTAGCTATTTGAGGTATCTCATAGTCAATCATCAATGCCAATTCCCTCAGTTTTTCTCTAGCAAACTCACCCTCACCATACTCTAAATGCTATGATTCCTTTTCATAGTCCACATCAGCATTGGAACTATGAGAACTACCTTCTTCTTCATCATCACTACCAGCTTTCATGATCCCAAACTCTGAGCTAAAAACTTGGGCTTCAATATCACCCTTTTGTTTCCCTATTCTCTCTTCTTCTTGCAGTTGAGCCACAAGATAATCAAATTGAATTTGAGCACTCTTCTTTGGAACCTGATCTTTTACCAAGATTGCCTTACCCTTATCAATTGGATCTATAGTTGGTAAGGTAGTTGGTACCTGTGTAGAAACCTCTCTTTTTGTTAATGGTGGTTGGGATACACCAAGAACAAAAGAAGGTTTGCCAGCGAATTGTAATGAAGTGTTAGCGGCTAAAATGGTCTTGTCAGTGGTTGTACTCTACTGAATCATCAAATCTGTAGAGGAGATTCTTGTAGGTGTTACCCAAGAAGGATCAAATTCCATGTTTTTCCTTCATCCCTGTAAGAGTATCACCAACTTCTTTGGCACCAATAGAACCCTCCTTGGAACTCCTATCACTCAAATTTATTGGCTTAGTTGGTTCATCCTCCCTTTCGTAAGAATCCTCTCGATCATCACCAAAGGAATGGACCATGAACGCTTCCTTTGAGCACCAACTTTCTCCAAAACAACAATCCTCTCCCTCAATTTAATGAGTTCAAGGCCTTGGACTATGACTTTCTATACAAGTTCTGCATTTTGCTTTTGCAAGATCATGCAGAGAATCGTCAATTCCATAGGGGATAATGGTTGCATAATGCCCTCACCCTCATTTGGGAAATCAATCCTCAATGAGGCTTCATTGGGCGTGAAGATGGGCTTACTTATAGTGGGCCTGTCTTTCCCTGCTTATAAGCTAGAGACGATAGGCCCAGCCATCATCACAACACTAACCACCCTAGTGGCAGTGGTCTCCTCTACTACAAAGCTAGGGCCACTAGGAGAAGACACCCTAGTGGTCCTTTGACATTTAGCAATCCTAAATTAAGATGGGGAAGCAGATACAGGGTTGTTTGGGTCTATGTATGAGGTGTCGGGGGCTATAACAGAGGTGTCAATGGCTGAAATGTGAGTGTCAGCGACTGAAGGTTGAGGGTCAGGGTTTTATATGTCCATATGTACATCATGATGGGGAGAAAGTGGTGGTTGTTCTTATGGTGGTTGTTGTGGTTCTAGTTGTGGTTGTTCAAATTGTTGTTGTTGGGCCACAACAATAGCTTGAACTACATCAAGCATGGGTTGGGTTAATGGTAAATCTTTGTATGAGGCAGTGCTGAGTGTGATGAAAAGCTTTTTTATTTGGACAAGGATCTCATATAAGTGGTCATGATCCCTACCACACTCCCTTGTAATTCTAAAACCATTTGTGTGACACTCCCAAATTGGTCAAAATGCAGCGGATATAATATTTGGGTGTCACGTGGGTGGATCAATAGCAAATAGTACATTAGAGCATCAGATAAAAGATTATCAAATATTTATTACATGACCAAGAGTGCAAATCATTATTTTAAATAGTTCTGACATAAAGTAAAGATAGTTCATGAGTCCCATATGATAATCCCCAGATGCTTGCTAAGATGCTGTCTAATCAAATGCTACAGTCCATGCATATAGTAACTACCTGCATCAAACACCTGAGAAAAACATACTTTTGAGGGTCAACAAAATGTTGGTGAATTCATAGGTTTAGTTATATAGTCTGAATATAAATAGTCACTGAAACAGTAAGGCACAAAGCATTACTGTTTAAAGGTAATTATACTGCCTATTGCCCGAAACTGACACTTGACATAGTTGAGCCCTCAACAAATGAGAGCGCTTCGCCCTTTCTAAACAGGCACCCATCAATAATATGTGCTGACATGGTAAACACCTGTTGTCCCGGCCAAGGCACAGTGAGCATGACTCACCCATGTGGGGATGGTCAATCCCAAATAGATCTATTTATAACATTCAGGTAATCCAACGATTTTAACAGTTTCAGTTCACGGGTCATGAGAAATTCTAGAATAGGCACATATAATCAAAGTTGGTACAGTTTAGTTTATATCCATAATTTAGTTGCATGTTTTCTCCCCAAAAAGGATTTACAAGTTTGTCAATATATGAAAAGTGGGGCCATGAACTCACCTTAACAGTATGGTGATAGTCACAAGAATCTGGAGTAGTGCTCAACACACAGTCAACAACCAAGATAATAAAACAGTCTTAGTAAAATTATAATAGGTTGTACAAAGGTTACTGAAATATCAATATATGCTTCTACAGGTTTTTAAGCATTTTATTAGGATGTCCGTAGTTGGTTTATAGTTGTACAAGTTATAGTTGTATTTATTTTAGGTATAAAATAAATACTATAGTTTAATTTAATCAATCCAGTTTAATTAATATTCTTGAACTTGTAGTATTCATAACGTGATTCAAATATTTAATAAATAGGGTTTGTAAATATTTAATGTGAAGGAAAAATAAATATAATAAATATATTATTTTTGTAAGCAGTCATATTAAATTTATACCTCATTATAAGTATACCATTTAATTAATTTCAACGTTTCCGATATTTGTATAGTCATCACATTATAGGTTGGAAAAATACATAAAAGTATCGGACCTTCATATTTACTTTGTTTTTCCCTTTTAGTATTTATTATATATATAATTAGGGTTTTATAAAGGTTTATTTAAGTTTAGGGAATGGCAAAACTAGTCCCCCAATTTAGAATAAATACCCCGGTATTTACACAAACGGCCCTAGGGCTTCTATAAGTTTCACAGTTTGGCATTTCCAGTCCTTGTAGTTTCGGTTAAGTTTTCATAAGTATTCCCAAGTTACAAAACAGCCCCCTAGGGCTTGTATAGGTTTCGGCTAAATACGAAACAGCCCCCTAGGGTTTATACATGTTTCGGCTATTTACAAAACAGCCCCTAGGGTTTATAAAGGTTTGTTAAGTTGGCAAAAGGGGTCCCTATGGTTTCGGTTAAATACAAAAGGGGCCCAAAGAGTAACTTGTTTATTATAACTTTCCAACATGTCAACTTAAGTCCCTTAAGTTTCGGATAAGGCACGAAAAGGTTTTAGGGCTTGCAATTTGTTTACAAAATGGCACGTTTGGTCCTTGGAGTTTAAAATAAGGCTTGTCTATATATATATCCGTGACCTTATACTTTCCAATTTGACAAGTTTAGTCCTTGTGCTAGTTTCAAGTTTCGAAAAGTATTCATCATTTCTATACCTTTTCATTTCCCATCTAGTACTTTCATCATATTGCATAATTGGCACAAAAAGTACCCAATATATATATATATAGTGATTAATGGGCTCGCATGGCCCATTAAGGGTCCGGTTATGTTTCTTGGGCCAAACGGGCTCCTAGTGGGCTAATCATACTTAGTAACTTTTACTACAAATATTTACTTAGCCAAAATATTTACTTGGGCTCATGGGCTTATCAATGGGCCTATATATTTTACCATACACTAGTTAAATTGAATAACCAATACACACAAATTTGGGCCTAATATGTCTCGGCCCAAATGAGCTTATGGCTTATCTGATTTTTACAAGCATGGTTCGGCTATGGCTTATTCGTGTAGCTTAAGCATTTGATTTTTACTTATCACAAAGAGGGTTTCCATTATATTATACTAGTACTCAACTCAAGATCTAATGAGCCATGAATCATACTTGGTTCCAAATATATGCCGAATATTAGGAGCTTATGGATTAAGCCTTTCTAGTGACTATGACTAATCCATCAATCCATTTTAGTAGGAGTTAATTCGGGATGCATAACTCAAGGTGTTTCACCTTTGGCTAGAATATTTAGCCGAGCCTCCTAGGGTTCTAGGAAGTCAACCTAAGCAATTTACTTGACTACACACGTTGGGAATAAGATCAAACCCATAAGCATGTATTACTTGTGACCAAATATTCAAACCGTGAGTTTTCTAGGAGGATTTTAGTATGATTTTTACGTGTGCATGCATAAGTAGTCACGTGAATGTCAATGCATACGAGTATAATAAACAAGGAAGGAAAAGAGGTGGGTACTTACTTGCTTAGCCGAGAGTGGTGATGACAAATCAAGTAGTAACCGAGAGTTATGTAAGGTTTGTAGCTTAGCCGTGACCTAGGGTTAGGTTGAGAAGATCTTCTAGTTAAGACTTGAGCAAACCGTGATCCTCTATATTCTTCAATGCTAGATTCGACTACTTCAATGCTAGGGAGTAAATGTGGGATTGTTTGAGAATGATTGGAATTAAATGAGATGTGAGTAAATGCTCTAGGATGTCATGCTTATGTGACTTGTTCTTGTCGAAGGTTTATGCTCAAAAGGAGTGTTTTTAAGGTAGGTATGAAGTTGCTAAGGAGATGAGTGTGGTGAGTGAAGGGTACACGTATAAGAGAGAGGGAAAGGAAGAATCTTGCTTTGTTTACTTAGGTACTATGTATCTCCTAGCTAAAGATTTCTAGTACACTTCCTTAATGGCACAAAGATGTACATTGGCCCATGGTTTGGGCATTAAGCCGATGGTTTTGGCAAGGGGCAAGGTGACTAGGTTCTTGCCATAATGTGGGAGTGTTGTACAAGTGAGGTGGTGGTGGTATTCGGCTAAAGGGGGGTTTCTAAGGGACAAAAGGTACAACTCTTAATTGACCAATCCTAGTACTAGATTGCCTTGTATCAAGTGGGATTTATGTCTTGTTGGTGTGCTCCTAGCCGTGTGTTATATAACACATGTGGGGAAAAATGTAAGTTTCAAAATATCTAATATAAGTTAAGTATTAAGTAGTGTTTAGTATAAGATTTGTGTCAAATGTAACTTGTATACTTGTTTCTAGCCGTGTAACATAAGGCTCCAAAGTGAAGTGTAGCCGTGTAATATATACAAGGTTTCATGATTAAGTAGGAGCTAAGTATGATCACTTGGTTATGACAAGGCATAAGGTGGATGGAAGCCTTCTAACTTTAAATATATGACATACACTAGACGTGTGAATTGTGGCTTTAGAAAGAATAAATACGACGGAAGTCTCATATGTTTATAAATATACTAAATCAACAGTAAAAATTTAGTAAGAGACTGAAGCTTCATAGAATAAATGAAGTGAGATTACATTAAGTTCAAATAGCTTGTGCACACAATGGGACAAAGTCAAAAGGTAAAAACAGGGGTTTTACAGCACATTCCCGTTATTTTAGCTTTGTCCTCAAAGCTTAGATCAACGTCATTGGTCAGGTGAACAAGTGTGGATACTTGGTCTTGAACGAGTCTTCTCGTTCCCAAGTGAACTCAGGACCTCTCCTCGAGTTCCATCGTACCTTGACCAATGGGATCAGGCTATTCTTCAACTTTTTAACTATTCTTTCCATGATTTCCACAGGTTCTTCCGTGAACTGGAGCTTGTCGTCAAAGTGTACTCCTGTCAATGGCATGGCCAGAGGCTCATCAGCATAGCACTTCTTCAGGTTAGACACGTGAAAGGTGGAGTGCACTCGACTCAATTGTTGGGGTAACTCCAAGCGGTAAGCGACTTCTCCGATTCTGGCTATCACTTTAAAGGGGCCTACATAACGTGGGTTCAGTTTTCCACGTTTACCGAATCATACAACTCCCTTCCATGGCGATACCTTGAGCATTACACGATCACCTACTTCAAACTGCATAGGTTTTCGTCTCTGGTCCGCATAGCTCTTTTGTCGGTCGCGGGCGGCTTGGATTCTTTGATTTATAAGGACTGTCTTGTCAGTGGTTTCCTAGATTAGTTCTGGTCCTGTGAGTTGGAATTCGCCTACTTCTGCCCAACATACTGGGGAACAGCATTTCCTACCATATAATGCTTCGAAGGGGGCAGCCTTGATGCTAGCATGGTAACTATTATTGTAGGAAAATTCCACCAAAGGAATGTGATCGACCCAAACATTCCCAAAGTCAATCACACATGCTCGTAGCATGTCCTCAAGGGTCTGAATTGTCCGTTTGCTTTGACCGTCGGTCTGCGGGTGATAAGCGGTACTCATATCTAGGCTTGTTCCCAAAGCTCGTTGGAAAGCCTTCCAGAAATTGGATGTGAACCTACCGTCCCGATCACAGATTATTGAGACGGGTATTCCATGCTTAGTCACTACCTCCTTCAGATATGTCTTGGCTAGTTTTGACAGGGAGTCAG
The DNA here is from genome assembly GCA_025667525.1 of Glebionis coronaria. Taxonomy (NCBI): domain Eukaryota; kingdom Viridiplantae; phylum Streptophyta; class Magnoliopsida; order Asterales; family Asteraceae; genus Glebionis; species Glebionis coronaria. Next base: position 415,372,540 of record CM046882.1, on the reverse strand, counting down.
TCTCCCTGATGGGCAGAAAGTGCGCGGATTTGGTAAGTCGATCGACGATTACCCAAATGGTGTCGTAACCGTGAGATGATCTTGGAAGCTTGGTGATGAAGTCCATAGTGATATTCTCCCATTTCCACTTGGGTATCTCCAGCTGAACCAGTAATCCGGATGGTCTTTGATGTTCGGTCTTGACACGAGAGCAGGTCAGACATTTCTGGACGTAAGTGGCGATGTTTGCCTTCATGTTTGGCCACCCGTATAACTTCTTCATATCCTGATACATGTTTTCAGATCCAGGATGTATGGAATACTTGGATTTATGGGACTCGTGCATGATCACGTCCCTCAAATCCCCATAACAAGGTAACCAACTCCTCCCATGCAAGCACAGGGTTCCATCTGTTGTTGGTTCTAACTTTTCTTTGGTGAGGTCGGCCCTGAGCATACCTCCAATATCTTCCTTCACGAATTTTTCAGGTTTCTGGGCTTGTGTCTGAGCTTCTAGGATTTGCTTGGGTAGGTCCAGACTAATTGTTACGACTAGTGCTCGGACTCTCATAGGAGGATCGGTCTCCTTACGGCTTAGAGCGTCAGCAACCACGTTTGCTTTACCGGGGTGGTATTTGATCTCGCAATCGTAATCACTTAGTAGTTCAATCCAACGACGTTGCCTCATGTTTAGCTCTTTTTGATCCAGTATGTGTTGTAAACTCTTATGGTCAGTATGCACCGTGAACTTGGTTCTGTACAGATAGTGTCTCCAGATTTTTAAAGTAAAAACCACAGATCCAAGTTCTAAATCATGGGTAGTGTAGTTCTTCTCATGTTTCTTTAGCTGTCTGGAGGCGTACGCGATCACCTTCGTTCTTTGCATCAATACTGCACCCAATCCCTTATGTGACGCATCACAATATACCACAAATTCGTCGTTGCCCTCGGGTAAGGCCAGAATAGGTGCACTGCACAGCTTCTCCTTGATTAGTTGGAAAGCTGACTCTTCTTTTTCTCCCCAGTCAAACTTTATTCCCTTCTGCGTGAGTTTGGTCATTGGTTTTGCTATCTTGGAGAAACCTTCGATGAATCGACGGTAGTACCCGGCAAGGCCTAGGAATTGACGAATTTCTGTCGGTGATTTAGGAGATGCCCAATCTTTGACAGATTCAACCTTTGCTGGGTCTACATGAATGCCATCGCTGTCAATAACATGGCCGATGAATTGTACCCTGGGGATACAGAATTCACATTTGGAGAACTTGGCATACAACTGTTCCTCCTTAAGTACCTTCAGAACTTGAGTAAGGTGTTCCTCGTGCTCATGTTCATTCTTAGAATAAATGAGTATGTCATATATGAAGACTATCACAAACTTATCCAGGTATGGTCTGCACACACGATTCATAAGGTCCATGAAGATGGCAGGAGCGTTGGTCAACCCAAAAGGCATGACCTGGAATTCGTAATGGCCGTAACGAGTCCTGAAAGC